>JAPTHN010000099.1:411971-506126 GCA_026936325.1 Platynereis dumerilii
TCATAAAAAGTTTTTTTTTGTTTAGATTTCTGGGGTTTTACAAAGGACTCAACCACATACAGGTTAGAACTACAATCATGGAAACTTTGTTAAGGCTAATACAAATGTATTTCAATAATATTACCAAGAACGATCTGCCATTTTGCAATGCAATGGTAAAATGGTTGCTGCCAGGGGTGCCAGAAGGAATCGCGGGTGGCAGGGGCGGTCAGAAGAAAAAGGGCAATTCATATTCGCGCCAATTTCACATGACAAAATTTAAATAGAGAGTCAATAAAAATTTTGAATATAAACATACTAATTTGTGCCTAAAATTGATAAAATAAGGCCAAATAATATATTTTTCTTTAAGATCAAAAGGGCACCCTTGCCCCCCTGCCCCCCTTGGGCAAGGGCAGGAGGGGCAATTGCCCCCCCCCCCCCCTGCCCCCCCCCCTGTTCCGGCACCCCTGGTTGCTGCAATGAGTCAATGCCACTGTCCAGATGGTATCTTGAACGAACATTGTATAAACATGTAAAATCACTCATTATGTAACCAGTATTGTAACCACATAATCATAACACTGACATTATGTGGCATATTGCCAGTATGATTGTACACAAATTAGCAGCCACTAATCAGTCTTCAGAGACAGCATGGGGTGCAGTTTTTCATCTTTTTATATTCAGAATACGCAGTGTTAATTGGAAAGAAATAACAATTAATTCACATAATACTGACGTCTGACAAAGGAACAAGACCTTTTATGAGATAGACACAAATAGCAGTACCTGCGTGATGAACCATCTGTCAAAACAGTGTTTTACAAAATGTCAAAATATCAAATCTCAATTTAAACTTTTAAACATTGACCAGACCAGTCCAATAGACGATATTCAGGACAGAGTCTGCGATTAAAGTAGGTATCTAATTCATTTTTTCAATTTAGCAAAATAATATTTTCCCATTTAATTCCATTTTAGTTCACAGAAAACCATGCATTGCACATCATGTACATTGCACATCATGTACATTGTATACAGTGGGTTGCAGAAGTATACACACCCCTTGGAGTGGTCTATCATTTCCGGACATAACTTTCTTCTGAAAAGATTTGTCATTCCCATATTGCTACATGGTCATACTGACCTCTCTTACAACCAATATACACCATAAAATGCTGGATGGAAAATCAAGGTAAAGTAGAAAAATAACGTGCAAGCACTTTAACAGCTGCTTGTGTTAGACTATCTACTCATCTATCTATCTGTCTATCTTATACTATCGATCTATCTATCTATCTATCTATCTATTTGTCTATCTATCTATCTATCTATCTATCTATCTATCTATCTATCTATCTATCTATCTATATATCTATCTATCTATCTATCTATCTATCTATCTATCTATCTATCTATCTGCCTATAGATCTATATTTGTCTACATATATCTCAATTCCTTCCATCCTTCCTTCATTCCTTCATTCCTTCCTTCCTTTCTTCCTTCCTTCCTCTTTTTCTTCTTTTATAGTTTTAAGCTTTTTAATGAACTTGCAAACAATCCCCCTGGCTGGCACCTGGCTGTTGCTATTGCTGTCACTGCAGCTGGTCATTTGAAATTCCCGCCAAAAACGAACATTTTAGTTTCGTAAATAAAAGGTTTAATGTCACAGAAGTTTACCAAAAGTTGATGGAAGCAAGATAAAATTATATTCAGACTGTATACTAAGTTTTAAAGTGATTGGTGAAATAGTGTGAAATCCTATATGGTCAGAAGCTAACCGAAAATGCCTACAGCAATACAGGCTGCAAGCAGCTGTAAAAAATTAAATCAGTGAAAATGGCTGTTGTAATTTGGCTCAAAAATGTTTTTGTTTCCCCATGCAAGTCCTAAACCTCTCAAATGCAGCTTATCAACATCATTAGATACTTGATTCATTTTATGATTGAATTTACAATAATTTTTATTGCAGTAGGTGGATTTTTTGATATATTCCATCCACAAAGTTACACAAATAAGGTAAAACAATCCAAAATGTTAAAAACCAATCAGAGATCAATGTTTTATACCATAATTTTACTTCTTCAGGTCAAAACAACATGGTTATCAATAAAGAACATCACAACTTACAAGGGGGGTGTATACTTTTGCAACAACCATTTTCACTGATTTAATTTTTTCTACTTTACCATGACTTTCCATCAAGCATTTTATGGTGTATATAGGTTGTAAGAGAGGTCAGTATGACCATGTAGCAATATGGGAACGATGAATCTTTTCAGAAGATAGATATGTCTGGAAATGACAGACCACTCCCAGGGGGTGTATACTTCTGCAACCCACTGTACGTAAAAACATGCATGAATATGAACATACATGGAAGCCATCAATGTATACAAACAAATTTTCCATCCAAGAAAATATCCCATAAAGAAACATGACCCCAATGATATCATAGCATGAGAATGAACATGCTGTGTGGCAGGGTGGCTTATGCCTCTTTAGCATGCCTCTTAGCATGGATGCCAGGTTGTGCATAACACAAAGAATGCAGAAATGCTATAAAGTGTTATCTTCAAGGCCCCATGCCCCTTCAGTCACCCTTTATTGCATATTTGATGGCAGGAGTGAAATCCCACTTCTTTTCATAAATAATGGCTTCTTGGGGCTCAGTTTTTCATCATAATTGGATGCTGTGATCATCAATTGTATGTTATGGCTAACATTGTGATGACTAATTGAGATACAGGTCCTGGTTCCAGCACAAAGTATTTGGAGCTTTCAGTCCAGGTTCAGTTACTTCATGATTGGGAGAGTTCGAGAGTCAGTGTTGTGGTTTTAAGTCCTCTATTTTTGCACCAATTGGGCTCAAAAGGCTGGCAGGGACCACTGTAATGGTAATGAGGCAAGGTTTGGCTGTGGATGAGTTATTATACCGGTTGTCTCTATGTACACTAAAGGCTCGGGAGGGTTGGTCTAGTGGTAGCGTGCTGGGCTGCCAATCGCTGGGTCCAGGGTTCGAATCCAGCTCTTGCCAGGTCACCTGGGCCTATGTTGGATGGCTGTTTCAATCATCCTTCGCCTCATTGCCGTATCCTCCCCCTGTCTAATTAGCCTAGCAAGTGCATAAAACCAGGACATAAAGCCCCAAGCATCCATTCGTCAATACACTAATGGCTATGGTTATCCACTAAGGGTTTAAGCATGACAGTAACTGGTAACTGTCATGGTTCAAGTGTAATGATGCCAAATTCTGTGACATTCTCCTCTAATAACCCCAATTAATAACACTTCTCTTTAATCAACTCCAAGTTAGAAGCAGGAACGTGCACTACAACACACAATGTAATGTTAAAGAAAAAAAATCTGTACTAAAAAGCTCTAGGACAAATAGACCATTCCAAAGCAATCAGACTTTGAACTTTGTGTGCATGGCAACCACAAAGTTGCTTTTATGGCTCTAAATCAATCATTGAAAGCTCCTGAGAATTGGGACAATTAATCCTGCTAATTAATTTAGGATGATGGCTTTATTGGTCTGAACTTAGTTTTAAAACAATTGCTTCTCTGAAAAAGTCTGGTATGGAAAAATTAATTGCCACTAAATAGACAAAACTGAAAGCTACCAAATTTAAAAGTCTATGTTAGATTGTTGATATTACATAATAGTAATAAGAAAACAATAACATGATTGCCATTGATTGGCATGTAGATTAATTGCTCACTATTACATAATCATCAGTTTATAACAATTATGAAACTTTAATTTGTTAAAAGTTGTCTTTTAGTCTGTTGTGAAATTAACTTAATCACATGTCAATAATTTAATTTAGCCTGTCAAGGCTAATAACTTACTATTCCATAAAAATTATAGGTAAAGGGAATACCACTGGAGAAAATAGAATTTTTAAGACACTTTTGAAGGTGAATATGTCATGTTTTGTTGAATTTGAAACTGAAGCATTGAACAGCAGCTGGACCTACTTGACCTAATTTCCTGCTGTCCACCATTGATGTTGAGACCATCACTGCACAGATTTTTGAAACCTTTCGTGTGCACAATTCGCTGCGCGAATATCAGCACAATAATTTACCTACTATTACATGTATATAGTTCTGATAACTCTTGTGCATCGCCTCACCAAAGCATGTTGTTCTAATAATGTTAATGTTTTACATATGTCAGTTGTTGTATGTACAAGCTTGCGATACCTATCTATCTATCTATCTATCTATCTATCTATCTATCTATCTATCTATCTATCTATCTATCTATCTATCTATCTATCTATCTATCTATCTACCCATCTATCTATCTATCTATCTATCTATCTATCTATCTATCTATCTATCTATCTATCTATCTATCTATCTATCTATCTATCTATCTATCTATCTTTCTATCTATTTATCAATATATCTATCTATCTATCTATCTATCTATCTATCTATCTATCTATCTATCTATCTATCTATCTATCTATCTATCTATCTATCTATCCATCCATCCATCCATCCATCCATCCATCCATCTATCCATCTATCCATCTATCTATCTATCTATCTATCCATTTATCTATCTATCTAACTATGGTTGTTTCTATCACTCTCTCTGAGTTCACATTTTATGCATCCAATATGGTCTGTGTGAAGGACTCTTCTAAAGTTTGCAATTAAGTTTACTTCACATGAGATTTGTGTACATGCCCTTCCCTAAAGCCCTTCCATTTGACCTGTGTGGATAGACATGCCCTCTCCCACCGAAAGGTCACAGGAAGCAAGGGCAAAGATAGGATGACCCCAGGTCACTGCCCTTGGTTGACAGGTTAAAGGGAACTCCTGGTTCATGGTGGATGTAGGGCTAGTCCAGGTCAGCATGTCAGTTCATGTGATTATATGGAAAATAAGGCTTCAAACAATGTTGAAATTGACATTCATGGTATATATATATATATGTTTTTCCATAGATGCGGTGAGAACAGTTCAAACTACCAAGCATAGCTATTGTTCATAAAGCCCTGATAGGTCATGTCATGTACAGTACAGGGTTAATTAATGATGGAAGAAGTAATATCAAAATAGATTGAAAATGTTATTGTAAAAGATAATAATGTCGTGAAAGAGATCTGGATCTTTTGAAAAACATAAATGATTGTCTTGTTTGTGCACTGTTTAAGTAATTTATGATTATGCTGCAAAACAAGCCCATGAAGTCAATTATAGACTAATGATTTACGTGTTCTGGATTTCAATATAATGTTTTATAAATTATCACATTCCCAACCCAATTCAGCCATGACTATTGTACATACAACAGCAGTGAATGATGAATCTCGGCTATAGCACATTGCACATTAAATGAAGAATTAATACTTGTTTTGCATTAGCATAAAATTCAAATTGTGCTGATACCTGTCAAATTGTTAACGTTGCTAGGGAAATTGTTATTAGCACATACTGACATGTGCAGTTCTGTGAATTATTCTTAAATGTTGGCCACCATACAAAACCAGTGATTGCTAAAAGCTGTGCTTATTTACTGGAGAACCAATGATCGATTATTTTCAGCTTATTCTTGGCTGGAGGGTATTACCCAGTAGATCTACCCTGGTGTAATATGAGGTATCTCTGATGATCTAACATATATAGCAGTGTATGTACAGTGAATTAGTGTTAAATTAGTAGCTAATATAATATCACCTCAATTCCAGTCAGAATATGGCGTTTTATGGAGGTCTTTTGTTCCTGCAGACATGCTTGTAACACCCAATGCCATTTAATCCAAATAGGCTGTATATCGACTGCTAGTGCATGTAAATACATGTAAAATCAATAGCCCATGGACATTGTTATTGTTAGATATTAGACAAACAGTAGGTGTGTGTAGAAATAAACATTTAAATGGGGAAATAGCTTACCTGATCAGAGAAGCATGGCTGCCACCAATGAGTGTTTACATCCAGGCCAGGCTGCTGCTGCTGCAGACGCTGATGAATATGAAGCACTGAGAAAGGATGCTCCGCATCACATTATGGACTGCTGCTGTTGCTGTTGCTGCTGCTGCTGTTGCTGCTATGAGGGCAACTGCTGCTGCATCATACGCCCCTCATCACATTGGTAGCATCACTGTTGGGGGAGGGTGCTGTAGCACTGCTGGCATTGCTGCTGATGATACAACTCCAAGGATTCATTGGGAATCAGATCAGGACATGACAGCATTGACCTTTGGTAATCCAGTCACCCGTGACAATGTAAATACCCTGAAGATGAGTAGTACACAATATAGAACTCCTCAAATTGACAATAGACTCAAGCTAATATGCATATATATTCCATGAAATCTGCAATACAATGCTCGCAACTGGTAAATCCAATCAAAATCACTGAATTATAACCCCCAATATTGTAAAATTGAATCCTGGAATTAAATTAAAAACGCATTCTTCTTCGTCCTGTGCGTTCTTTCAGCAAAAGCAATGGCAATGCACGCTGCCAATGACCCCAGTGACCTTGACCTACTTGCATTAGCATAAACCATGCTGGTGGGGAGGTGTCTGGTGGGCACATGGCGGAGGGGGGGGGGCAGCTGATCAATACATTCCTGGCATTGTCATGGCTGGCTGCGCGTGGGTTCTCCTTTCTTTGTTGAAGGAAGGGGGGGGGGCAGTTATTGGGGGGGGGGGTGGTAGTCTTATTGCAGTTGGGGGGGGGGTAGTAGTCTGGGTTGCGATTCAATCTGTCTGAACTTTCCTAGCCGTAATAAAGCTACATTAAATTGGCCTAATAATTTCACCTCGTCAAAATAATCTTAAATCTTTTAATTTAATGCCAGCAATCATTAGCAAATTTACTTGTCATTGTCTGAGGCATTAAAGAATCAAAATTAAAAAGTTGACTTATAACTTACCATAAAGAAAGCATCTTATCTGTGCCTTCTGAAGATGACAGGAAAAGGAAAAAATAACGTGCAAGCACTTTAACAGCTGCTTGTAGATCTATAGGTGCAAGTATCTACTAATATGCTATTTAATTCTATCTATCTATCTATCGATCTATCTATCTTTCTATTCCTTCCTTTCTTGCTTCCTTCCTTCCTCTCTTCATTCCTTCCTTCCTCCTTCCTCCTTCCTCCCTTCCTTCCCTTCCTTCCCTTCCTTCCCTTCCTTCCCTTCCTTCCCTTCTAGTCCAGTCATTCTAATGATGGACCCACCACAAATTGCAATAGTAATGATTTTGGTACCAAATTGATTGTCATATTCTAGAGCAACTTTTCTGAAGTTTACCCATAAATTTATGCATTGGAACATGGCCTAATGGGAGACTACTCAGTGGTTGGTGGTGGCGCTACTGTACTAGAGAGTCACTGTGACATCACCATTGTCACAATGTTGATGTCACAACTGCAACAATGACACAATTGATGACATCACCATTGTTTACTCACTATTTAACTGTTACCCCAGATGCATTGAAGTCCCCCATTAGCATAAATCCAAGATGGCGGCAGTGAAAATCATGTTTTCTGCAAATAACATGGAAACTATTAGGTTTAGGCCTCATACCTGTATGAAACATGAATATAAACTTGGGTATTACGGACATTTTGACACCATTCCCATGTCTCTATCTCTATTAGTATCCGAGATATGGAATATTCACATATAAAAAGGCCAAAAAACATAATTATTGGCCTTGATTCCAAATGCTTAATGTATGATTTTGTTGTTTTATCCATTGAGGATTCAAAGGGAAATATAGTGGACCATTTTACACATTTACCATGTCTTTACCTCAATTCTATAGTCTCTATACCCCCACATCCCACTTATTGCATGTTGAAGAAATACCTTGAAAATGTGTCATTCGTTGAAAATAATGAATTGTTTTATCCAACCAAGACCCAAAATTGGGTCTGGTTATTATCATGCCTCTTAAGGATATGATACCTTACGTTCATGGAATTCAGCCTAATTTAAACAACTACAATTATCTAGATGAGACTGCATTGAGTAAGTTGATCCCCAGACTAAGTAGATCCCCAGAATAAATTGATACATAGAAAATTGAAGGAACATACTTTTTTGAATAGGCCTAATGGTTAAACCCTCGATTCTAGATTTGTGAAGTTTTCATAAGGAAAGTTATCAATTCATGAAGAAAAACATTTTCACTGTTGAAAAGTGAAACTGTGCTTTATGTTCAGGTTGCTGCCAATTTGGTTGCATATTAAACAAGTGCATGGATGAGACTCTCCAGATTGGTCAATAGACAAGAGTTGCATTGAGGTGCTGTTGTCTGGTGGATAGGACGCTAAATTATTTTTTCCTTAGAGCACATTGAATCAACTTAAAAGTGAAACTAAACAAGATTCTATTCAATCAATACAGCTATATAATTTGATCACTGCAACTGGTGCATTCGGTAGTTGTGTCGGCCGCAGCACCAGTGGC
The DNA here is from genome assembly GCA_026936325.1 of Platynereis dumerilii. Lineage (NCBI taxonomy): Eukaryota > Metazoa > Annelida > Polychaeta > Phyllodocida > Nereididae > Platynereis > Platynereis dumerilii. The sequence goes on from JAPTHN010000099.1 coordinate 420,405, forward strand.
TTTCAAACCCAGTGACATAGCTCTTGGGATCTGGAAAGATCTGTAATGGAAACCCTTCTCAAATGACAAAGTTGATCCTTGTGATAAAGACATGACTCGGTTCAACTTAAGCTATAAACGAAATTTCTGAGGATGATTGATTTATGATCATCAGGAGATATGATTATTATTTTTTCAACACTTGCCCTAACACTGACTTAAAACATGTCTGTAAGGTAACTGAGGAAAGTTTTCAATATTTCTCTCTCATTATGACAATGTTCCCCTAGGAGTAACTCGTTTAGTCAGATTGGTATTCAGAATCACAGAATACACTTGGGACATCATATTTTATTGTATCTTTATTTTTGGGACTTTTGTCAAAAAGGTTCAGGTATTAACTTGCACCTTGCCAGACATCAACTTGGGTTGGTTAGATTTTCAAAATAAAAGTTAGACACATCAGAAGGATATTTTCATAATTAAGAGGAGTTGACAGCCATTGAAGAGAATCAACAATGTTTGCTTTAACTTAACATCCAGAAAGTTTTTGAGCCATTGAAACTCATCCCCAGGGTACAAAAAATGAAACTAACATCTATGTACTTCAATCTGCCCTATACTGCAATAATTGCTCAATTAATGCCATTAAACGTCAATGTATTGAAGAAATGTGAGATGCTTGCTCCAAAATTGGCATGCTTAATTCACAGATTGTAACATGACTGACTTTTGTTGTGCTTGTATACCCTGGATCAGCCGGGACAGCTCAAACTCCATTTTGGCGGACTGAGTGGCACTTTCATTTTTGGTGACCGTCGTATGATGATGAGATGAGAAGTCTGGGAATCTGGCAAATGCCCATTGATTCAGGGATGCCCAAGGTCTTTCAGTTGCCCCAGCATAGAATACTGGATACAACCTGCCTCCATTTAAGTCCCTAAGGCCATGGGGGAAATTGAAGAGGGGGCAGGGAAATTATAATGTATTAATATGATCTAGTATTAATATGATCTAGTATAATTAGAAAAGGCACAAGAGTTGGCTCAGATTTTATCCTGATAAATTTCCACAATATACCATGTCACTTGAACCCCACTGTCCGTGGCAGGATGACATTGACTCGGATCTTCTCTGACATCCAACATTGTTCAAGAAAACAGTTGATTGAAATCTGCCAGGTTGATGAACACAATTAATCACAACCATCTGCTGGCTTGCACTACTCAACTGTATGTTGCTTGCCTTACAGAGGTTCCAATAATGGAAAATTCTTCTTCCCAGTTCTAAGACACCACACAACTTCATTGATGACAGTCCTGTTTTGTGATGATGGGCAGAAGAAAGTTGTGATGGCCAATGTTAGGAGTTAGGTGAAGCAGTAGTGGAATTCAGGCCAGTGTTGCAGGTGCATGATTATAATGCCCTCAACAATAGCAGTATTTACCACATTTAATAGATACCAACGGTTTCTATTCCACTGTTAACTTTCTATTATAGTTACTAACCATGCTTGTAATAATTCAAAATAGGCAGAATTCAAAGCACTTGACCACTTATATACTTAAATGCTTAAGACAGCTGTTGAGAATGACCATAAAAATAGACCCAATACAAGTTATTTCTTCGCTGCAAAATGGACAATGTTCAACAAGGAACGCATTTTCATGGCATGACTTTGACATGCAAATGATGGGATACTAGGGGACAGAATTGAGGTAAAGACATGATTGATTTGTGAAATGGTCCGAAAGGAGTCCCTTTTGCATCCTCAATGGATAAAACAAAAATCATAAATCAAGTATTCGGAATCAACACCAATAATTACGTTTTTTGGCCGTTTTACAGATATTTCCTGAAATATCAGATATGTGAATATTCCATATCTCGGATACTAATAGAGATAGAGACATGGGAATGGTGTCAAATTGTCCGTAATACCCAAGTTTATATTCATGTTTCATACAGATATGAGGCCTAAACCTAATAGTTTCCATGTTATTTGCGGACAACATGATTTTCACTGCCGCCATCTTGGATTTATGCTAATTAGACCATGTTCCAACGCATAAATTTATGGGTAAACTTCAGGAAAGTTGCTCTAGAATATGGCAATCAATTTGGTACCACAATCATTACTATTGCAATTTGTGGTGGGTTGACCCCCCTATTCTCCTAGAATGACTGGACTATTCCTTCCCTTCCTTCTGTGGTGTTGTTAAAGATGCACTTGTGTTTCCATATATTTTTGTGTTTTTAACAATCCCCTGGCTGGCACTTGGCTGCTGCCATCACTGCAGCAGAACATTTAAAATTCGCGGGAAAAGTGTACATTTTAGTTTAGAAAATAAAAATTTATTGTCACAGAAGTTTACCAAAAGTTGATGGAAGCAAGATAATATTCTATTCAGACTGCATGCCAAGTTTTAATGACATAGGTGAAACAGCACGACCAGGGGAGTTGTCATATTTTTTCCTGAAACTCCTCTCGCAATACAGGCTGCAAGCAGCTGTAAAAAACACTGCATGATTTTGACATTTAATTACCATCTAGGCATTTACACACTTTCTGTCTTTACTATTACCACACAGGCACAACGGTGCTACACCACTTTATATGATGTAGATGTTGCATACTGCAACTGTAGACCACTGAAATTTACTAATGGGATCAATTCACGTCTCCCAGATCTCCAGGGCCAGAGTATGCTTCAATTTAGTTTGCAATTGCCCCATCATGTTAAATTCTTTGTAATTTTGCCAGCAAAAAAATTCTGGAGGCTGCGTGTGGATTAAGGTTGTATGATTTCACATCAATCATCAAAAATGATACATACGTTACCGTCTCCAACCCTGACTTAAGACACACATCTTCGTCTACTGGATTGGCAACTTTATGGAGTTGCATTATTTTATTTTACCTGATTCCATATCATGACAGCCCCCAAATATTCTAAGGATACTTCATTATTGCAAATTTCTTACTGATGACAGCCAAAGGAACCTTTGTCTCCCACATCCTGATACATACGTTACCACAAAGTTCACTAGCCTGTCACAGTTTCCTGAACTGAAATTTCATATGCTCAGGCTTTGAAATCAATCATATATTTTGCTATTACTTGAAAGCAAAAAACCTTTTTTTCTTAAGTTTTGATCCCCAGGTTTAATTAATGATGAAATGGTTAAAAGTCAGCAGTTATATATCTGTTGATACATACGTTACCATACATATAGGAGCCAAAGAAGTGCACACAACATCTGAAGTAAGTCACACATAAAATGCTTCTTGTCATTCGATTTGATGCACAGCATACATATAACTGCAACATCGAAGTCAATTGTGGTTATATGTCAAAATATATCCCTGACGATACATACGTTACCGATACATACGTTACCAAAAATTAAGGGCTCATGCTGTCCAGCAGAAACTGATAAAGATAGAGCTAGGAAATTTTACACAGGCATCAAGGATACAAAAATAGGACCCCTGCTGAAATTTTAAGTTACTATGGTTACGGTTGCCATGGTAACACATAATTTAGCATTTTCGGAAGTATTTGGCCTCACACTACATTCATCTCAAGACTAAGCAATCGGAATAACCAGAAGTAATCTATTTTCATACATTTTTAATGCTTGCTTCCGCAACAAGACAGAAGGTATATGTTTTTTTTGTGTTTTTCAAGGTTCACAAACATAGGACTATAGAGCTAGTTTGCAATTTTTAAGGTGCTTTCTTCAGAGAGAGCTCCCAGTCTCATATCTAGTTGGGATGGTAATTGGCCATGGCCTCAACCCTCAGGCCCAAAATTAAAATGGAAAAAATATGAAAAGCTTCAATTTGGTAAAACCGTAGTTTGTAAATTATCATCTGTCTTATTCAGAATTGAACTGCTATCTTAGGGACAAAAATCAATGAGAGTACTGAAAACAGCCTTATAGCAGACACAAATGTGTAAGTGAGCAGTATGCAAGAATTCATTAGAATATGATCTAAGGTTGTCAGTGATCCTTCCATCAATAAATCATGCAAATGAACAAAAATAATTCACCCCAAAAAGGTTATTATTATAAATTCTTTAGATGCACTGTATGACTCAAGTGTATCACCTAACTCATGAAATATCCTTAAAATACATAGGTTACCGATACATACGTTACCAACAATTAGAACCAGGCCTAAAATTTTGCATGTTTACACAGAATTGTCCCCAAAAACTCTCAGTGCGACATAAAATATTTACTTTTGATATACTGAGTTGTATTTAAAACACAACTAGGAGTCTAAAATTGAATTAAAGCCACTAAGTTTTTTGTTTAGAGTTGTATAAAGATCAGTTATTTCCCTCGGGTTAAAGAAAAACTTCAAAGAAGTTCAAAAGCAAAGTGAATCATTGAGGCTGTGGATTGCTTGTATCATTATGTAATTCCCTTGATTTTTATAAGACCTGTCTTAGCATCCCAATAAAACACCAAATCAGCTATTTCAACTACATGATAAATTTTAGAAACAAGCAGTGTTTTTAGAAATACTGTACATCAATCAAATATGTATGGATACCTGCGTTACTTCAATTAAAGTTCTTTTTCCTTTCCTGTTCAGGCTTATATCACAAGCATTAAGGCACAATGCCGATTTAGAATAACAAAGGTGAAAGTTGACTAACACTAATGAAAGAGCAGAGACATTGAGACAAAGTTACAGAGCTAGGTCGTAGCAGCTATGTTGTCAGTCAGGTTAGAGAAGAAAATTAACAACTTTTAAAACAATTACCCGAAAGTTAATGAACAGAATGAACCCACTGACGTTGTTGATCAACCACAAATAAATATTTTCACAGTGTTGTCAATGCAACTTGCAACTTTGTAGTTGGAGCCTCTTTTGGTCACTGTAGTGTCTGATAATTCCTGGCACATGGGAAAAGGTTTAACAAATTTAGCACATATAGGCCTGAATGGGTAAAGGCCTAAATATGGAGAAATTTTTATCAAGTTCAATTTCATGACACTGAAAAAAGCCATATTTGTAAGCCAGATTGTTAATTATGGATCCGTCAAATGTCTTGTGAAAACTTACTACCCAAAGCAGGTACAGATCCATGAGAAATCATGGGCAAAATCCAAAGTTTTTCTGTTGTGACAAGGACATTAGAACCACATGCTAATGCTTTCCTTCAGCACACACTTATAATAACGATTTTGGTAGATTCTGGATGACCCACAATGTCAGACACGTATATGCAGTAAATTACATGTATCAAAACCAGAGTTGAAGGCCTGATAATAGTGATTTCTATTCAATCTGTTTCGAGTCATTGTTTTATAACACAGAGAAACTTTTCTGATAGCTTGCTCTTTCGTGAAAAATGCAGGACTTTTAATTATATCGTTGATACATACGTTACCATTCACTGGATTGTTCTCAGGATAACAGCAGTCTTGATAAGAAACAAATAAACAGAAATTTTGCATGATCATAATTATTTGTGTCTATCTCCCACTTTGAAATGCTTTTTATGACTATTCAGGTTATTTCTTGCACAAGTAACTTCTGTCTAAACATGCTAAAAAAGTCGATTCCTGATGAAAATTTCTTTAAAGTGGATATTTGTTATTTTAAAGGTTATGTGGCAATAATCACTCACGGAATAATCTTTGAAGGGAAAAAATCAGAGCATATTATATGTGGCATCACATTTATGGCATTGTAGACATAAAATTAATTTTCACTTGGAGAGAAAAACCTTCACAAGTAGGTAACGTACGTATCAAAAGTAAAAAATGAGAATTTCAACCACCAATATTTCAATTGCTGTATCTTGAAAACTGATCGACTGGTGCAGTTGAAATTACAGCTACACACACATCATATACACATGATTATTTGGTTTACTTTTCATCATCATTGTAGAACTTTTATTTTTGGTCACCTCACAACCCTCAATTGATCCCCATTAGTGAATTTCAGTGAGACACTTTGTTCTATGGTGACCTTTGAATTGACGAAACTGACAGAAAGTGTTTTCCATTTCCTCTCACTTCCTCCCAGGTCAGTCTGTGTACTTGTGTGACGTCATCTGAACTTTGGAACTTAACTGCTTGTCCCCCACAACTGTCATGTCCCTCATTATGCTCTGCTTTTCCGACAGAGGTCAGGCCAAACTTCCTCTTGCAGGTCATGTGGTCTATTTCGAGCCTCAGTTGTAAAGCTAAACAGCTAAACGTTGCTTATGCACCTTGTAAATACTGTCACTTGGAACTGATACAATGTATTTATAGACACGGACTGGGCCCAACAGGCTCCCTCTTGTCCAGAACCGGCTCACACGGAAGGTAACGGTAGCGGTTGTGTTACTGCTTTACCGCAGCGGTGACACCAGGGATAAGGCGGTTCTTATACACTGCATACTCAGTATACATGTATGCCACGGATGGTCCAGTGTGGTATTTCAAGCAAATCAGAAAAATAATTGTCAAAACAAATCAGGGAAATTTCAAAATTGCCACCATTTGTTATTGCTCTCTGCTCAATAGGTCTGAGCATGCCCAGTGCCAATTAGGTCAGAGCAACTTTTCCATTGCATTTCTAGTTGTTCTTGAACCACTGAGCTACTGAGATCATTGCCTGGAACTGGACTATCTAGTTTTGTTTGGCACCAGAGGGCATGGTAATCATAATCAATGTGCTGAAGAGACCTCTTGTGATCAAAACCAAAAACACCTATTTTACATATGTGTCTGTAAAAAAAATTCTGTTCATGGATTGCTTTTCTCTCAGTTAACTGAAACGGTAAAACACTAAACAGATAATATGGGAATGGCACAGCCATGAAATTTGCACAGCACTTACAAAGTTTGTGTAGGACTTAAGTGTTACCATAACTTTCATAAAAACTTTATTTCATATTCAATCATTTCAATGTATGAAAGACTGTGTTCCAAAAAAATTGAAAGACAGATATATCAAAAATAGGGAGAAATTTAGACTAGAAAGATAAAATAGATCAAAATAGAATAGATAGATAGATAGGTAGATAGATAGATAGATAGATAGATAGATAGATAGATAGATGGATAGATAGATAGATAGATAGATAGATAGATGGATAGATGGATAGATGGATAGATAGATAGATAGATAGATAGATAGATAGATTAATACATAAATGGGATTAAGGATAAATAGAATTGATAGTAATTAGCTAATAGTAAAAAGGAAGAAAACACTGAACATGCTGAAAATCAAATTTAATTCTATGCTAGATTGTTGATATTACATTGCAGTGATAAAAACAATAACATGATCTGCATGTAGATTAATTACTCACTCTGTTACATAATCATCAGTTGACAAAGATTATGTAACTTTAATTTTGTTATGTTTTCTTGTCGTCTGTTTTGAAATTAAATGAATCAAATGTTACTAATCTAATTGAGCTTGTCAACTTAATTGTCAAGGCTTATAATAAACTATTCCATAACAAAATGTAGGTACAGGGAATATTACTGGGGAAAATTGAATTTTTAAGACAATTTTGAATATGAATTTGTCATGTTTTGTTAAAATCGAAACCAAATCGATAAGAAGCTGGACCTACTTGACCCAATTTCCTGCTGTCGACCATTGATGTTGAGACCATCACTGCCCAGATTTTTGAAACCTCTCTTGTGCGAATATTCTGGATAAATTATGGGTCAATTCGGGACAGACCCTGCCCCAGCCGATCTAGACAAGCAAGGTGGAGTTAAAGAAATTCTGTGATGCAGAATGGATTTAAATCACTGCTGATGTAGTCTGAGAACATTTGAAATACAAGAAGAAAAGGCGAGAGTCAACATGGTAAAATACTGGCATCATTTCCTGCCAGATCTCGAAATAGTGACCACCTAATAACTGATGCCAAAGGTTGAGTAGCCAGTGGTCATATAAGCTTTATAAGGGGACAACCATTTATTTTCCCGGGGGGGGGGGGGGGCTTGGAATTTTCCTCGTAGCGGCGGTAGTATTTCTTTATTTATTACTAAATTAAACATTGTCTTATAAAGAAATACCCCTGGCAGAAATTATTTATTTCAAGGCTGCCCAGAAAGAATTTATTCATTCACCAAAACGAGCAAGAAATTATTTATCAAAAAAACTCCAAGCCCCCCTTGATACTAAATGGTCACTCCCTAATGCTATTTAAGGCACAGCAGAGACCATGGACAATTTCTCTGATTTAAGGCTGATAAGGGAATTGTCTGAATGTGGCATAGTGTCTGAAAAATTGTCCAATTGATATCATCGTTTTTGATGAAACAGTTGAGGTCAAAAGTAAAACATGCTCTTGGTGATTTCCCGTAGGAATCTGTGTAAAATAACAGACATTTCGAATGGATTCTTGTCAGATGCTTCTAACAAATTTAAAGTTTGTAAACCAAAAAAATCAAGTGGCACACCAGTCAATGATTGCATGCCAATGCATTGGTCATATTATGAGGGCACATAACACAAGAACAGCTCTTTCTGTGTGGTGCTCCTGTCTTCAATGACTGCCTGATCAGGAAGTGCCTATTGTTGCAAAAAAGTGAAGATAATAGTTTAGTTACAGTTTAGTTTAGTAATTAATTAGAATACCTTAAATATCTTCAAATTAACTTGAAATTTCATTATTGTCCTATAACAACCTCTCATGACATCCAGGGATTTAAATCAACACGCGCATCAAGCGCTGGAAATAATTATTTCCATATCCGTACATTGTAACAATGAATAAAAATTCAAAAGTGAAAAGCGAATGACAACAGCCTATAGGCCTATAATTTGGTAAATTGTAAATAGGTGGGGGGGGGATCTATCTATCTATCTATCTATCTATCTATCTATCTATCCATCCATCCATCCATCCATCCATCCATCCATCCATCCATCCATCCATCCATCCATCCATCCATCCATCCATCCATCCATCCATCCATCCATCCATCCATATCTTCTTTTAGTTATATATAGGGCCTACCATATTTACCAATCACTTCAGTCACGCAAAATTCAGCTCACTTGTGAACCAAGTACATGAAACAGAGTAACTAAATGAATTTTAATGTGGCCAGGTCACATAATGCACATAATGCCTTGGAGGTATAGCCCTACATCTATAAGTGCAGTTGCTATTATGTCACCAAGCTCTTGTGTGTGGTCAAACCTCCAATTTGGAATGTATTATCATACTAATATGAGGTGAGTTAAAGTTCCATCTACTTCTTTATGTTGTGAAAAAATACTTTATTTATTTTTCAAGCTGTTACAGCAGCAGATTTAACCAAAACTTAAAAGTTTTTCCAATTGCCTGTGTGTATTTTATTTGTATCTATCGTATATTCGAACAAGAAAAGTTTAATTATGTTTATTCTAAGCAATTAAGGTTTGATTAAGTTCATTTTATAGTCGATGAGAGCCCTGCACTGCAGGATTTGTTAACAAAACAGGGTTCCTTGAGGCATTATATCTAAAAACTGTTTGTAAAATAAGGCTCTAATCTTCTGTAACAACATCACCCTGTTTGTCAAATGACGTAGAATTGTATGGTAGAAATTATGATGTCACAACATTGTGAAGCAACATAAAAGATATGCGACATTGTGGCAACGTTTTCACAACATTATGAGGCAATGTCAATGGTTCAACGTCAGCGTGCGACATTGTGGCAATGTTGTAAAAAAAAACCCAGACGTTGTGTTCTCGTTGTGGCAACATAATCTCTACCACACATATCTATGTGACCAACAGACCAGCCCTCCACCAATTAGCAACGACGGGGTTTACGTCGTGTGCACCATTGGGGTGGAAGGAGAGAATCGTTTCACAGAGAAAATTGCACTGAAGTTGGAAGCCATTTCATTTGCACACTGTATGTTTGAAATAGACATAAGTTTCATCATAACTATAATCCTCACAAATAACTATTGGCTTGTGAGAGTGGTAGTCTAGTCACAATAGCACTGATGAAATAATTATATTGTTGAATAGCACCAAGAGGGTCCCCACCTTCAGTGGTATTGAATGATGTAACAAGCTCTTAGACCGACCTTAAATAACAACTGGTTGCAGAGATGTGACCTTTATTTGAGCTTAATGCATGTCAGTTTAGTCTCAAGGTTGCTACAAAGACAGATTGCTCAGTGGGTTGTTCTCATGAGTCTGTCCTTGCATGGGCTTGGTCGACCACAGGGCTGTGATGAGTGTCGTCCTCAATTAGGCTTCATTCTATTCTCATTGCCAGATTCCTCTCCCAACAGACAGGCCACCTGTGACCTTTCGCACTGCTGCAGACTGCAAGTGATGAAACATTACAATAAAAGTCTATTTACTAGGGTTCTATATTCTTACACAAAATCAATGTGGTACATATCATCGATACACTTGATCGATACATGATTCGTACCGTTAGTGCAAATTTGGGCCGTTCTGCATTTTAGAGAATCCGCTTCCCGAAAAACCAAATTTTGACCCGGAAAGTTTGTCTGGCCCTGAGCAAACGTCAAGATGACAAAGTTGTCGAGTTCATTTCAAGATTTTGTGGACATTTTCAGTTAAATCTCGGCAATAAAACTCTTTTTTAGCTGGATATGGCATTATTGGACCGAACCGAAAGTGCTGCTTTGAAAAGTAGTTTGGGAACTGGCCAGACTGTACTGGTACGGTCAGTATTTATCGGACCGCTGTGGACTCCTAATATTTACAACAGAAGAACAATATCAATGTAAATCTGACCACTAAACGGAAGGCTAATTTCCATCAGGAATGAAATACAGTATGCATTGCAAACTTGAAAATTCTAGTAAATGCATATACTTCAACCGAAATAAAGCAATTTTCAACATGCATAGCATTTTCTATTAAATGAGCAGCTTCCAAGATTTTGTCCGTGTCATTATGCGCTTATTTCTCAAAAAGTTATTTTTTGTATGTTCATGGTAATTGTTCTAGACTAGAGCACATTAGATTTTAGCATACATTAAAAACTTGTGAACACCTGATAATATAAGTTTAGTTACCTTTACTATCGCTAATCAATAGGGGAGAACGGGGCAAGTTGTGCCATTTTTAATTCAGGGTGATTTTTCCAAAAAAACTAAAGCTTAATCATGTAATCAAAAATCAGATATCAAAATGTAGTACCTTGGCTAGAATCGAGCCAAGTTTCATGGCAGCCGGACCATTGCCCCGATGGTAACTTGTGCTTCATGATGGGGCAAGTTGTTCCACTTAGTTTATTCACAAAAAACCTTGTATTTCACCTGTTTCTTCAGAGAAGATAGATCATTTGTATTATATGTTTGGCACATGGCTGATATCATATCAACCATATGCCAAACACATAATACAAATGATACAGTGATATGTTACATGAAACCCATCAAACATTAATCAGCCATTTTATGCAAAACTTCAAAATGCTGCAAAAACTAAAATTAGTTATTGTTTAGAGGGTGGTATCGCACTTTTAAGACATTTTCTTTTCAGTGTAAGTAATTTCTCAACACAAATGTCTAGATATACCTCCCAAAGCCATCATATACCTGAGGGACATCATCTTATTACAAATACCAAATGACTAAGAAACATGAATGTCAAACGTGATAAAACATATATCAGTTTTCCTAGCCCTGCGAAATATGGATAAGATGCTGAATATGGACTAGTTATTGAGCACTATTGATCAATTCATTAATGCAATTTAATTTGAATGACATTTGCAATAGCCATGAAGGTTAAATGAGAATGACAATTATTGATCATTATTAATTTTATTTATATCTTTTAAAGATATGTAATTTTTACCTTTTTAAATAATCATAATGTTTCCATAGCATTCAGTGTCATGATGTTTCTGGTGGAGTCATTGGTGATATATTTACACTGTAATATAATGGATCACGTGATGTATGAATAATTATGTTACCTTGTGCATGAATGGTCCTATCAATTGATGTGTAACCTACTGAATCATAAATAGTATAAATGAAAAAAAAAAGCTCTTCATGACGTATATGCTGTCTAAATATGTTCAAGTGTATTGGTATAGGTTGTGAATTGGTTTAATTTGCTCCACACCTTTATAAACATTGTGTGACTTTGGAAATTATTTCATTGCTGATAAGAAATTAAAATGCATTCAATAGAGTTATTGGTTTGTTTTAATTTAATTTTTTAATTTTGATTACAACATTTTGGAGACCTGAATGTGACTAAGATAATCGTAACTGTGAGAAAAGTCTTAATTAAAAGACCTAATGTTGTGTGCATATTCCTTGGACTCAAGAATATGGAAATAGAGCACCAGCAGTATATTGTATCTGCAGTGATAAGACTCTGCATACACGAGTGTTAGGTATGTATAATAAAAAGTACTGAAGTGCTATTTATGTCACATACAAGAGTGTTAGGTAATACACATAGACGAGTCTGATGTATATGTAAGATGATTCATATACAAGAGTGTTAGATAATACACATAGACGAGTCTGATGTATATGTAAGATGATTCATATACAAGAGTGTTAAATAATACACATAGACGAGTCTGATGTATATGCAAGATATTACACATACAAGAGTGCTAAATAATACACATACACGAGTTCAATGCTCGTGAATATGCGTGATATTACACATTCACGAATTCGTGTATGTGCAATTTCAAGCAAAAAATATATATGTTATTTTTACCCTCGGCAATGTATACATTGCCGACGGGTATTGTAGTTACTTTGGGAAAATTTGTCCGTCCGGCGGGCGGGCGGGCGGGCGGGCGGACGGGCGGGCGTCCGGATAACGGGCGTCCCACTTGTGTATTGGGCAGTACTCCAAAACTATGACATGTATATTTTTCATTTTTGGTACATTATTGTATCTTTTATCCTAGGTGTGCCTTTTAGGGGTCTAATCCACATGGCATTAATACTTTTCTCACAATTATCGAAAAATGTGAAAAAATATTTTTTTGGGTATTGGGCAGTGTGCTAAAACTATGGCTTGTATAGTTTTCATTTTTTGTAAATTATTGTATCTTGTACCCTACTTGTCCCTTTTAGGGGTCTAATCCACATGACATTATAACTTTTCTCACAATTATTGAAAAATTGTAAAAATATAATTTTTTCTATTTCCGGAGTAGAACTCAAAACCTGCTATACTTATGTCACTGAAATCTGCAAATAGTGTGCATTAAATACCAAGATATGGCTTTGTGGGGTCTAAATGCTCTGAGAAAAAAGGGGCTGACAAAAATTCACAAAAATGTGTAAAATTACTATTTTTTCAAAATTATGAGATTCAGTCTATTTTGCGTTTACATCTGTGAAATTTTCCTGTTAGGTGTCTAAATTAAAGATTTTTAAACATCTGAACTCAGTTGGAATGTTGATTCTATAAATTTTGTAGGAAAAGGAAAAAACTAGAAAAAATACGGATTTATGCAAATTTTTTGACATCTATGTCTAAAATGCCGAGATGATAATGGTTGGATTATTAACATTTACAGCATATTATAGTTAACATACTATGAAAGAATATTTACTTTTTGTACCACTCATCTAATATTATCAATTGTAAATATATAATTTGGACCTTGACAGCAGTAAGCCTATTAAGAAACATGCATTTGCTTGTTTAAAAATATTGATAAGAAATCTTGAACTCCCAATTATAACTTTATGGCTTAAATCTAACCTCAGTGATGCCTCCTTTTATTTAGATTTTTGCTTGAAAATTAAATATGAACAAATCAGACCGATTAGCTAAGAAATTAGGCCACTGAATATAGGGTTATTAAATAATTTGCTTGGCATGTTACAGAACCCTAGTACTTGCATATTTCATTGTGTAATTTCACATCTTAAGATATTATTGGATAAATGTGTCTTTTAATTAATTTCAAAACTCATCCCAATGATATTTTAGCATTTTGAAGGGAACAGATTTCTCCTTTGGTTAGGGGGTACAGTATTACATAAGATTGTGTCAGAGGTATTGTCTGCCCTGCTGATCCTCTCCCATGACCAAAGTCAAAAGGGGGTTGCAATCAGTTACACAACACACTCTGCTCAACCTTCAAACAAAATTTTGTTGTCTTGTTTCTTAAAAATCTGTTCAAACTGCATTGATTCCACCTTACTTTTTATATTTTGAATATAAAATTAAATTTTCCACTTTGATTCACAAAGCTGGGCTTTCTGAGAAAATATCCAAGCAACACTTCTCTATATGACATCAGATTATGCAATGCTCCTCCCACAATTGCAGTGGCTTCTGTCTGAGTCTGGGTGTTACATAACATCTTCAACTTTCCCCTAAAAATGAAACTCTTCAATACATTTTCTTAAAGTGTACTTAAGGAAACTGATGTTGTGATTTCTTCATTTAGTTACAATTTTCAATTTGAATAATGAAAAAACAGCAAAGTAGAAGCCAGGGATAATGCAACAGGCACAATAATTCTTTGAAACAGTAAAGTAATTCACTGGTGCCAGCTCACAAATGTGCATAATTTTATATAGCTATGACAAAGATCAGGGCTCTTGACCATCTCATAAACATCTCTTTGTGACAAGTTATTTATTGGTACTCCTACTCAAGGTTTCATAGAAAAAACAAAAATTGCTGTATGAAAAAAGATCAGCAATAAATGAAGAGTTTCATGCTTTATAGATGACCTGTTAGGTAACTGGGAAAAAAGATAGAAGAAAGATCGATCTATAAGTTGATAAAAAGAAAGAAATAAATAAATAAAGAGAGATAGGTAGCTAGCTAGCTAGCTAGCTAGATAGATAGATAGATAGATAGATAGATAGATAGATAGATAGATAGACATAAATATAGATAGATAGATAGATAGATAGATAGATATATTTGTCTCGAGTTAGCACACAAAACAATAAAAACCTTAATTTCTAGTGAAAACATTAAGTCTTCATTCTTAAATAAAAACCTTGATTTACAATATCATTATAAAACCAAGTTTAATCCTGTACAATTTTTAAAGCCTTACAATGATTCAAGATTCCTATACATGAATATAACACCAAATCCAATCATTAACTGGAATTATTCTTTTTTTCTCAAATTATTCTTTTTACAAAATGCACAAAATCAGCCATAGGCCTACTTGCCCGAATTACATGATCCCAATTCCATTTAGACTAGTAAATATATCATTTTAAGTTAATCTCTTGGTAACCATCGATTTTCAGTGATGTTTCATTGGACCCCCCCCCTCCCATCACAGTGGCACACTTCTGAGATGTGTGAAGTATGCCACCCTCCATTCTTTTGTCAGGTTACATAACATCATTGCATAAGGTGATTAACATATCTGGGGTACAGCAGACAATAGCCAATTGGTTTGGGTGTTAAGCAGCTGAGGAGGGGGAATAATGAAGCCCCTTTAAGAATGTCTGCAAGGGTAATTTGTAAAATGTTGTAATTGAACTGAAATTGTTACAACATCCAATAATTTACTTGGCTAAATTCTAAAATGTACTCAGGATCAAGATGATGTAGAACTGAAGTCAATGAAACTGTTTGATTAAGATTTACAGACAGAACTTTATTGAACTGATAGATGTCTAATTTATTGTTCAAACAATAGCTACCCTTATTGCAATGTCCCATTGCTCACAATAGACAATGCATGGCCTGTGTTTGGAGTGCATTTTTAAAGACAATGGCCAGTGCTAGAATTGCAGTTAACATTCATGAAAATATATTGAGTTATTCCATATTAGAAAATATTATCAGATGACACTAAGATGGGTAACGTTTTTCAGTCAATTTGTAAATTCTAACAACTTAAACTGCCTATATAATTATTATATAGTCTCAGTTGTATGCTGTTTCATGAAATTGTCATTCTATCTTTTCTGTAGAAATTATGAAAAATGTTAATAGCATAACTGATAATAGGATGATCAAACAATCAAAAATCAATCAATTTATCAATCTATCTATCTATCTATCTATCTATCTTAGCAGTCCCCTACATGTCCTGATCGTTTTCTGGCTGTCTTTATCTCAATTATTGTCCATTCTAGCTGTCTTTATAATAGTCATTAACTGTCTATTGCGCAATGCATTGCTTTATTTTCCTGTCTATCACCACTGTATACATATTACATTCAGACAAAAATAAGTTTGATAAAAAACCAACTTTCTAAAATGGTAGTGGAAGAGTGGAAGAGGGGACAAATTACTGTGGGTAATCCATGCAGGGTAATATTATTCTTAATATTGTCACCGAAGCCAATCTTCTTGAATTAATTTTTTAATTTTATTTCTCAAATTGCTCTTTCACAAAAAGCACAGATTTTGCCACAGGCCACCAATAGGCATACTTTCCTGAATTTCATTATCCAGATTATACCAAATTATACCACTTCTAGAGTAATGTCTTGCTAATTGCTAGCCATCGATCTTCCGTTCATTTGATCTTGTGCCAAACTTACCAACTCCTTGCCCATATTTCAACTGTTTCCCCTCTTTTTCTTTTTTTTGGGGGGCGGACCCATCAGGCAAGCTGATTGCAAGTGGATTTTGATTCCCCCCAATACAAAATGTCAGACAGGAAACTTTTTATGGTATTTTGCTCACAGTTCTTGGCCATTCAATGCAAGTTTTTCAACTGGAATTTCATTTTCATGAGGATATTAGAGTACCCAGTGGGGTCCTCCCTCAATGTATCCCACTGCCTGGAGAATTGCTGAGTAGCCGAGGGTATGCTGCCGCGCAGCCTATGTTGTGTATTTCCAGATGTGGTCATATGTCTTTAGATTTTCATTTCAGAACAACTACAGACGTCTGGAGCACTTAAAATTCTTGGTATAACAGACAGTCTGTGTTATGCCATATTAGAACCTTTACAGACGTCTTCAAATAATTGAAACCCGTGACATCCAGACCAATCACTAAAAATCATAATATGCAGACATCTATAGTTCACAGAAAATGGTTAATAAGGATCTAGATTGAAGTCTGTAGCAGTGATTTATCTGTTGCCTGCAGACCGTCTGGATAACCAAAAAAATTTGCCGTTACAGACGTCTCCGTAGACCCTAAACAGAACATCTGGAGACGGTCTAGATATCTGATAAAATGTGCCTCTACAGACGTCTCAGAGAACCCTAAACAGGCCACCTATAGACCCTCTAGACGTCTGTAGAGACTACAAAATGAGCCCCGTTTATATATGTTACATTTGGCAGTTTTTTCTTGGTTCAAAATAATGTTAACCAAGTGTGTATACTGTAGGCTATACGTGGGTCGTGTTTGGCATTGCCTTCTTTACCCGGTTCTTCATGTCACCCCAACAGCAGGTACCACAACTTACCCTGTGGCACAACTTAGCCCGATCCCCCCTACATTGACATGGTAGATCTATTTTATTAGGCCAGATGAACTGTTGCATGACACAATTACATAAATGATAAAACCAAATCAGATTTCCAGGCAGGTATATTTGTCCATGAATAATAAATGTGTGCTATTAGTATTAGTGTACCAATGTGTACTAATCATGCAATATGATTAACCCTTAATCAAGTGACTGGTGCCAGAAGTCATTGGCAAACCGTATGACTAATTTCAAAAATAAAAGCTTGTCCATAGTCAAAAACCAAAAAGTGAAGACTTTTCACTTCTTGAAACCCTGTGCTTCCTTGTCCAAAATAGTGAAATTTAAAAATTCTCTTCCCAATTTGTGTGGCAGCCAAACAATATTAATGGTGCATGCCAATTTTTTGTGAGTGTGTGTTTAATATAACATAATTAATGTGACGTTAAATTTAAGAAACACCAAACCACAAGTTAAAATTGCATAATAACTGAGATATTTCTATAATTTGGGATAATCAATATTAATTGCCATAGCAGGTGCATCATCTCACTCATCAGGATTTTTCCTCTCAACCCATAACATCTTAAGTTCTACTCCTAAGCCCATCTACTCATCTTACTCATTAAAATTAATTATTTAACAGTTCAAGAAAATTTATTTCGTGATTTCAGCAACAAAACAACAACAAAAAACAACAGCACATTTTTCCACATTAAATATGGGAGCTATATATTTATCTGCTACAACAGGGCCAGTAATGCATTTCACATTGAAGGCCATTGAATCATCTTTTCACATATGCTGATTGACCCTCAATGGCCAATTTAACTACCAAGCTCCCTGAAATTCATCTTGGAAATTTGGCCAACATATTTTTCACATACGAATCTTGGAGCTAAATATTTATCTGGGACATCAACAGCAGTAATGCATATATCACATTGCAGGCATCTTTTGGTATACTCATTGAACTTCTATGACCAATATAACTACCAGATTCCCAGATATATTCAGCAACGGCATTTCGAAGAAAATCACATTTTGCCACAGAAATCTGAGCGCTTGGCGTTTGTAGCCCTGTAGACCTGGACCATGCTCCATCACTTTACACTGGGTCCTTCTGTTCAGCAGTTCTGTCCAATCAAGATTGCAGTTAATCTAACTGGAAGGTGACTGGAAGCCGAACCGACGCTGGAAATCGAACCTGGTTTCACATTACGAAGCTCGAAAGAAGATGGTACCGGACACAATTTTTGCAAACCATCAAACCTTAACGGGTCAACAGCTAGTAACACAATAGTACAATATCCCTGAGTGAAGGCCCTGCTGTACAGGGTAGAGTGTCTGAAATATTCTGCACTTGCCCATATTCTGTGACATGTATCCATCTAAAAGGCCTGTTGTCATCCAGATATCATTACCTCATCCCAGGGCTTATTTACGGGAACTATAAAATGAGAATGAGGCAGCTATTGTCATTATATTACTGGCAGGACAAAAAAAAGAAGGAAAACATGGGTTGGCACAATATGACTGCCTCTCTCTAATAGATTTTGTGTAACAGAGTAATGGACTGAGCCGGCAAAAAGACCAAATGGCTTTCAATGTTGGTTTTAGGGGCCGAAAACGTCATCAAGTGCATTCGCTGCCTCATTTTGCCTTTTGGAGTGATTCCATTAATTTTTGCGTCATGGATAAAAAGTTGTTATTGTTCCAGTATATTTACCTATAATAATTTAAAAAAAGTAAGTTCCTGTGAACAATTAATCATTATACAAATTGTGTGTTATTCCCTTGCTGGTTGAATGATTGCAATTAATTATTTTTATTGTTATGTCAAAGCACTGTGTCACAAGCATTTACTAACACATCCAACATGACAATAAAATATGGCATAATAATTTGTACTGTAATATAACAGAGGAAAATATTCCTCTGTGATAATATGCATCATAACGAAATCACATGCTATCTGTATTACTTATATATTAAAAGTGTCTTTTAGCATTCATAGAATTGTTAATTTTCATACCCAAAAAAGTAAACACATCATTTATCTATGGAGACCCTGGAGAGCCATACCTTGTCAATAGGTCTGTCCATATGGGGATTACAACAGGTATTATGGGTAGGTGGCACTACAATAAAGAGGGAGTGCTATTTTGTCTTGGGGGAGCCGACCAAATGACATATCATCTGGTTTGTTTGCAAAGTATGTGAAATCCTGTGACCAACAGTTAATAATAATCTGGTTGTTAACAAGTTGCAATCCCCCACCCAATATCTGTATGATAACAACACTCTTTTCTGTTGAACTGCTGTTTTGAGAACATAATCAATACAGTGTAGCTGACCCAAACAATCAAACATTCAACAAACACACTCATTAAGTCAGACTCCTTAGCTTGGTCAACAACACCAATCACCTTGTTGAAAGGCAAAGGGGATTCCATTATAGCTGCTATTGCTTGGAGACACCACCTGTGCATAAATTCAGAACTACAAATGGAGACAGACCTATTATTTTTTACAAACATTGGACAAGTGTGGACAAAAAAACTTGACATTATTTTCCCCCCAAACTAAATGGACAGGTTGGCTCTATACACAACGCCATGTGTATAACTGTATGCATGAATTTTTTATATACACCAAGAGTTATAAATTGCATGTCTACTGAGATATTTCTGTTCTCTGAGAATCACACATTAACAGATTATCACGATATCCCAGACTGCAGGACAGTCAGTGTAATGCTGTTGCTTATGTTCCATACCATGCACATATAGATCTAACTTTAACATCATTAAGCTTTACATTCCTCTTGCGAGTATCCTGAATTACCATCACGTTGGCCTAATTTTCCAATACCATGGTAGCTACAGATAGTGCATGATATAGCCCATTGTTTCTTTATTCAATTTTAAGTCAGATACCCACATTGTTGTAAAATTGCATGTAAACATAATAATATCTTCTTGAATTATTCTATGTGGTATCAAGTCAACTAGTAACCATGCCAACTGGTAATCAAACCAACTGGTAACCAACCAACTAGTAACCAACCAACTGGTAACCAAAAGCCCTACCAACTGGGTAACTATCCTTTTTTTGTGGGTTACCAAGTCGTAACCATGCATTTAAGTTAATTTCATGGCCATACCAACTGGTAACCACCAAATTCTTGCCAACTACCAAGTCCTAACCAAAACTAAATAAGACTTTAACCCAAGAGATCTCCGTAAATTTTATAAATAAATTATAAGATGTGTTTATTTAGGGATATATTATCCAAATATAAATTATAAAATTATATAATTCTAAATATTTAGAATTACAATGATAAAATACCTGAAATACAGGTAATTATGATTTGGTTACGAGTTGGTTCATTCTAATTTTCCCTGGTTACCAGTTGGCAAAAGTCACTGGTTACGAGTTGGTATACAACTTATTTTTTTTTTGTTTACTACTTGGCCATGGCCCATTGATTACTGAATGCCATGGTTACTACTTGGTTGGGAAAAATGAAAAATGGTTACTGTTTGTTCGTGTTTGTTAAATGTTTATTTTAGTGACATATGCATACAGTCGACAATTATGTAATCAGTATTAGTACAAGTAAAGAGAAATAAATATTTTGGTTAGATTATCAACTTCTGCATCCAGCCCACTGGGCTTACAAGTCACTTTCACACTGTGTTTTACTATTATGAGTGGCGCCAAAAATTTGATATTTTATATAATTAAAATTTATAGCTATCATAGGATTTTCTATGTAAGATATAAACTTAATATTATGTATATACATGTATTTCTGTTAAGAAAAGTGAGAATATATAGGAAATATATATGTCAAGTTAAATTACTATCAGCAACACACACAACCCAATTTCTTTCAGTAACACAATCAAACAGACGAATTAACTGTTACTAATGGCTACTTTATAAAGAGAAATAACATTTAAAAAATATATATATTACTAACGGTTACTATATACAGAGAAATAAAATTTTAGAAAATATTCATACAAACGATGCAGACTTTCTACTTTCATACAATAAGCATACAAATTTAGCAGTGTGAGCAAAATAGTCAGGGCTCATCACAAGTTCCCATTGTTCCCATTTTACTTTATTTTATAGACAAATAACACTAATATTATTACTAGTTGACCTGTATTCTTCTATGTTAGTACATTAGTATATATGGGATGCAACATAACAGAGACATCTGAAATAGGAGAGAAACAATCCTTGGAGCCCAACTACTCTTCCCCAAAAACTGACACTGCAAGATAAATGTATTCTCTAAGGCACAGTGTATATATTAACAGAGAAGAACAGAAATGTGTAGTATATTTTGTACTTCAATCATTGAGACATCTTGTGTACGTATAAGTTATATAAAGTAAATTAATCTTTATTGATGTGAAATGTGCAGACTGCAGAAACATAAAGTAAAAAACATAGTTATTACTATTTGACTGCAGTGCTGCACCTTTTCACAAAAGCCCTTCAGACAATTTTTTTGCAGTAAGAAGTTGTTTAAGTGAACAAATTGTTAAAAGTCGTCTAAATCCGTAAAGGAGAGCAGGAATCACACGCAACATAGGTGTACTGCAGGGGAACTTTTTAGGAGGGCGAGCGACATTCGTCAGAATTTCATGACCCAGCTTCCGTACCATTTGAAATTTGAAATCTTTAGGTGTTATAGACAAATAACACTAATATTATTGGATAGCAGAGCTAATGTTTACAAGTAATCTTAAAGGGCCACACTCATCAAAATGACAGTTTCGTTCATTTTTTTCCTATTAAAAGAATGGCCTACTGCAAGTGCATCCTGTCAACCCTAAAAAAACTGGTTTTAAGCACAGATCAAGAAAAATATATGAACTTGGGATTTTAGCAATATTTTGTGTCCCCACTGCATGTTCAGTCAGCTGATGAGTGACGTAGGGTAGGGTGGACCTCCCCCCTCTCCCCCAATTAATTGAACTTCTATTTTGTCCACCTGATATGCCTGTGACAAACTGTCAAGGAATTAAGAAACATGACTTGATATAATACTAGCTGTGAATTTCCTACACCTGGGAAGAGGCTCTTATTTGTGCAAATGACAATAGGTGTAAAAAAAACAGAATAAAACAATTTACAACTTTCAATCATTCATCCATGCACTTAAATCTAATTGGTTGATTTTCTAAAGGTTGAGTGAGTAAGCAGTGACTGATTTGGACCACAATTTGCAAGACCAGACCGCAAAATGTACAATTAGAGCCTTAATGTATGATAATAATGATGAAGCAACACCCACATGCAGCTTTCAAGATACACTATATTTATTTCATCTATCTATCTACACTATATTTATTTCATCTATCTGCACATATTTGTCCATCTTGACATTCTGTCTATCTAAAATATCAGTTGCTGCCATCACAAGATGCGTTCTGGACATGGCAAATATGAGGCAAAATAACCAGTGCCAAATAAAGTATTAAAAAAAAGCCAATCAGCACCCAGAATTTATAATTATTCGTATGGATGACAGTTGGGCGGAGTTGGCTGTGAAATAGACCTTGTCACAAGCATTTGCAGGATTTTCCAGTTTCAGCTTGTCTCAGATTTACATTGTCAGCTTTTTAAGCTTCATCTCTTTGTTCATAAAACATTTCACAGCTAGGCCTCACCATTCTTTCGTACTTCCAGAGGTCATAAAAGGTCATCTATTTGTTTATTCATTACCCAGTCCTATGTGACTTGCTCAGTTTCTCCCTGCAGGAGTCGCTTTTGCTTGTGCCAGCATTTTGGCCAAAATCACTGACTAAAATAATTTATTTCATGGGTTTATTTTGGGAGAATTTCAAAAGGATCACTGTCGTATTTCTGTAAAAGGTGCATCTGAAGCTCTCAACAAATAAAAAAATTGCAGTATTGTGTGCCTTTAAGTTATCAGTGCCTCTGTTAGTTATAACGTTACAATGGGAGAAACAAAAACTAAGTGACATACACGTACATGTAACAAGTTTTGATAAATAATCACACAAAGTGTTTTTAGACATAAACAAACAGTATGTTCAAGAAAAGTAACCTAACCAATCAGTTAAATTATTCGAAAATTGCCAATGTCTATAAAAAGTTATGTAACCAATCAGTTAAAATTTTTGGACAATCCACACAATCAAATTTCAGCAGTCCCTCAGACGCTGTGTCTCTTCGGAATGAAGATGCTACGTAGATGGACTCATCTATAGTCTGGACGACATCATACATTTAACACATTACATGACGTATCTTTCCTTTTTCTGAAGATAATTGTCAATTAGCATGTTTAATGTGGCATTAAATAATGTAATATACCATTAGCCTAGCTCTAAATAACAACAATTGCTGAGGCGACCTCCATTTGAGCTTAAACTGTGTCTGCTTCGACCCACTTGAGGATGCTACAAAGACAGATTGCTCAGTGGGTTGTCCTCATGAGTTTGTCCTTGGACTGTGTGGACCACAGGGCTGTGATGAGTGTCGTCGTCAATTAGGCTTCATTCTCTGCTCATTGCCAGATTCCCCTCCCAACAGACAGGGCACCTGTGACCCTCCACAGTAGCAAGTCTTTCAGCATTGTGTTACATCTCAATCAAAGGTGTTCAAATAATAACACAATGGAAGAACTTTGCTGGTGAAGGGAAAACTTTTTCCATCATTTCATTTAGGATGATTCTTGCTTACCCAGTATGGTTACAGTAAGGCAACTCTGAGCTTTATATAAACATATAATCTTCCTGAAAAGTTACAAAATATAGTACATCTATAAGAGCCTGAAACATTTCCATTGTTTGTCACCATCACATAATAAGATACTCCAGTCTGGTGAAAATGAGAACTGCATGCTGCTGCCACCTGGCACAAAAGTTGATTTTGTATGCTACATCATTGCTGTCCCAAGAAATAGTTCCAATTTCATTGCGCATTACAAAATTACTATTCAACATTGATGTATACCAGAGTCAGACGCGGCAATCACATTCCCTAAGGAAGTAGACAAGGCCATCAGCACACTCAGAAACAGCCCCGGTGTCTTCCAGACAAAATTGTAAGCGTTCCTCTGATCGAAATGATGTGGACGCTCCCAGGAGCTCGCGGAACAGCACACTAATCACTAGGTGACAACACAAGACAGCATATGTTCTGATCTGTGGCAATGCAAGAGCAGTCCACTTGCAGACAGAATATACTCCATATAATATGGTGGAATGGCAGTGCACAGATTACTAACACAAACTATTTGTTGTCATTAAAACCATCTGCATTTCATAAACCCAGATAAACGTTTCCTATAATATGAAAGCAGGATAGAACCACATTAAATATTTGCTGTTTTGGTCATATACAATGAAACATTGATCAACTGTGAATAAAAGAAGACTAAAAAATGCAATATATATTTGTAATCCGTTGTTTAGCAGTGTGGATGTTCTCATTTCATTGTTTAATATCACTGTGGATGGTACCAACTGTAGTGTAGTTACATGTGCTATGAGTATTACAATTCTCACTTTGACATCAAGTAATAGCAAAGTTAATACTGTTTAAAATCACTGCGGATGGTACCAACTGTAGTGTAGTTACATGTTGTGCTCTGAGTATCACAATTCTCACATTGACATCAAGTAATAGCAAAGTTAATACTGTTTAACATCACTGCGGATTGTACCAACTGTATTGTAGTTACACGTGGTCCTCTGAGTATTACAATTCTCACATTGACATCAAGTAAAAGCAAAGTTGATACTGTTTTATCCTTAGGACTATACTTATGAAGGTTAGAGGCCTTATCTAGATGCATGTTTGGACGCCTAATTCAATTGCAACCATGACCTCACTGTCCTGTGACTGGAGTGCTAATGGCACACAATCATTCAGGGGTGCATGTCACTGGGGTTAAGGAGGCTGTCACAATGCACAGTGCATTGCAGTATGGTTGGCATGCAGGTGGCGTGCCTGACTGCTTTGTAAACGCAATGTGCAATAACCTGAATGGTGTATTTGCTGTTTCACATTTATCATTTATTGTGTTTGACAGGGCCTACTTGATGGCGTGATGCTGAGGACTTTATGAGGACTCGATGCCGTATGGTGATGCAGTTTGGGCCCTACTCTCAAACGCTGTAGGAGGCCTATATGAGCTCAAGGGGGCTGCTGCAGGGTGCTGCGGGCTGAACCATATGAGGACTATACCAAAGCTGTTCTGGAGACTGTAAAGGAAGCACTGTTATAAGCTCTGGAGTTAGGAGCACAGTGGTGGTAGCATCAGTGAAGAGCGTCGGAGCCTGCAGAGTGTACATGATGCTGTGCTAGCTGCAGCGGCTGCAGGCCTCTTCCTCCTCCTCCTGCTCTTTCCTCAGACTTGACACAGGACCGGCTCCTCTCCATCACATCAGGGATGCAGCTGCGGAGGCTGTTGCTATGGAGCGGGACTCGGACAGCCTGAAACGCTCCGACTGGTCCATCTTGAAGGAACAATTGGACATACGCCATGATATTCCATTAGGTATGTGAACATACGTCAATCCTATCTGTGTGTGGTCTCCCCATCTGTCTGTCTGCTAGACTCAACCCCCTCTTTATTGCTCTACCACGTATCCCTCCAGTTGTGACATCCAGGGGGGCGAATGCTCCTGTCATTGGTGAGCGATATTGAGAGCATATTCCTGGGGAATCCCATGGGATATTGTTGCCATGACAAACTGTGGTAGTCTTACAAGTGTATGGCACCCTCCAATAACATTCCAGTGTGTGTGTGTGTCCTAATATTCTCTCTAGTTGTTACTTTATTGCATATAATTACCTTGCTATTACCAAGTTTTTGCATTTGTCAGGTCATGGATACCAAGGAACAACATAGCAATGGCTGGATTACCACTGACAGTGACTGTTTTATAACTATATGCTTGGAAAAGCAAATTGCACTGAATGACTTATATGTGTTGACCGTGTGTGATATTCTGTATTATGAAATGTTTTGTTTGACGTGATTGATGCGCTTGTTTTTCACAATTAAAAATTTATGGAGATGCATTTTGATTAATCCCAAGGATTGACTTATTGCGCGGGTTTAGGCCAATCAAAGCCGCATTTAGACCCGTGCTCCAAGGTTTACAATGGGCCCAAGTGGTTTGTTTGGCAGCCTGTAATTTGCTTCATGGGCGTGGGGGTAATGAATTGGCAATAAGGCCCTGCACTCTGGGGAAAGTGTGAATTTGTGTCAGGAGCAGTGTTGGTCACACACAGACAATGTGACTTTCTCGGCACATGCAATGTTTCATCACCCAGCCCCAGCAACTATGAATGTAGCCACTCAGCAGTATTAACAAAAAAAAAAAAAGAAGAGCTCAATATATCTAAATATAGGAAAATATTGATAGTGCTGAATGAATTATGAAAATTTGAGGATCAGGACTTAAGCAGAATGTACCATTATCCGTAGTATAATCTTCAACTGTTGTTATTAGTTAGTTACTTTGCATAATACTTTATGTTTTGAGGCCACAACCAAAAAAGAGCCAGCAATATGACAACTTCGGGACCTGAGAAAGTCTGACTTCCTAATGTTCAATGATTCATTCAATAGTTTTTGTTTCAGTTATTACATAACACTAGAGGACTGACACTGAATATGGCTGAATAGAGAGATTATAGACTGCGTCATTGTGTACAGTGTGCATATATAACATCTGGCATGGAGGAGAGTCTGTACAGAAGAGCTGTGGTTTGTCATCCAATAGTGTGGCATGGTATGTGTTTGCATGGTGCCTGGCATCGTGACATTCATCATGGTGTCTGCCATTGTATTTATCGTGTCATTTATCCTGGCAACCTCGTAATGTAATAAGCACCCTTTGGAAGGCAGGTGAAAGGCTAGTTGATTGCATTCTCTGCCTGATTGTCTTGTTTTCCTCCATTGTGTGGGTCTCAGGGCTGTCCATTCATACTTACCCTTGTTTGGCACTGCAACTGATCGAGCAATTCCCCCACAAATCCTCCATCTCCTGACCAACAACTCATTCACTGATTTTATGCCAAAATCGTATTCGATCTAATTCTGGGTTAGACAGATTTCTTGACTTTATTTTCTGCTGACAGCATCAGCCCTGACAGGCGTTAAGCTCTGCTGGTCAATGCAGACTGCCTGCCCAATGTGCACATTGCTTGGTTCTACTGAATCCCATGTAGAATCTCCAGATAGATAGGACAGTTTAACAACATCTTGTTTAGTCTTATTCCATCTAATTCTGGGTTAGGCTGATTTCTTGACTTTATTTTCTCCTGACAGCATCGGCTCTGACAGGCGTTAAGCTGTGCTGGTCAGTCTGCATGTTGTCTAGTTCTATCAAATCTCATTTAGAATCTCCAGATAGATAAGACAGTTTAGCATTATCCAGTTTAGTCCTGGTGAAAAGTAACAATCTGGTCAGCAAGATATGGATTAACACAAGGCAATCAGTGCTTTCATTCTACATAAACTGTGTTGTTTCATACACCTTATGCAGATGCAATGTAATAATGAGTTGTTGTCTGATTCTAATGGTGCAATAAGCAATTAAAGGAGTCTGCCACTTCAGTGGTAGAGTGTTTGTTATCTGACACAAAGGGCACATATATTGGGAAAAACTAATGCCTAACTGAAAAATGATTAATTTTGATTATTTCAAACATATTTAGCATTGATTGCACTTATGAAACTTACAAATAAGACAATATATGGTAGAAACATAATATTTGATGCAATGTGTACATGTAGGATTGTAGGTGTCAGATAATCCTCACAATAATCTTCCATCTTGATTACCAGAGCTTGCTCTCTTGGGCCTATGATTACAAACTTTATTCCAGACACATAGGTCCATATACAAACTACATACATGCAACAATTACATAGCACCATGTAACAATTACATAGCACCACACAATTACATTGCATCACATAAAAAGAAAAGGTTCATGCAACAAATTATATAGCACCTGTATATAACAACTTGAGCCAGTGACTCCTGAATCTAGATGAATAAACAATCTTGTGTTAAGTAGATCTTGGATAATACCATTTGAGGATTTCTCAAGGCGTCCCATAAATTTATAGACATAGTTTCTAACTAAAGCAGCACAACTTCTAATATTAGTGACAGTGCAGACATGGCTGCTACTTTCATATTTAGACAGGCCTATAAGTAATTTCAAAACAACGTGATAAGCAGTGTTCTATTTCCTCCAGCTATATTTACGAAAGTTCCACCATAGATGTGGAGTATACATTGGAGAGCAATATGTCTGAAACAGTCGCAATTGTTGGATGGCCTCGTTACCGCGTTCTCCTCTTATCCTAATTAGTCTACCAAGTGCATATATATAGGATGTAAAGCCTCATTCATCCATCAATTGATTTCTCACACAAGGCATAAGGTTCCTGATCCAGCCAAATTTGACATCTGACCTGTCTCAAACAAAGACAGTTGCGTCAAATTTCCTCAATCTATTCCAGTGTTCATTGGTTTGTGTGGAGTTTTAAGGACTCAAAGATTTTCTCAAACATAAAGGGTCACATGGAATATTAGACAAGCTTTATAATTTAGATTGCTTAAACCTTTGTGTAACTTTCATTTTAAAGTCTCGCTGTCAATGAGTACAGAAAGGACTTGCAGGGAGGATATTACAAGCAGAATAGCTACATAGGAAACTAGAGGAAACTGGCATAGCAAAGCCTGTGTGTTTCCCAGGCCAGTTCTTTGCTGAAAGAACAGTTGCAACAAAGTGCTAGTCCAGTAGCTGATCATTTGTAGGTCATTATGAGCTGAAAGGGTTGTAAGGAGAAGGGTTTCTCTTAAGTGTTACACCAAATATTTATGGTGCTTTCCGGTAAAGTTGTGAAGGACAGAATAGTTAGATTTTGTGTCATATTGCGTAAGTTATTGATACAAATGGAGAATGCAATGTTTATCTGTGTATTGATGGAATTATCCAAAATATGATACTGATATCACAGAAATTTTGGTCATTTATCATTTATGTCTCTGAAAATAGTTTGTGCCACTAATGATATATATTTCTTTTGACACTGTTCCTACTGCTCTTTTCGTAAAGTAAGACAATAAAGACATGTTATCACCGTATTTAGTGTAAACAATAGTATAGAAGAAACAATGTCTTAATTGTCTGCAATCAATATGGGTATGAAGTGACAAAATGGCACATTGACTAACACTCAGGCAGAAGGAGAAATGTGATAAACACATATTCCAAATCCCTGGTTGATAACCGGCTTATACCAAGAGCCAAGTTTACATTAAAACATATGAATATTGCAGAATGACTTGAATAAGTGGACAACAATCCTACACCAATTGTATAACACCTAATCCAGTTTTGCAAATCCTCAACACACACTAAACATTTCTCTGGCAGTCTCAGAAGCTCTATATTTCTCTCATGCACAAAACGGCAAATACAAGTAACTTGATTCGGATTTTGACTGAACCTTGCTTTAAATCTCTAGATACAGTTAGGTATCCCACAAATGAAATTTAGTAATGGTAATCTGCTTATTTGTGAACTGGATTGAGAGGGTGAAAATTGGAAATTTGTCTGTCCTAGCTGCGATGTATTATTCAGTGTAGAGATGTGTTTGGTATGGACTTTTTGATATATCAGTGAAGAGAGACAAGTCTGAGTAAATTAAGATTGCCTGATTTATTTTCCATGCATTGTTACAAATCACTTTTGTTTGAAATCAAGAGGAACTTACGACGACCAGTGCCGAGAGACTAGACATAGCAAAATAAAACTGCTTTTTATTTCTTCTGCAAAGTACTGTAGAGTACACTGAGTAGTACAATCAATACACTCTACATAATTAGATATATGACAGACCACGATTCAAGTCAGGGACTATAGTGGGATCTTCAATTCCACAAACAAGACTTTTTCGCTTTTCTAAAGGGATGTATATTCATTATTATATGACACGATAAGTCATGAAAAAGCTTGACTAGTTCACTTAATTCTGTAATTGCTTGTAAGCATGTAAGAGAGTCATATTGCTAACACTTATCAACTTTCACAGGAAATGATGCCTGAGCATGAGAGTTCCATATTTCAGAGGCTTGCCACCAAGGAAAGCAGTTCTGCAGCATGTAGCCGTCATTGTATATTTGCTCTTAACTTTTTCTGGAGAATACTCCAGATTTCTAATGTGGATCAATATGAGCTGTAAACACTCTGGCACACTGCAGATATTAAACAGACTTGGTTGAATCTTTACAGACTCACTGCTCCAGGATGTGCCTGTTCATAACCAGGAATAGTCAGTTGAAGTATAGTCTGGATTGTGCAAACAAAAATCCAAGTAGTGCTGACTCAAGTGTTGAGTAATACAAAAGAGTGACTTTTCCTTTATCCAATGAATTTTCGTCAATCTGAGAGATGTCAATATATTCTAGTAGTTATGAGATGGCCATAAGGATATATGTCATATACTTTGAACTTGGCCACACACTGTCTCTCATTTAGGAGCAGTTTGATTATTGATGTGGGCTAGACTGTTATTTTGCCAAATCTTGACACTGTCACGTACAGTGGCTGATCCAAGAGGGGCCTAGGGGGCCTGGACCTCCTAGAAAACGAAGATTAAAAGCAGCATTTTTAGAGGGAAATATGTGACGATGTGAGCTTATTCATGATTGTCAAAACGCATCCGGGCCCCCCTGGGCTGATATGTCTGGATCAGCCACCGACTGCACAGGGTATAGAATTATAACCACTTCACTTGGATGAATCATTCCACACAAGACATTTACCAATATCTTTATGTAAGCCTTGTGTTCATCATGACTGTAGGGTGATTATTGCTCGATCAATAATGTCCCATTAAACCATTGCTGCAGGTGCATAGAAAATGTTTTGTTGACCTTTATGTAACCACTGGTTTCATGGTACCCAGAACTTGTGATTATTAATGAAATAATTATTGTACCAACGCCATTTGATAACTTCTTCTTTCATTGTTGCCATCAATAACAAGAACATCAACAACAAATTCATTCTTCTCAATCAAGTTTCTGTACAGTTTATTCCACAAGTTTGAATTAATCCAATAAGTCTGTAAATGTTGACTAACACTCTCTGGATTGGTCATATTAATGCCTTTTACCTTCATTGTTGAATATTCTACTGCTAAACTCAAAGTTTTCTAAAGATAAAATTTATCAGAAGATAGGACTGTTAAAAAATGCAGTGGATCCAGTCCGGTGATAAGTCCTACTTACTACAGGGTCATCCCAGAGATTACGCCAAGGTATTGAAGGAAAAAGTTAAAAGTGGTATAAAGTTGTGCCATTGCCAAGGTGAAGACTATGCATATGTGTACAGAATTTAGAAACTACTATATAATGGTGTTTCAAAAGACAAATGTTGTCAACTGATGGCGTTACTCAATCACCTGAAATAACTAATACTGCCCCATTTTTGCCCCTGCTACACAGTTTAAATAGTGATTGTAGCATAATTTGCCAAAGTATTTAGGATCAATCTTCAACATAACCTTCACAGATGAATTATTGCCCTCCGGCTTTGATTTCTCACTCAAGGTATTAATGTGCTTAATCCATCCAAATTAATGTGACATCAGATCTGTCTCAAATAAAGACATTTGGTTCAAGTTTCATTAATCAATTGCTCAATGCCCTTGGTCCATTTGAAATTTTATGGTCTCAACTTTTCTGTCTAGCGATTAATCAGAGATTAGGTTGAATATAACACCTCACATGTAATATTCAGATCAGCTTAAATCATATGATTTACTAAATGTCTATGAGTACAATATTTTAATCACTCAGCCTTGGTGCAACTCTATTTAAAAGGCTAGCTCTCAAAGAGCATATAAAAAGTTTTAGGGAAGACACTATAAGTAGAATAGCAGGGATGCCTATTTAACCAGATGTAACTTATAAATGTAACAAGGTCTGCGTTCTTCTCAGTAGGAGGTAGTGCTGAAAGCAATGTTGTTTCCGAGGAGGTTGATCAATGAAACTTTACTACTAGTGGGTCATGATTAAATACTGTATTAGCATGAAGAAGAAATGTATTATATTCCACTGTAGTTTTCAACTATGAAGTTGACCGTTATGAACAAGCATCGTTTGGTTTTACACACTCAGAAGGATATATTTACATGTAATTTGCAGTGTCATCCGAATCGTTATATTTGTTGCTCACTGACAGTGTGACTTATGTATCCAGTCAGCTTTTTTAAACAGAAAGGAAGCTCAATATATTTAAATATTGAAAGATCATTATAATGCGGAATGAATTATCAACATTTGAGGATGTATAACATAATCTGAACCAATTCATAGCATGCCATGGTTCTATGTTTTATCCTCAACTGTGGCCCTCATATTCCCAATGTTCAATGATTCATTCAAAAGCTTTTGTTTCAGTTATTACAGGACACTAGAGCCCAGGACTGATACTGAAAATGGAAGAATAGAGAGATTATAGACTGCGTCATTGTGTACAGTGTGTGTATATAACATCTGGCATGGAGGAGAGTCTGTACGGAAGAACTGTGGTTCATTATCCAATAGTGTTGCATGGTATGTGTTTGCATGGTGCCTGGCATCGTGTCATTCATCATGGTATCCCCCATGGTATTTGTCATGCCATTTATCCTGGTAACCTTGTAATGTAATAAGCACCCTGTGGAAGGCAGGTGAAAGACTAGTTGATTTCAATCTCTGCCTGGTTGTCTTGTTTTCCTCCATTGTGTGGGTCTCGGGGCTGTTCAGTCGTACTTAGCCTGGTTTGGCAACACAATTTATCAAGCAATTCCACCCACAAATCCTCTTTCTCGCGATCAACAACTCATTCACTGATTTTATGCCAAAGTCTTATTCCATCACATCAGGGTTAGACGTATTTCTTGACTTTATTTTATCCTGACAACTGCAGCCCTGACAGGCTATCTGCTGTTCAGTGCAGACTGACTGCACATTGTCCAGTTCTACTTAATCCCATGTAGAATCAACAAATAGATAAGATGGTACAGTGTCTAGTTTAGTCTTGTTCCATCTAATTCTAGGTTAGACAGCTTCTTGACTTCATTATGTCCTGACAGCATCAGCTCTGACAGGCGTTAAGCTTTGCTGGTCGGTATATACACTTTGATTTCTCACTTAGGGCATAATGTGCCTGATCCATCCTGATTTGGTATCAGATCTATGTCAAATAAAGACAATTAGACCAAATTTCCTCAATATTTGCCAATGTAAGCAAAGTTATATCAAAGTGCTAATCCAGTAGCTGCCAAGCGGTGGATCTTTTATTGGTCATTATGAATGGGTATGTCTGTCTACTAAATCGTTACACCACATATGGGTTATGTTTTCTGGTCAAGTTGTGAAGTCCAGTGTCAATTAAGATATTATTTTCTTCAGAAACACACATTCGTAATATTGTTCTTTGTTAGATATATCATCACCATGTATTTAGTTTTTAAAAAAGCAATGGAATAGAAGAAAAAATGTTTTTAGTTGGCTGCAACCAATATAGGTAAATGGTGAGAAAATGGCACACATAGACTAACAATGCCACCCACAATCATGCAAAATAAGCTTAAGTTATTCACCCAGGAGAGAAAATATGCGATTTATCTAGCAAGGGCTTAGCCCAAGCTGTGATAAACACATATTCCGGATCCACTGTAACAAAAACGGCTTATATACTTTAGACAACTCAAACACAAATCATTTCCACCATGGAGCCTACTTGCAAATTGTATACATTGTACAGCTCAAGAGGTGGTACATACATATATAATATATATGATTATATGTGTTCTTGGTGGAGTAGATTTTGATCACATTCTACATAAAATCTTCACCAATTTTACAACATCTAATCCAATTTTGCAAATCCTCTATATGCTAAACATTTCCCGAGCAGTCTCAGAAGCTCTGTACATACTCCCATGCACAAGAGCTGCAAATATAAGTCACTTGATCCAAGATTTTGACTGTGTCTCGCTTTGAACCGCAGGATGCAGCAAGGCATTCCACAAATCAATGGCACCAGAATCAATGACCATGTGCTCCTCTTGCAATTTAGTTATGGTAATCTGTTTATTTGTGAACTGGATTGAGAGGGTGAAGATTGGATAAGTGTCAGGCCTGGTTGCTATGTAGTCCGGGCAACTGGTGGAATGACCCACCACAAATTGCAATAGTTTTGTGTCATATACCATTTGAAAGCTTACATCTTCCTCTATAACATATCAAAAGTTTACCAAAATATATTTAGTGGAAGACCCTTTTTCAGATGTGGGAACATTTTCAGGCAGTGCGGAAGGAAGCGTCGGGGTAAAATGATGAAAGGTACAAAATAAATTTCAAATATCCAATGAAAACAATCCAGATTCTATTTAAAAGTAAAGATCTATTTTCAAATATGTGCTACATAGTATATTGAGTGATCTGTAATGTTATTTAGAATAAATAAAACAATAGATATCATGCAGTATTGCTGTCGCTGCCACAATCCCGCAAATATTCATGCCTTCACTTTCATCAAGATGTGGTAAACCTTTTCTTATGAAATTCACACACTGCAGTCCTAATGCCTTGTGGGGTCAGGTCATATCTTTGAATAATTCCTTTTTTGGTGGGGATGGGAGGTATAATAGATCATTTCTTTGTGAAGAAGTATCTCATTTTTATCACTTCCGTCGACAAGCAGCACAACTGCACTTGACCAACTCAAGCAATAGAAATATTAAGAACTGACTGAAGAATTACAGAAGATGCACAGAATGAAGACAGACCTGTACAATTGTGTTTTGCTAGTAACCATAGGCCCTTGAGGAACAGTTTGTAAATGGACGTAAAAAAGGTGTGGATCCTGAAGGCGTGTGAGAAAAAAGACAAATATGTAAATCCAAAGAACATTCTCACTTATTTGATAAGATTAGGAAGTCCATTGCACACTTTGTTTGGTCTGGGCCATGTACCTGTACATTTAACTATAAAGATAACTGTTTTGTTCATACACTATAGTTGTCCAGATTTGTCAGCATTTTTTTCAAGGAAAGGGGTCCAGATCCTGCCCCTCTTCATTGAAAAATGATGATATTTCGCATACGAAGAAGGTTTGCAGTTAAAAGCCCAGCACAGGCCAGAATTTGTGCTTTCATTGTGCTTGACCCCTCCCTTTCAAAGCTCCTGCATCTGACCCTGATGATGCCTGCCCTTGATGATGGTCAGAGAATTTCATCCTGGCGGAATGGGGTGGCCAATGTTATTAGATAATGGCACTATATATTAGAGATCTGTTGCTGCAGATCTGTGCACATTAAACATGTTAAAATTTGCATTGTGAACTTGTCCAGAGGATGCCAGATCCGTGAAATCTTTTATTAAGCCCAGGAACCAGGAGAATGCAGACCGAAAAAGTTGGCTAATCAACAAAAATGTAGAAGTTGCTTCATGGCCCTGGTGGAGATCCTTCATTATACATAGTGTGAGCTACAGACATACAGCTCGGCAACTCCTAAGATGGGGCCGGAAGCAAAGCATGAGCTTCAAAGACCGAGACCAAGACAGGCCATCAAATATCGAGGCTTCCAACACTGGCCCAAGGATACCTGAGAGCGAGTCAAGGCCAAGGATTGGGCATCCCAGACCGAGACCAAGGCTGAGACCGCCAACACAGACTGCTATGCAATATTAGAGGTTTATGGCAAAGAATTTGTGATCACATTTAATAGGAATTACAGGATGGCTTCAGCACTTGTTCAAAAACATCAACAAAGGTTGTTGAGACTGAGGCAAGGCCAAGGATTGGGCATCCGAGACCAAGACCTGGTAATCAAAATATGGCCCTTAGACCTCCAACACTGACTCCTATGCAATATTAGAGATTGATGGCAAAGAATGTGTGATTACTTTTAGCAGGATGCTTCAGCATTTCTTCAAAAACATCAACAAAGGTCGCTAAACAAGCCAGAGTCCCAATGTACTCATGAGATCCAGACAGCAACAAGATGACAAGAATATATATGACTCCTCATCCGAAGCAGCTCGGCTGTGTTTACCAAATTCTCTGTCAGTTTTGGTCTTGCAAATTATGGAAATAATGACATAATTTAACAAAGAAATTGACTTGCATTGGACAAACTACTATGAAAATCAGCTTGGGGTGAGGGGAAAACTGCAAAATATATTCCAGTCAAAGAAGTCAGCTGACTCACTGTATTGTCATAGCTTTTTACGCTTCTACAGTGAGGCGAACATTTTTGAATGGAAGGAGTGCTTCCCATTTGGAGAAAAATGGAAAGACCAAATGTGAGAGATCGATCAGCACTTTTTACAATATACTTGGCAGATAGGGGCATAACAGTCAAGCAAGACATGCATGCTACAGTAGCCTTCTTGTGTTGCAAGCGGAGGGAGCAGGCTACGATATTTCACTCAAGCTGCTGTATTTCATATCCGCGAATGCATGCAAATCTGAAGCAGCCCGCCATAGATCTGCAGACTTCTGCTGAGGCTGACCTGGTAGACACCCAATTTGACTTGAACTTTGTTAGTCTGCAGCCACGCTTGCTCATCTACCTGTTGTCAGTCAGCAATATACACATATATGTGAGTCAGATAACCAGTTTGCAACTACCTCGCGGCCCTCTTAGTTTCCTTTTAAGATCATCTGAAAATTTATCTGAAGGTTTGGACTGTCACAGTAAATGTTCAGTGGCTAATAAATGGATGTGTGCTTCTGCGCAGAAGATTTCCTGGACCAAGGGTGAATAAAGAGGATTTGTCTCCGTTATTAACAAAGGCAAAAGTTTATACAGATCTTTCTAACAATTATAATGAATATTCTTCTACCAAGGACAACACACAAGGTAGACAAATGGAGGGAATGCACATCATGTGTGTTAAGGTTGATTTCACTAAAATCAATTGCTGATCAACCTATTGAAACTAGGAAAGGAGGATTCCTCTTCAACTCTTCAACAATTGCAAAAACAGAAAACTATTTGTTCATGCGCATTCTTAGTAATAAGCGAGAAAATGCAAACAGGCAGAACATGACAGATGACTACAAAGCAGCTCTAGGAAAAAATAGATTCAATGTGCTTGGTGAAGTGCTGGACAGCCCTTTCTTTGTTATGACACCTTTTCTCAGATATATGTGGAATTGGAAAAAGAAATGCAATGCAAAATTGGTAATTGATAGTAATTCGGAGAGACAGCACACAGATTCATGAAACCAGACAGAAAGACAGAACACAAATCCCAGCTTCCGTCTTCCATTATCCATGGAAATGAAAATCATAACAACAATATCATAAGTTCTTGAAGAAAAGGAGGAGCTACCACAATCACTGCCTCCATCAATAGCTTCTGTTATATCAGAGCCACTAACTTTTTTGTTTAGTAGCAAATTCAGGTTAACCAAGTGAAGAGGAGAATATTATTCCTGAAGAATGAAAATGCAAGAAGGCATGATGAGCAGGGAACTGTTCCTTTCACATCTAATATTGCATGCATTCTCATGCCCTCCTTAGAAATAAGTGGCCTGCAATTGTTATAATCATTATGTATCACCAGCAAAAAAATAAGTCTTAATAATGTGGGGATAAGGATATTCATCAGTAGAAAGGCATCAATACTCAAGATTGCGGTTTGGAATCTTGCACTAAACGCTTGTCACCATCACTTGATTAGCAAACAAGTCTGCTCATCTGTATTTATGAATCTCTATAGACATAAAATCTACTTGGTGTGAAAAAAAAACTTGTTCTTAAAAGTTAACTCTTCTGCAACTTTATCTTTCTCAGGCTTCCAGCACAAAACAAAATTTAATGTGACCTCGTTAGAAGAAAATATGACTAATTAGGGTAATTTTTCCTAATTATGCCCACTTTTTTTACATTTCTGTATCATTTAGTGTTTCTGATGCTGTTGGGTGACAGAACTTTAGTTACAGTGGAGTTCCATCAAACATCAGGTCATTTAAAACCAATAATGTGCTTCGTTTTATCTGAACTTACATGCTCACAGAGCTTAACGAAGATACCTCGAGAAAAGTGCCTTCCAATAACTATGTTTTGGTAAACATTTGATATGTTGTCCCTGGGTGGTCTAGGATTCATAAAATATATGGTTAAAAACTATTGCAATTTGTGGTGGGTTACCCCCCATATGACCACCAGTTGCCTGGACTAATGTATTATTCAGTGAAGAGATGTGTTTGGGATGAGCTTTTTGAAATAACTCATATAAGTCTAGATTTTCTCATGGGCAGTTTTACAGTATTTGCACTCAAAGTGTCTCATGGTGGGACAAAATAAAGTTTGAAATTTGAAAATTTCCATCATTCTATCATAAAATTAACATATTACTGTTTCCATAATCAAAGAGGACTGAAGTGATTTGGGTGTTTACTACCAAAATACCGCTACTTAAAGTAGGCAAGGGTTGATTCTTGAAAAAAGTGTTTATCAGGAAAAATATCCATCCAGAAACAATTTTAACCCATTCTTATTCTTGGAAATCAAGTCACATTGTTGCATAGGAACATCAAAACCCATACAAAACTTAAATTTTGATTAAACATGCCACAATTTTTTTTTTTTACCATTTTTATTACGAAATTACAGAAATCTGGCTTGCCATTACCGTGAAAGTTTCTGTTGAGTAGGGTACTAGCGTCAAAAGACACATGATTTCCATGGTTAATAATCCCTAGGTATCCTATTAACCCCATATCCAGTTTTGTTACTGTAAGATTGAAATGGTGTTCGGCAGTGTCAAACATAGTGTTTTGGAGGAAAAAACCACCGAAAATGACCAAAAATCAGGCGACTTTGGAAAAATCATCTTTGATGGCTCCATTAACAAGATATCTGGTTATTATCCTTTAAAGTCATTCAGTTAATAGTGAAAAATTACAATTATATCAATATATGACACAAATAAATCAACTTTTTTCTCAATTTTGATTTTTTCAAAATAGTGTAATAGATAACGAAAAATAATATATTTGACATTTTCAATACTTATAAAAACTCTTTTTAGGCATCCAGGTTTACTTAGTTTGTATAACCATGGCCGTTTCTTCAATGAATCCAGTGTTAAAACGCACGAATCAGAGCAAAATTTCTGAGGGGTTGGAGAGGACATTTTTTTGACATCATGAATTTTAATTTCTAAGAAAATGTATGAACATAGCCTGGATATCTTTTTAACTTGTATTTGTCACATACTTATAAAGGCACATGATTGAGCAAAAGATACACAAATAGCTTGTTTTTCCTACAAAACACTTAGTGTTTTTTCTATGGGTTGGAGAGGACATGCTTTTTTTGACATCGCATTCAAGCCTCACATTCTGAAAACCAATTATGGTTAGTGAAACAAATGTTTCTGTTTTACCTTGAGATATGTCTCAAGCTTCAAAATTAACACAAACAGTATACACATTCTTTGATACTTACTCATAAGAGCATATAAAGCAACTGATGGTCCATCGAAAACAAAAATTTTGACATCTGCCATTTTTTACATTTTAGGACCCAAGTCATGTTGTATATAAGTTATTCAGATGAAACCTGTTGTATTTTATGCCCTAGACAGGCATCATTAACATGAATCACAGGTGCCTGCCTTTGCTTTTCTGTGTTGCCATAAAAATATGTGAAACTCTCCGTGAGACACAAAAAAGTGCAAGAATTGGTCATAAATCGCCTACTGTTTCAAAAGTAAGCATCGTAGCAAGGTAAAATTTGGTACACATATACTTCAATATAGTGCAAGACTGCCACCAAGACAAATTTCTGCGTACCTGTCATACTTTTCTCAGAGTAATAGCTTAAAGACGAAAATCGGCCGAGTGCAAATACCGTAAAACTGCCCTCATGTGGATCAATATGAGCTGTAAACACTCTGCTACACTGGATACATTAAGCAGACTTGTTTGAATCTTTATAGACTTACTGCTCCAGGATGTGCCTGTTCATAACCAGGAATATCCAAGTGAAGTATAGTCTGGATTGTGCAAACAAAAATCCAAGTAGTGTTGACTCAAGTATTGAGTAATACATAGGAGCGACTTTTCCTTCAGGCAATGAGTTTTCTTTATTAGAGAGGTTTTGATACATTTATATCGATCTCATCAATGTGGGGGTTGCCATAACCACAATATTATTAGATAGCACTTGTGCAATACACATCATAAGAAACGTGTAGCAAAACCTATCTATTCTGACTGATGTAAGCATGGAAGTATGAAGGGTTTTCTACATCCACTGTTGTTGTTGCAGAACTTTTATGAAGTTGTAATAATAATAGGATATCTGTTATTTAATTCAACAAAGAAGAGATCTATAGCATTTTAAAAATAAGTTCTATGTGTCAGTTATGTTTAGTAACAATTAAGAGATAGGACAGTTCAAAAAGTCTGTTAATTTAGTCCTTGTGATAAGTCTGCCCATGGATTAGGTCATGGTTTCAGTTCTGAATGATAAAGTTGTTTCATTGCCAAGGTGCAGAAAATACACAGAATTTAGTAACAACTGTTATGGCGTTTATAGAGGCAAATACTGTTAAATGATGCTATTACTCAATCGCGGTTAATAACTAATACTGCTCCGCTTAAAAGACTGAGGCATAACTTGCCACAGTATTTAGTATCAGTGCTCAAAATAAATTTCCCATTGAATAATTGCCTTCTGGCCTGATTTCTCACTCAAGGTATTAATGTGCCTAATCCATCCAAGTTAATGTGACATCAGATCTGTCTCAAATAAAGACAGTTGGTTCAAGTTTCATTAATTGATTTTCCCAATGCCCTTGCTTTATTTGCAGTTTTATTGTCTCAACTTTTCTGCCTATCGATTAATCAGAGATTTGGTTGAATATAAGACCTCACATGGAATATTTAGATCAGCTTTAATCATCTGATTTAAATGTCGATGAGTGCAATATTTTAATCGCACAGCCTTGGTGCAACTCTATTTAGAAGGCTAGCTCTCAAAGAGCATATAAAAAGTTTTAGGGAAGACACTATAAGTAGAATAGCAGGGAATCCAGGGATGCCTAGGTACCAGATCCAACTTATGTAGCAAGGTCTGTGTACTTGTCAGGTTGAGGTAGTGTTGAAAGCAAATGTCGTTCCTGAGGCAGTTGAACAGTGAAGCTTTACTACATCTTGAGTAGGTCATGACTAGGTATTAGGTACTGATGTACTGAATTGGGGTGAAGAAGAAATGTGTTACTCCACTGTACTCAACTCCTCTTCCTATTTATTAATCAGAAATCTGGTGGAATATGAGACCTGACATGGAATATTTGGATCAGCTTTAATCATCTGACTAAAATGTCTTTAAGTGCAATATTTTAATCGCTCAGCTTTGGTGCGCCGCTGCGTCTGACTCTCAAAAAGTATAGAAATAAGCTTTGGGTGACACTTGAAGCAGAATAGCAAGGACGCCTAGGTAACCAGATGTAACTAAGGTCTTGCTAAAAGCAATGTTGTCCTGAAGGCAGTTGAACAGTGAAGCTCTACTAAATCATGAATGTAGCCACTCAGCAGTATTGCTGAATGAA
This sequence comes from Platynereis dumerilii, assembly GCA_026936325.1. Lineage (NCBI taxonomy): Eukaryota > Metazoa > Annelida > Polychaeta > Phyllodocida > Nereididae > Platynereis > Platynereis dumerilii. The sequence continues at coordinate 462,424 of JAPTHN010000099.1, forward strand.
TTTTAAGAATTTGAGGATTTACAACATGATCAGTACTAATGCAGAATGTACCATTACCCACTGTTTAATCTTCTACAGTGGCTATTACATAGTATTTTCATGTTCTGATCTAAAAAAAACAGCGTGCAATACTATGACTTTGGTACCTGAGAAAGTCTGACTTCCCAATGTTCAATGATTCATTCAAGAAGCTTTTATTTCAGTTGTTACATCACACTAGAGAGCTGATACTGAAATTGCCTGAATAGACAGATTGTAGACTGGCTCATTGAGTAGAGTGGGCATATATATGGATGAGAGCTGTAGAGAAGAACTGCAGTTTGTCATCCAATAGTGTGGCATGGTATGTGTTTGCATGGTGCCTCACATTGTGACATTCATCATGGTATTCGCCATGGTATTCATCATGCGTAAAATCGGAATTTTGAGTCAGCTTAAATAATTCAGTGAGATGGTTGTACAGTTCTTTTGAGCTAACACAGCTTGTGGTTTCAAGTTAATACAACAGAAAGATTATCATAACCCACAACGACAAGCGTTTGCACAAAGAAATTGTGCAGCCATCTATCTCAACCAAATCTTCACAGCTTGCCAGCCAATGGGCTCACAGCAAAACTAAGTGTCACAGTTTAAAAAAAAACAATTGACATATTGAAGGAAGCATTACATTTGTAATCACAATGATCTATCATTGGAAATTCCCAGTCTAATCTGACTAAATGGCAGTTTCATGAGCATTCACAGTCGACAACTGTTATAATCCCGCAGAGTTGTTTGATTAATCTACAAACTGGCGACTTTACAACTTTAAACTTCTACGGACCTTGCAATGAACAAAAATGGCTTTGACAATTTTTGTAAACACGGATTATGAGATGAATAGTTGTTTTGACAGCCCATTGGCTAAGAAGCTGTGATGTGGAACACGTTTAACTTACACTGTATTGAAACTGTGATACTCAGTTTTGGTGGATTCACATTTGATAGAAGCTGGGGAATCTGACGCAGTTTAAAATGACATCACAGTTTGTAGTTAGTTTACATTTATTGCAATTCTAGAGAATAGAGTCATCTCTGACATCAACAGCATAGGAAAGAACTTGAGATTCCATGTTAATATGAACAGGAAATGTAAAAGTCTATGAGTGCAAATTTCAATTGCTGAAACCTTGGTGCAACTTCACTTAAAAGGCTCTGCCTCAATTAGTTCAGAAAGGACTAGCAGGGAGGACTTTACTAGCAGAATAGCAAGGCAACCTGGAAAACCAAGGGAAACTGGGATGTCAATAAGTGTAACAAAGTGCTAATCCAGTAGTCGTCAAACAATGGACCTTTTGAAGGTCATTATGAGGTACTGAATGGGTATTAGGCAGTTTAGCTTTTAAGTGTTTAACCCACATGTGGATTGTGAAGGTCTGACCAGTTTGATTCTGTGTCATATACATCAGCAATGGAGGCCAATGGTCACACGCATGTATACCAATAATACTCTATAGACAATACAAGCGTATATTTGAATTCTGAGATTGCAGGAGCAGAGCCATTTTGCAAATAACACACAGATATGGTGCAAATGCAATAGTTGACCTTGTACATCACACTTATTTTGATAATGTTCTGGCATGCAAAGTATTTTTTCTTTTATAGTATTTACATATTTTAAAGAAACACAAAACTGGTGGGAGCCTATGTCAAAGTCACATGACAAATTCCAATTAGAATACAACCATAGCAGTGATCACAAACTGTTATACATTGTTTGTTACTATTTGTGCGTTCAGCAGTTAGACATGAGATAAAAATGTATAAGAATCTGCAACTTATCGAACTAACAACACCCAAAAATAACTGTGAATTTTGAGAAAATGTTTTTCACAGTCAACTGTCAAATTTGATAGAATCTGTGACAAATATATCAAAACATGCATGTACAGGGCATTTCTTGGACTTGTCATATGCTAGTATATGGACGGATTAAATCGATCTACAAGCCCTGATATACTATGTCTATCAATGACTGGTACTTCCGCTCATGCCAATGGTGTATGCAGGCTCTTTATACACTCTTGATCATAAATATGGAATATACATGTATATGTAAAAAAGTGAGCAGAAATTTGGTAACACCATTTTGTTTTGGGAGCTACAACAAGTTTTCTAGATAAATACAGTTGTGCTTGAAAGTTTCTGAACCCCCTGACACTTCTTACCTTATTTGTGCGCATTTCTGTAACAAACACAGGAATAGCTTTTAAAATGGGTTAATATTAACACTGAACACCATCTTTTGTATGTGAACGTATATTCATAACAAATAAAGACATTTAAAAATATGATTTTCTGATGAAAGTCTCGAAAACTGTATGTTCAAAAGTTTCTGAACCCTTCTGAAACGTATACAATCAACAATTGGCATATTATTATTTCCATGAGTTTTTATGCCATTCTTCATCAGAGTAGTTTCTTAACCCTCGTACACTGGTGGGTCGTCTGACGTGAACTACTCTGTCAAAACTGACAAAGATATATCCAATGGTTTTTTATTGGGAAACTGTCCAGCTCATTCCATGACCCTAAATTTGAGGGATTTTAACCAATTTTAAGTGGATTCGCTTCTATACTTTGGGTAATTGTTCTGCTGGAAGACCCACTTGCGGCCAAATTTCAGGCTTATCTGAAAGCTGTATGTTTTTTAAGTGCATATCTTGATATTTCCCATAATTCATTAATATATTAATAATAGTTAATTCTCCTGTCCCATTTATAGCAAAACAACCCCATTCCATGATGGAGCCAATGTTATCTTTCATAGTTGGGAGGATGTTGTGTTCCTTGAAATTAGCACATTTCAGATGTCCGACATAGCCGTTTTGATTATGGCAAAGAGGCCCAAAAATCCCTGGCTGTACTTCGCTAAAAAACATGTTGATGAATTGTATGATTATTGGAACCATGTCCTATGGACAGACTAATCAGAAATCAAACATTTTGGCCACAGTCAAAATTGCTTTATCTGGCGTCCTGAAGGTGCTACTTTTAAGGATTGGTTTCTGATCATCACACAGCCCAAAAATTTCAAAATTTCAAGAAATTGTCAAAATTCCCAGATTGTGATATTTCGCGACTGCGTCCAAATCAAGCATGGTTGAGACAAATAAAATTGTGCATCCAACATGTATCCTCTGCCTTCTACCCCTTAAATTTGAGAGCTAAAGCTCGTTTAGAAAGAATAATATTCACAAATCAAGAAAAAATAGGTGTGTCATTCAAATTGAAGTTAAGATTTCCCCTAGTGGGTATTTTCCTAAAATGGGCTATCATTTTGACCTTAATTATTCTTTCGCTGTCATTTATTTTCATGTACAACAGCATTTCATGTGATACCAACCCTTCAAACATCTGGAATATTTGTAGTTTTTTCAGTATTTCCATTATTGACCCCAATTGTCAAGATTTTCTCCAAATTCATAAAATGTTCACTTTGAGGTGTTGAATGGTACCATATTTTTCTAGAAAAATTGTTTGAAGTCGGTTTGCAGCTCCCATCATGAAATGGTGCTATTACATTTTGACCTCTGCCTGTATTCCATATTTATGAGCAAGAGTGTATATTCGTGGTACCATCCAAAATGTAATATTGACATGAAATTCTGGTCATTTATTGCACTTGTATCTGAAATAGTTAATGTCACTTAAGATATTATTCTTCTATTTAACATATTTTCGTGATACTGTTATTGGTCAGAAACATCATCATCTTATTTAGTTCAAGGTATTAGCAAAAGAAACAATGTATCAATTGGCTGCTACCCTCATTGACTAACAGTGCCACTCCAATCATGCAAAATGGCTAACCACAGCCCTTGAGCTCACATATTCTGCCATTTAGGCTATCTGTAAATTAAAAGCAGCTCCAGATACATGATATACATTGTATGTGTGTGGTTGTTACTCAAGCACAGCCTGATGATATCTTACTTCAGAATCTACAACAGTTGTACAGCATCTAATCAAGTTTTGCAAATCCTTGACACACACTAAACATTCCCCGAGCAGTCTCAAAAACTCTGTATATTCTTCCTTGCACAAGATCTGCAAAATAAGTCACTTGATCCGGATTTTGATTGTGTCTCACTTTAAACCTCAGGATGTGGCAAGGCATCCCACAAATCAATGGCACCAGAATCAATGACCATGTGCTCCTGGCGCAATTTAGTTATGGTAATCTGTTTATTTGTGAACTGGATTGAGAGGGTGAAGATTGGAAATGTGTCAGGCCTGGCTGCTATGTATTATTCAGTGAATAGATGTGTTTGAGACGAGCTTTTTAAAAGAGCAGTGCTGAGAGACAAGTCATGGCAAAAGGAAACTGCTTCTTTTTCTGCTTTTCTGCGAAAAGGCATTTCCCAAGATCTCAGTGGGTGAAGGAAACTACAGTTTCCCTTTAAGGGTTGAGGCTGAGTAATATGTAACTGGATGCATGAACTCTCATGATTCTCAAAAGTCAGAGACTATATTGTGGGATTATCAATTTTAAAAATATGACATTTTTTGCATTTTCTAAAGAGATCACATATATATATATATATATATATATAATATATGAATGTAAGACACTGAGAAGTAATGATAAACTTGACAATTTTATTCAACTCTGAAATAGTTGGTGGGCTGTGAGCGAGTAATTTTGTTAACACTCCTAAACTTTCTCAGGAAATGAGACCATCAAGTTGAATAAATCAGAGGCTTGCAAAGGAAAGCAATTTTGTGGCATGTAACCATTGTGATGTATTTGCTCTTAACTTTTACTCGGGGAATACTCCAGATTTTCTAATGTGGATCAATATGAGCTCTAAACACTCTCGCACGCTGCAGATATTAAGCAGAATTGGTTGGATCTTTGCAGACTAACTGCTCGAGGATGTGCCTAGTCATAACCAGGATAGTCAGTTGAAGTACAGCTTCGCTTGTGCAGACAAAGAACCAAGGAGTGTTGACTCAAGTATTGAGTAGTAAAAAAAAGTTTTCTTTATGTTGAGAGAAATCAACATCCACGAAGGGGTTTTCTACATTCATTGTTATGAAAAAGAAATTATAAAAGGATATTTTATTTTATTTGACAAAGAAGAAATGTATAGTCTCTTTAAACAATTTCTTTAAATTAGTTATGGCAGAGCTTTTATGAGAAATAAATTACAAAAGGATATGTTATTTAATTTGACAAAGAAGAGATGTATAGTCTCTTTAAACAATTTCTTTGAATTAGTTGTGGCTGAACTTTTATGAGAAAGAAATTATAAAAGGATATGTTATTTAATTTGACAAAGAAGAGATGCATAGTCTCTTTAAACAATTTCTTTGAATTAGTTGTGGCAGATCTTTTATGAGAAAGAAATTACAAAAGGATATGTTATTTAATTTGACAAAGAAGAGATGTATAGTCTCTTTAAACAATTTCTTTGAATTAGTTGTGGCTGAACTTTTATGAGAAAGAAATTATAAAAGGATATGTTATTTAATTTGACAAAGAAGAGATGTATAGTCTTTTTAAACAATTTCTTTGAATTAGTTGTGGCAGATCTTTTATGAGAAAGAAATTATAACAGGATATGTTATTTAATTTGACAAAGAAGAGATGTATAGTCTCTTTAAACAATTTCTTTGAATTAGTTGTGGCAGATCTTTTATGAGAAAGAAATTATAAAAGGATAAGGTTTCAGTTTGGAGTGATATAAAGTTGTGTCATTGGCAAGGTGGAGACAATACACAAAATTAAGCAACTATAGTTATGGTGTTTATAGAGACAAATATTATTAGATTGTGTGATGCTTTTACTCAATCACTCGAAATAACTAATACTGCTCCAATTATACAGCTAAGAGATGCATAATTTGCCACAGTATTTAGTATCAATCTTCAACTTAACCTTCCCAGATGAATAATTGCCCTCTGGCTTTGATTTCACACTCAAGGTATTAATGTGTGAAATCCATCCAAATTAATGTGACATCAGATCTGTCTCAAATAAAGACAGTTGGTTCACATTTCATCAATCGATTACCCAATGCCCTTTGTTCACTTGCAGTTTTATTGTCTCAACTTTTCTGTGTATCGATTAATCAGAGATCCCTCTTGGAATATTTAGATCAGCTTTAATCATCTGATTTGAATATCAATGAGTGCAATAGCTAATCGCTCAGCCTTGGTGCAACTTTGTTTTCAAAGGCTGGCTGTCAACAGGCCTAGAAATAAGTTTTAGGGAGGATACTTGAAGCTATAGCAAGGATGTCTAGGTAACCAGAGCTAATTTCTGAAGCAAGGTCTGTGTTCGTCTCAGGTTGAGGTCCTTGTAATGTTGTTTCTGAGGCAGTTGAACAATGAATGGGTAATGCATCTTATAGTGGGTCATAACTAGATAGTAGGCGCTGAATTGATGTGAAGAAGAAATGTATGAACTGTGAAGCCCAAGATGATGTTGGAATTTGATTTGATTTCACATTCTGAAGGATATTTCATTTACAGTGTTAACACAAATATTATATTTGTTGTAGCACTGCTTGTCTGTATTGAAATTAATTTTACCATTGCTTATGATGCTATTTGGTGGAATTTACAATTTTGCACATCTTCTTTGCATGATGGATCAGATATACATTGTAACCCCAGCATCAGAATGCAATTTGCTGAGCAGACCTGTTTTATGTCGAAGCAACAGTATACATTGCAGCTATATCTACAACACAAAATAGCCAGCACAGAACACTGTACAGCAACACATACAAACAAATAATACAAAAACTAACAGAAGTTCAGCAACTTAACTTAGTATAAATGTTGTGCATTTTGCGAAACTGCTTCTCTAAATGTTATTTTTCCTCCTAGTTTGATAGACCAGGCTTAATTGGTACATACAGCATCAAAACACAAAATGATCTGTATATGTATGTCACAGCAACATTTGGCAGTTATTTATACAATAACCCAAAATTGCAAAAGAACTAACAGTGCAGGCCTAAAGGCAAACCAATCATGCAAATAGCTACCAACAGGCCCAGGCCACAAATCATATTACCCATTCACTTGCAAGATATATGTTGTTGTGTGATGCCATGTAGTATCCCAGGTAAATGAGTACACCCCTATGACTCCAGATTAATTTTCTCAGAACTCCACACTACACTGAAATAATCCACCAAGTTCATGATATGATATATAGCCTAGACCTAGTATGTCCGGATATGCAATGAATTACTTGTAACTGAAAAGTATTAAAAGATATAAGCGCGGAGCATTTTTTAAGAATTTTCGACTGGGAGACCAACGGAACTTCGTAGTGCCGTGATTCGCGGAATGTTTAGATCTGCTGAGATTGATTAGACATATTTATATAATGATCTGTTTGTGAAAGGGAGTTTCAACTATTGACCTGACTGGTAATTCATTACTTCGGCCAATTGCCAGCACAAAAAGTTTGGCATTTGACAAATGTTCGAAAATTGGAAATCACAAAGATGAAATTTAAGCAGAAGTATAGTTGTTAAAGAGCGTGAAGAACATTTTGCATATGGAAAGGAGAAGCCTCGCTTTCAAATGTACTAAGGAATGACAAATTATGACAACCAAATGTGGAATTAAAGAAAGTCTTTGGGAAAATTGGTCTGCCAGTGATGCAAATTTGGCAATGACTGGGAGACCAAATCTGTCCACTGGGAGACCATTTTGTCTCCCACTTACTATGTTAAAAAATGCACTGTATAAGTGTCACCGAATAAGTGAGTACACCCAATGCGAAACAGACATTGGAATGACTTGCGAAATGAGTAATTATTGCATTGAAATGTTCTATCTTGGAAAATGGCCTTTTTCAGTGTAAATTACATCATATCAACTAAGTTTTTGACAAGGACAGCCAATTTCTACTGGAGGCCAATGGTGTATACAGGCACTTTATATATTTGTGGTATCATGAGGTGCTTATGAGTGGTTCAGTTGGATATAATTACTTAAGTAAGTTCCTGACTTATTAGCAAATTAGTCAATATGTCGCTAGGGATACTGCATCACTTGTTTTCTGTGGTAACTGGGGCCTGTTTGAATAGAGGCTGTATCTAATTCCGCATCATCTACTGTGGTTGAGCAATCCCTAAACATATACTACGAGCCATTTTTCTCTGTTAGTCTTGGGAATTGAAGATCAAATATGAAGTTACTTGACCTAGATTTGTTGCGAAGTCTCTCTTTAGCTCCGAATGCATCCCAGGCGTCCCACAAATCAATGGCCCCATGCAGCAGAATCAATGACCATGTGCTCAACATGCAATTTAGTTATGGTAATCTCTTTATTTGTGAACTGGATTGAGAGGGTGAAGATAGGAAATGTATGGGGCCTGGCTGCTATGAGTTATTCAGTTTGGAGATGGGTTTGGTATGGAATTTTTGATATATCAGTGAAGAGATACAAGCCTGAGTATCCTAAATTAGGATTGCCTGATTTTGATTCATTGTATTTTTACAAATCACTTTGAAATCAAGAGGAACTAATAGGCTGCAGACAGGACAGTTCCCCATCAGGACTAGTGCGGTAACTGCAGTATGCAGCATTGTTTTGTATGAATGTCTAGTAATATGTGACTTCCTTCCTACTGCATGTTACAACCTTGAACCTTCATTTTCTAAACACAATTAACGTAGGGAAGAAGTCAAAGAAAACTAATTTGTTGCTGGTAGTATATACCATCTCATTTGTTCTGGTGCTAACATAACTTTCGTTCAGAGAGGTATGTAAAAATATGAGATTCAAGTTTTGAAAACCTTACTTCTGCAACACGTTTTTTGTCTTAAAGTGTATGTATAGAAGCAAATCTGAAGATATAATCACATTGTCATTGTTCATTGTTGTATTTCTCAATGTTTTGCTCATGCATGCCACTTCCACTGTTCAGAAACAAGCATCACTGGAAGCATAACAATTTCAATAGTTTAGATCTTTTGTGAGCATGAAAAGGAGTCAGTCAGTAAACGCTTCTCACACTTAGTGAGGAAACCAGACAACCCAATTCAATATATCAAACAGTTGCTGACTGAAGCAGAAAAAGAAGTTCTGCAGCATGTGGCCATCACGGTATATTTGCTCTTAACCACTTCCGGGAGAATACTCCATCTAAGGATCCATCCAATGTGGATCAATATGAGCTATAAACACTTTGGCACACTGTATATATTAAGCAGGCTTGGTTGAATCGTTGCTGGGATGTAAGATTTGGATGTGTCCATCCATATCCAGGAATAGACCAGGCGAAGTTAAACTGAACTGCCAAATGTTAATGCATTCAGTTATACGGAGAGATCCTCTTTGATTAGTTTGTTTCTTTGCTTGAGAAATGACAACATTATTCTAGCTCTTGCAATGTTGTTTCCAAGTTAATTAAACAATGAAGGTTTACTACATCTTGGGTGGGTCATGACTAGATATATGTTCTGGATTGGTGTGAAGAAGGAATGTGTTATTCCCCTGTAATCAGAAACTGTAACATTTCATTTACAGTGTTAAATTTGATAATTATAATATTAATTTGTTGCAGCACTGTTTTTCTGTACTGAAATTAATTTTACCATTGCTTATGGTGTTATTTGGTGGGATTTACAATTTTGCACATTTTGTTGTCAGGTTTACCCCATTAAAGGGTCTGGTGGCTATGGGATTTAAATATAATGCTTACCATTTCAAACAAGAGGCGAACAAGTATCTTATGTTTAGGAGAGATATAACCCAAAACAGAAGTGAATTACTGTCACTAGACAATTTGCAAAATCCAGGACCAAACATCGTTCCAATGACAAACAGTGAGGGCATGTATAGAGTAGCACGGGGCATGCAGCCCCCTTAACTTCGAGGTGCGATTTGACCTACTTTTTGTGGTTGATTATTTGAATGCTTATGCTGTCAGGAAGGGATCACTTGACTCTACTTATAACTAGTGAAACAAATGTCTACCAATTTTAATAAAGGAGTTACGGCCCTTTTGTAAAAAATTTAAAATGGCCTTCTTACCCCACCCATCGGGCAAGAAGCCCCCCTGTTATAATCCTATATCAATTTTTTTTTCTAGCGCATTCAGCTTGAAAGTTGTTTCTTGGGGTTCTTCTTTAATTTTTAAGGCATTCTATTCACTTTTTCTGAATTTAAGAATTTTTCTGTTCATATATTTATTTTTTAATATTTTTTGCCGCATTTTAATTTCGGCCAAATTTTTTCTATTCTATTAGCTATTCTATCAAGATTTAAAGTAAAGTACACAATATTAAATGGTTGTTGAAGGAGCTTTGAGGCCTCAGTGAATGGGGCCTCATGCCCCACCCACATTTTTTAATTTGACCTCTATATTTGAGCTAAAATGCAAAAAACTTGACCCAAATCATATTTATGTGATGGTCATAAAAATGGAAGCAATGCAGATATCCATAATACTTTTAAAAATTTCCAAAGTTATTTCTGACAACCACTTTCAAAGAATTAATCAAAGTTACAAAAACGATGCACCTTTTTTTGTTTCTTTAATTACTACTACGGTTCGGTGCTGTTTACCCTGAAAATTTGTGACGTCACCTAAAAAGCCTGAACTTCAATCCTTTCAATAAGAAAAAGCACCAAAAATGTAAGTTTAGATATAATCCTGGGGGGGGTCTCTCACCTAACCTGGGTTTCTTGCCCCGACCTACTCTACATCCAAAAAGAAACCAAATTTTAGAAATCTTGCTGAATCATGATAGATCCTATCTAGAATGCTTTGTCTCTGCTTTTAAAAACTATTACACCATACAGTACAACCATCATATATTGGCTCAATGCAGTGATCTATAGCAATTTGAAGTGACCTGAGGTGACATAAATCCGTCTGTAGTGATTTTCTAATTCACTTTCAATGAAATCAGTATTTATAATGTAAATTATTATTGATTAATAATCAAACAACACATAATCATCTGCAATGTTTGATTTAGAAGTGAATAATTGAGGTTGTCATCAAATAATTGAATGCATGATGGATCAGACTTTACCTTCTGTTAGATGGCAATCTGCGTAACAGCGCCTGTGTTATGTCAAAGAACAGACAAAGATACATTGGCAGTAACTGATGTTATCCATAAAACAACCCAAGGCCAGACATAATTGACCTTAAGCTTCTCAGATCTTCTTGAGGCACTATTTAAAGGTTGGTCGGCAGGTCCAGAAAAAAAAGCTGAAATTTCAGCTTAAAAATGTCAATTGAATAAAAATTGTGTGTTACAATGTCACATTTTTTTCATTCAAAGGCAGAACCTCTGTTAGGTCGATGTGAGAAGCTAAAAATTGAAGAAGTCTGGCCTAAACCAGCTGTAAAAGAATCCTAAAGCCAAATGTAAATCCCTTCTTCGAACCAGGGGGCGCTACACTGCTTGGCTGCCTGGGAGTTTTAAGCTGCTCCACAAGAGTTTCTCTTTTGGAGATTAATAAAGTATATTATATCTTTTCTTAAAACTCTCATTTTGAAACAATAGCTGAAAACAGTCCTTTGGCCACAACTGCCACAAATCGTATAACCCGTTCACTTGCCAGATATGTCAATACTGTGCTGAGGTAGAACATGTGTATGGGTGTTGCTGGGGCCAGTATGATTAGATTGTCCGCTTCGACTAATCCAGTTTAGCAATTCTTCAACATGCTCCATGTAGTCCCAGTATTCGTTCACATACCGTTGGTTGTGAACCTTGCAAGATCTGTAAATACAGAGTCACTTGATACGGATTTGGGGCAAAGTCTCACTTTAACCTCAGCTTGCATCCTGAACGTCCAAGAAATCAATGGCCCCATGGAGCGGAATCAATGACCATGTGCTCCTGGTGCAATTTAGTTATGGTAATCTCTTCATGTGTGAACTGGATTGAGAGGTTGGAGATTGGAAATGTGTCAGACTTGGCTGTATTATTCATTGTGGAGAATCTGATGTGTTTGAGATGAGCTTTTCAAAGTAAAATGAGTTCAAGAGAGGCAAGTGCGAGCAACCTATGTGTACATAGTTTAGCACGAGGACCCTTTTAAATGTCCAGAAGAACTACATTGGGTCATTGGGTCATAGTTACATTTTATTTAGGGATCCCAGACTAACAAAGAGGAATTGTTACAGAATCTTCACTTGCATGGTTGGCAATTTATATATATACTGTGTTTCCTGGAAAAGAAGCCAGGTCTCAGTTAGTAGCCCGTCTCATTTAGATGCTGTCCATGTCTTTCCATGCAAAATTTACTTGCGTGCGTACAGTGTAGCATTGCCGACATCGCAGACCCATGCAGATGTTGCTTGATTTTTAACTGGTTTAAAATAATACTCACTGGTCTCTAATAGAAGCCTGTCTTGTATTTATAAAAGCCGGGGTGGTGATGCCTTAAAACAATAAAGGCCAGGCTTGTAAATGAGGGAATATGGTACCGGTATACATGTATATTCTCCAGTGAAAAGGTCACTATCATACTGTAACAGCCAAGGAAGTAAGGACATGATGCTTTTACATCACTGAAGAAATTCCTGAAAAGAATAAGGTTAATAGCTTAATTTCATCAAGGACAAACAGTTCTCCAATGGTGTCACTGTCACCTGACTGGAAATGTATTCTTTATCCATAAACAGCATCCTGGCCAATTTTTTTGGGAGTAAATGTAGGTTATAAATCCTGGCATTGATTGACTGTAGGACAGTTTACACAGACTGGTTTGAGGCTAAACTTGGTCGTGTTTAGACATTGATTTTCTTCAATTTAAATAGATTTACTTGCTAAAATGTTGCTGGAGTATTCGAACACTATGTATACTCCCGTGTTTATACATGAAGTTAGTACCTTGCTACTTTCTTTCTCAGATGAAGGAGGTTACTGGCCTTTATTGTTGGTTGTGCCAAGAAAACCTACATCAAAATGTAACAATCTGTAAAAGCATCCATTATCCCTCCAATTAAAAAAGGTATGCCTAATCAAATATATTCAGGAAGAATTTTGATGTGATAAATGTCTTTGTCCGATATTCTATGGATATAGGCTGTTGAAGCTCCTTGATTAGCCAGCCCAAATATTGGCAAAGCATTTGAATGATAGAATTCTGGCATCAAAAGCATCAGGAATCAAAAGCAATTGCTCTATTGACACAAAATTTCAAGCATGTTAAATTCGTGTTTGCCCGAAGCTTAAATGTCTCAATGCAGGTGATGGCTTTGGGTGTTTCATTAATATTCATCAATCACTGATGTGAGGCATTTCTTTTTGTTTTTTCCAAGGGTTTAGAGTTCATATCTCACTATAGCTTCATCATGAATTAGATTTCTCAATGATTGATGATTATTCATAGACCTGCCTGTGATTTGACCATAACATGTCTTTAGAATTAGCATTCTGTTATGTCTTTCTCCAGACTTATATTTTAAGTTCACTGTGGAAATATAATTGTGCAAACAAGATCCAGCCAGAAAAGTGCCATTCTTATCAGTAAAATGCAATTTATAGAATCCAATATAGACACATTCCATTATGCTTCATAAGTCAATGATTAAATTATTAGGATTACTTTATAACTGCTATAATAAAATATATACCAGCAGTTTTGTTTGTTTTATCAACCATTTGTAAGCTGATTATCTTTAGTCCTTGGTGGTGTATGGAGAATTTAATCTGTTATTGTCCATATACATATGTATATTATATATTGCAATTGTCAATTGATGTACAGCATTTGCCACTGCGCATTATTCATCCAGCGAGATATATAGACCTGTCACCAATTACTCTCCTACCTGATATACGTAAAAAAATCTGAATAAAAAAGGGATTTCAAACATGAAATAATTTAGATTTTTGTTTCACTAAAGTTGCATGCTGATACCTGTGTGTGTGTGTGTGCGTTGAACTTCAGGCGTCATCAGCACCTGGTTGGGATATTTAGAGACCCTGTGATGGTCATGGCTCACTTCTTTCAAGTCAAGACTATTGCTACTCAGGACAAACAATTTCCTTGATGAAGTATTCGGAAAAACCTGTCATTGCTTATAATGGCTTTCTCCACTAACCATGCTGTCAGTTGATTAAAAGAAAAATCAGGAGTATTCAGAAACTGAAGGTGATTATGCGATTCACAGAGATCCACAGAGTGTTTACCTAAAAGCTTATAAATCTTAATAATTGTTCATGGCTCTTGGACGTTCCATCAATATTCGGCTTGTTATTCTTTATTAAAACAGCAATCTGCTTTTTACGATCAAATGATGCCAGTTCATACTATGTTTGTTCCTCTATCAATACATAACTAATCGTGAGATAGCAAGCTTCGATCTACCAATGTCATAGTGCTGTAATACATGTAGAAACTGCAGGCAGTTAGCCTGATCTAAATCCTGGCTTTAAGAATCTGCCTTGCTCCGATAATGTTTTTTGGCATCAATTTTCGATTGATTTATAGCGGCTATTCATGGGCAAAATAGTCTCACCATTACTTCCCCAACCAACCAATGCTCCCTGCCTCAGTCGATTGAGGGATTTTATTGCTCAATAACCATTTATCATCAGGAAGTGAATAGGAGGTGATTTGCCAGATTTGGGTGAAAACGATCACATGGGACATAACAATGTAATTACACTGTAATTAATTAAGTGATGGAATTGGTATGAAAATGTTGTGCAGTGGGACCATGCACGGGACCAGATCATTTACTCACTGCTGCCCGTTCCTGTAATAATTATGATCTGATCCAGCTTTCAGATTTCTGACATAATCTTGTCAAGATTCTAGGCTGTGTCTGGCACCCATTGCAGATGTCATGTTTTAATGTTTAAAATGTATTGTGTGTCTAATATGCTGACCCATTATAAGACTCCAACTTAGATGTCTTGACACTTAAAATTTATCATGACTTTTCACATGATGATAAAATTCTGGTTGCGCATTTCAGACTTCAATTAAGACATCCTGCAATTTGAAATTTATTGCAATTCTTGTCTTTCCTCTGTGTAATGCTCAGATGCAAAATGTGTCAGCAACAAAGAAGCCATGTCCAGTGAGGTAGGTGGAGAAAACCAATTCCCAATGGCATGGTGTTATGTAGAAGTAGGAAAATTCTGCTTTGTAATTTTCATGGATCACAAATATGCCATGTCTAGTGTTTTATAGGTTAATCAAGAAAGAAATAGCAATAGTAAGATATACCACTCACGAAGTATATAGTATTACATTGCATTAGCCAGTAAAAGATAGAAGCAGTTATGTATACCTCTCACAAGATTATTTGCCAAAATATTTCATCAATAGTGTATAAAGGATTCATTAAGCATCAGTAATTAACCATCTATTAGATTGAATTATCTCTAATTAACAAATTTGTGCCTACTCGAATATCTTCCTGAAATATCTTCAGGAAGATTTTGAAATAATTAGCACACAGCTACACTTAGTGAAGTTTCCTTGATATTGAATAAGCCGATCCCATTCTTGGCCAAGCCTTTGGATGATAGATGAATGGCATTCAGGAAGCAAAAGCAACAGGAACCGAAAGCGATTGCTCTCTTGACATAATATTTCAACCCTGTTAAATTTGTGTTTGCCGAAAGCTTAAATGTCTCAATGCAGGTGATGGCTTGGGGGTGTTTCATCAATAGTACATAGTTTGCCACTGTATATCACCGACTCAGATATATATCTCCATTCTTATCCACCCTGTAATACGTCAGATAAAATGTATTTTCAGACAAGATAATACTTTTGATTTGTGGATGGAATTGTTGATCGAGGGAAGGCGAATGTCACAACAACCTCTTTCAAGCCAAATCTATTACTAATCCGAACAAACAATTTCCTTTATGAAACCTTTGATTATGATCCTTGTCAATGTTCTCAATTACTTCCCCTAGTAAATAGTAGATTGACTGAAAAAGGTTTACAAATATCCAGAAACTGAAGGTGGTTATGCTATTCACAGCAAAAAGTGTTTGCCTCAAGCTAATGAGTCTTAAAGCACTAGAAATGGCTCTTGGACGTTCCATCAATGTTCAGCAGTCATTTATTTAAACGGCAATCAGAGTATTTGTTTTGACAAACAAACCAGGCCAGTTCGCATTGAGTTTGCTCTTCTATCGCCATTAGAACTGATCGAACAAGTTGTTGTTAATGTCTTGCAGACATACACTGGCAAGCGTTAAGCCTGATCTAAATCCTGGCTCTAAGAATCTTCCTTTCTCTGATAATGTTTTTCAGCACCAAGTTTAGATTGATTTATAGACACTATTCATGGGTAAAATAGTCACATCATTTCTTCCCCACCAACTAATGCTGTGTGTTGCAGTCGATTCATACGACTTGTCAAGATGCAGTCGATTAAGAAATTTTATTACTTAATATGACAATTTATCAGCGGTAAGTGAATAGAAGCAGATTTGGCTGGTTCCGATGAAAATGATCGAATGCAATATTACTCTGTAATTACACTAAAATTAATTAAGTGATGTAATAGACATGACAACATGCAGTGGGGCCAAGCACGGGATCAGATTGTTTCCTAAATTCCACCTATTTGTGCAAATCCTATTTGTATTTAAATTTTACACAATTCTATCAAGATGCCAGGTTGAGTCTCCTTTCATACTGTGCAGAGCCGGTAATTACATCAAGTAAAAAGAAGGCCATTAGAGTCTTTAAGAATAGAATATGTGTCGTGTAAAAATACATATGCACTGAAAGACAAAAGTTATGCATATGCCGTGCACTGAGGAATCTCATCAGTGGGCTCAATGTAACGTTCTACCCAGCAAAAGCTTTACTTAAAATTAACTATAAACACTGAATATGGTGGTCCTGGGGTTCATTGCAAGGTTGCAATGTCCTGTCATCTGGAGCATCACCCACAACATCAAGAAACATTCTTTCATCACAATGATTATCTTGAGCTATGGTTGTTTTTCTGGGTCTAGCCCCTTTTGTTTATTCCTGGTTAACCCTGGCTCCGTGTGACA
The DNA here is from genome assembly GCA_026936325.1 of Platynereis dumerilii. NCBI lineage: Eukaryota > Metazoa > Annelida > Polychaeta > Phyllodocida > Nereididae > Platynereis > Platynereis dumerilii. The sequence goes on from JAPTHN010000099.1 coordinate 479,446, forward strand.
GGCAGTTTTCATTGATACACTTGACAGATTTACATCAGTAACTCTACAACCTTAAGCTGGTTTTTTCCACGCCAATAGATTGATACCTTTCTTATTGTGGTATTGGGGACACACTGAATTCAATTGTCAAAGAATTGTGTGCTTGCATGTTTCAGGATTGATTTAAGCTCATATTAAACAGCATATCTGCTACTGATATTGGTAAACAGCAAAAAGTGTGTTTTCTGAAAAGAGCCCCTTGTCAGCCATTTTGTAAAACTAAATTTTTTCTTGGTTCTGTGATTTATTGTTTGTGACCCTGTTTTTGGGTGCTTTACACCATGGAACCATTATATTAACCATACCTCCTGAGCATCTTGGCTGCACAGCATATGCATAACTTTTGTCTTTCAATGTATATATAGGTACAGTGGGGTGCGAAAGTTTGGGCACCCTTGGAGAGGGGTCACATATTTTCAAATTTCAGACAAAACATTTGCTGAATCTTCCAAAAGTGAATTGTGTGGGTGAAGGATACCCAGGCGCTCAATTTTACCCAGAAAGAGCAATCAAATATTAAAATGTTAAAAAAATATGGGTCTTTTTGTCAGATTTTACTTATGCAAAAGTTTGGGAACCCCTACAGATTCTGATCTTGAATTTTCTAAAAATCTGCATTAAAGCGATATATAAGTTCTAAAACTGACTAGATAGTAATGTAAGCAACCTAGGACTTCATTTCTTGAGCATTTTTTATTGTTCTGCCCAACAGAGTAACTCCAACCATTGCATCAGTGTGGTACTTATGGCATCAATTGCACATGTCCAGTTATACTATAAGTTTTGAAGATTTCTGGGCCAGGAGGCCTGGTTGGCCTCTCCTTTACCTAAAATCAACATTTTATCTAAAATAACCAAAAATATTTAAGATTTCTATTATTTATTTAGGTCAATATCCAGCAAAATTAAAAATATTGACATGCAGTTCAACTTAGTTTTGCCAGCCAGGGACTATTTTAGCTGAAAACGATTCAATTTGTGGTTAATTTTGTTTCTATTTCATCAATTTTGCTATTTTGCAACAATCGAATCTTATATTTCAACATCAGAGACCCTGACAGTTGTGACATTGAATGTGGTCAACAGGTGCGTCATTCCACTGTCAGCATGCAGATGTGAAAAGCCAAGCTATACCAGGTATCACAATTACATAGCTTAATCTGGCTGTCTGAGTCATGCCAAAGGACCTATCTGGCTATTTGGGAGCATTCTGGATCAGTCAATCGGGTGTTTGAGACAGGTGTGTAAAAAAATCCATTGAAATGGAATCGCTTCGATACAACAAAATGTGACAAACAAGTTTGACTCCCTAAGGCCAAGAATAGGCAGGCCAAAAATTATGGATGTCAGCTGTAATAATTGTGTAATTGTCATTTGTACACAACACAACTAAAAAACCGCAGGTTTCGCTAACATTTTTACAAGAAAAGCCAAGGTACTCTGACATAGATGCCAAGAAATTTGAACTTTTGCGGTATTTTAGGTATTTTAGTTGGATATAAGTCTGAGCTGCAACAAAATTTCATCAAAGAATAATCTGTCATGTTTAGGTGATGAAAAATAAAAATGATAAATCAACTTTTTCTACTCCTGGACTCAAAATAATTAAATTTTATTAAATTAATCTGACGTACCTCACGTACCTCAAATCTGCCAAGTTTGGAGTCATTCTATCATGGATTAAAATTAAAAAGTCAAACAAATGAAGTCCTGGGATGCTTACATTATTATCCAAAGCATTTTGCCCAAACTTTTGCACAAGTAAAATCCAACAAAAAGACCCATATTTTTTTACATTTTAATATTTTCATTGTTCTTTCTGGGTACAATGGAGTGCATGGGTATCCTTCACTCACACAATTCACGTTGGGAAGATTCTGCAAACGTTTTGTCTGAAATTTGAAAAAATGTGACCCCTCTCCAAGGGTGCCCAAACTTTCACACCCCACTGTAGGTCTGCATATCCAAGCAGTTGCATGCATAGGGATTTCTAAGCTTATAGATACTTATTACTCATATAATATAAAGGGAGATCACCATTTTTGCAGTGTTGATACACCTTTTTCAAGTTAATCATACGCATTCAAAATTGAGTCTATCACTCTGAAATTCTCCACATTTGTAGGAAAATACCCAGTCTTGAACATATGTAAATTTCATGAAGCTACTGCAAGTAGTTGTTCCGTACTGGTTGAAAGAACAAAGCCTATTTCAGCCTTCTCCAGGGCTTGGCTTGAGTCCTATCAGACACCAGCAGTTACCAGGAAATCTCAGATTTTTTGTCATAAAATGACCTGGTCTTAAATAACCAGACCTGCCAGCACCATAAGTTTTTCCACAGATATTCCTTGACATAAAAGTCAAATGCTAAGTGCAATATGAATCTTCGGTACTAACAAAAATAACTTTCCCAGGCAAAATTAAATTTTCTAACAGTTACTTTCAGCCTTTGTCAGCCATTTTGAAAGTCATCCTGCAACAAGTACTGTGAGGGACCATAAAAATCTAAAAATCTCACTTTTAGTTCAACATTTTAACTTATTAATAAAAAAGATTTTTTTTCACTTGCTTGAGAAAATTCAGTGTCCATGTAAAAGGCCCTAATCCTACAACAGCCTAAATTTGAGAAATTACTGGTCAGCTGACCATGGTGATGTCATAACCACAACAATTGTTACAATGGCCATGGTGACGTCACCAAAGCAGTTCAGGGCAAGATGGAGGACAGGGATGATTTGTGGTGACTCAAAGCATGAAAAAAAAAGATAAAAGGCTTTCCCACGAATTAATTTGTGAGTGACAGATGACCACTACTGTTCTTAATCGAAGCTTGGGTACTATTCTCATCGGTGAACATCAAAAAAAGTCCACAGTTCCACACAAAGTAAGTGTTTTCAGACCAAAAATGATGAAAATTTGAGATTTTCTGGTAACTGCTGGTGTCCCCTAAGTCCTGGGAAAGTGTAAAAACTTGCGGATTTTGTTTGTCCTGTTCAACAGGAACCGCTTGCAGTACCCAGACAAAATTTTACACAGTTTATGTACAGGTGTTTTTGGACAAATCTAGATAGTTTTGGAATTAAAATATCAATATGTCTTGCCACAGGATGGTGTCAAAGTTGGCATGTTTTTTGCTAAAAAATGGTGATTCCCCTTTAAGTTATATATACTTATATGTTTATTGACCATGCCTTACAAGCCCCTATGGTTGCATGGGGCCGCCTGCCTTATGAGTTCTTCAGATAAAGTTCTCTTTCTTGCTGAAGCTACAATTAAATGTGATATTATTCGTATTTGTTGCGTAAGACTTGCGGAAGAGGTTTGACCTGATATTTGAAATCTATTGTGAGTCTCATATACTGCCACATTAGTTTCACAATATTACAAACTAGATGTCTTGCTAAATTAAACTGATCATGACTTTTCAGTTTGAAATGATAATAAAACGCTAGCTTTTGTATCAAAGACATCAAGTTAGACATATTGATATCTGAAATTTATGGGGAGTCTTGTCTTTTCTCTGTTAAGGCTTAGACACAATATATATCAGCAACAAAGCAGCCATGTCAGGCAAAGGTATAGATGGAGATAACAAACTCCCAATGGCATGGCATGGAACCAGGGAATATTCTTCTGCTTTGTCAACTTCGTAAGAGACAAATATGTCTGCTGCGTTTCACTGGTTAATTTGAGGTATGAAGTCAAAAAGAAAATTTGCTACATCATAAGTTGGTGTTTATCACCAGCTAAGTATCTAAATGGTCAACACCTTCTCATCAACAATCGACAATTTTATTACAAACTAATACATTTTAGCTTTATTGTGTGAAGCTATGACAGATGCATGTTGCCAGCTAGCTTGTTCCTCTATTAGGGTTGTACTTCTTAGGTAACACAAGACTCCCATTTGGATCAGACATAAAAACAAACCGAACTGTGCTGTGCCTCTCCATCTTATCTGTTCGATTCTTTCCCCTTCTATAGAGTTTAGGCTGCGATCTTTAGTCTAAGAATCAACTAAATAATTCTCAAAAAATTATGGGAACTGCAATTTGTATGTATGAAGACTATCCTCTCTCACATAGCGAGAAAAAGTACCCTTTAAAAAGGTTACTGTATTGATCTTAAAATGACTCTCATGGCATTGACAATGATCGAGGTACATCCATGGATCTCTGCAATTCCCTAGGCTGTGACCAAGCAACCTTTTGGCTTCTATGTGGTTACAAATGGCTGAATTGTGGTAAAAGGTAAAGATATTATTGGTATATGCTTACACTGTAAATTTCGAAAATTAGAGTCAATTTGAATTATTGAGTGTGATGGTTGCAAAATTCTCAAACGTCAAAGCTGAAAATTTTTTTTAAATTTTACAGCGTATGTGTGCATGACCTTGTCATAGTCATAATACTTCAAAAAGATGGCAAAACAATTATTTCTTGCCGAATATATAATATAATATAGACTATTAGTCTGGGGCCAAGTAGCAAAAAGTGCTTTATTTAATGGTTTTGTGTGTGCACCAAGAGAGGAATGGACAATCTATACATTGTTGGAATCGCCAAGTTCCGTAGATTATGGAATGGGGGGATGCAGTAAAATCGCTTGGTGCAGTTTTTTGTAAATTGGTTACCATGGCAACCAAGTCATAATTGCAAAATACATAACTTTGCAAACTTTATCAAGATTTTCAATGACTTTGGTTTTAGTCAGGTGAAATTTAACTTCACTTTTGTATTTCCACTGAATGTGGCTTTATTTGAGTGTTTTGAATTTTTTGGTCACATGACCCTCAGAGGGGGGTTCCAAGCCTAAAGATGCAAAATTCAATTTTTTATTCAAATTTTCACATAAAGTTGTTATAACTCAGAATATATTAATGGTAGAGACTTGTTTTTGGTGTTGTGACAAAGCTATTTTTATCTGCTTGAAATATGTATTTGTTTTGTTTTGGTATCCATGGCAACCAGACATCAGAACAATGATATTTGGTTAAAGTACCATTTCTTTGGATTGACGAAAGACTCAATTTTCAGCAACATAGACCTAGCAAACATGCTTGATAGGATTACTAGAAACATGATATGAGGTGAAATGTATTAAGTTGGTCATGTGACTAATGATCACATGCCTATATAAGGTGATAACCACAAAAAAGCGGGAACTTAAGGCATTTTGTATGATACCGCTGACCCTTTTCGCAGTACTATTTGTGTTATAATTCAGGATATTTTAACACTACAGACATATCCATGGCATTGTTGGAGAGCAAATTTAATTAGAGCTCTAGAATTTTGTTATTCTTCTGTATTGGTATCCATGGTGACCAGTCACCCCAGCAACGGCATTTGAATATTGTGGCGTTTAGCTGAATTTCAGGAACATTACATCTTCACTGGCATAAACGCGGCAAACACATTCTTGGACTTACTCAACCTTAGTAGGTGGTTAAATGTATAATGATAGTCATGTGACTTGTGGTCACATGACATAATATGATAAGGTTATAATCATGGAAAAAGCTGAAATTTAACGCATTTCATATATATATGCTTGCGACCTATTTCACAGTACTATTTGTGTCATAAGTTAGGATGTTTTGATGCCACAAATATGTTTGTGGTGTCATTGGAGAGAGAATTTAATCAGTTAGAATATTGTGTTTGCTTTGGTAGCCATGGTAACCAGTCACTACAGAAACAATATTTGAATAGGCATATTGTAACATTTGAGACGAAGCAAACATTTACTTGGACTTACTAAAGCATAGCATAAGGAGAAATCGTCTTATATAGTGTAGGTATCGACTGAGTTAAATCAATTTTTTTTTCAAATATTTCAACACGGCAAATTTGAAATGCATTTTTACATTATTCCTGACAGCTTTAGATTTTGGGGGTAAGGGTGTGCAGAAGGTAATTTAGGATGAATGGAGGCCTGAAAAGCAAGCCTTTGTGGCAGCTAAAGTACCGTGTGACAGTAGCCTCCAGAAGCCAACAGGATTTCAGATGCTCTGAAATGCATTCTGAGCATTCTAGAGGGTGTAAAGTGGTACTGCAAATCTTTTGTAAAAATTCCAAAAGAACATCAACATTGCAACATCTTAAATACCAAAGTCACAATAAAATGCCCCAAAAGAAAGAAAAGTCCTAGACCCGATTTCACAAACCTGGGCTCAAGAGAAGAGCCAGGTCTGAGGGAGACCTGGTTTGGCTAAGCCAATCAGTCAAGCAGAGCAGCATCAAAGAATAAAAGTTTGCACATAGTATCTGTACAGTACAACTGCAACATACACAATATCTCAATTGCCTAAACAAGCCAAGGAGTATTGCAAAACACGAGGACTCGGGGAGGGCTGGTACTTTTTAAGATTAAAAAATGTCCATCAAATTTAGGGGGGGAAAAATTAACTCCACACACCATCAACCAGCCTATTAAGCAGCCTATTAAGCAGCCTATCAACCAGCCTATCAACCAGCCTATCAACCAGCCTATCAGCCAGCCTATCAACCAGCCTATTAACCAGCCTATCAACCAGCCTATTAACCAGCCTATTAACCAGCCTATTAACCAGCCTATTAACCAGCTTATTAACCAGCCTATCAACCAGCCTATCAACCAGCCTATCAACCAGCCTATATCAACCAGCCTATCAACCAGCCTATCAACCAGCCTATTAACCAGCCTATTAACCAGCCTATCAACCAGCCTGTCAATGTATCCATTTATTGATCTATCCTTCTCCATAAAAAGCAAAATATCCCTTTTATTTAACATATCCCAGCTTTTTCGGAATTTCCTGGGCATGTGGTGCATGTGAATTTCTCCGTTTTTGGAAATAGTTCTGGCAATTCCAGCTAAGTCCTGTGCATATATTTTGTCTTATTTTCGGACTTCTGCAAATTGTTTTATGGGCAGCCCTCAGAAATGTTGATGTTCAGACCCACATTGCAGTGCATAACTGAGAGTATTAATAGGTCTATTACAGGTTTGGTGTTACATTGTGCTATGTCCATGCTCTTTATTCGTCTCTATTTGGAGGCTTCAAAATTTCCTGTGAGATTCAGAAATTTCCAGGCAATGTAATGCCCGAATTCCCTAATTTACGAGCCATGTCTCTTTTTGGGGGGGGGGGAGGGGATCTGGCCTCCCTCTCACCCAGGGGCCAACCTGCACTTGTGTTGTTAAACAATGGAGGAGAACAAAGAGACAAAATGAAAAACTCAACAAACCAATGGTATCATGACCAGTCTCTCCCCTCCCCATCGGCTCCCAGACAATATCACTTGACATGAAAACAGTTTTACATCACTCTTCTGTTAGTTATATGAGCAATGTTTGAGAATCATTTATCCTTGACGAGTCTAAAGACTAAAACACAGTAGGTGAAAGGGACTTAGTTAAACCAGGTTTACTGAAGACCAGGTCTAACTGTTAGAACTATGTTGGTGAACTCGGCCCCTTGCTTCACTAAAACGAAAGCTAGGATTTTCTGTCAAGGAAATTACCGTCTCATGAAGACAATTGCAATTTCAGCTAAGTCCTGGCCCTAGCTGACACTGCAGGGTGAATCCAAGGGGGTCAGAACACCCCCCCCCCCTTTGGTCAAAAACTAAAGTGACCTTTACCAGACTTTTAAAGAGAAGTCCTCACATGTAAATTTGACAATAAAAAATATACTTTTCATCACAAATGTTCGTTCCAGGGTTTTCTTGCCGTCAGACTGATATTTAGAGGACAACGACCGTGGATTTTACAAAAATTTCTCTGATTCATTCCTCTAGATTAAACCTGTTCATAACATAATTTCCTCTGTTGCTATTTTTTGTGTAATTGTGTATTTTACCAGGTGAACCCTGTAACGACTCTTCATTTGTCAATTAAGAATATAAAGCACTGGAGATTTCTATCGGTATGTTTCCATGTAAGCTCATGTAAATATAAGCTGTGTGTTTGTGGTGTCATTAGAGAGAGAATTTAAACATGGGTTATCCCAATTCACTGTACCCAACCGGAAATAAATCGGGAGCGTAACTGCAGTTACGCTCCTAAAACGTCCACCATCTTATCACTCGATTCAGAAGTTTAACTGGCTATTATTAATTTGCTGAGCTGTCCTATGTCAAGGCAGTTTGCGAGGGGGTTATTTGGTTAGTTTAAGACAGGATTGCAGTTCGATTTTGATGCAAAAACAGCCCAAAAGTTCAATAACTGCACATAAATGTATGTTCGACCGGAGCGTAACTCAACGATCTGTAAAATATCTAGGAGCGTAACTCAAAATTTAAAGAGCGTAACTCATCGTTTTTAACACAATAACTATACACTGATCCAGTATTCTAAAGCATTGTGCGAGGCTCCAAGGCCCACTGTTTCAATTATGAGCGTCAGGCAATCCTGTATTGCAATTTTAAAAGGCTTAACTCTACTTGGCTAACTAGTCTTCACTCTTTGTAGAGTCAGTCAATCGTGATTCTTACAAAAGCAATGTATCATGGCAAGAGGAACTTTGATTTCTTAATGGCAATCATTAATTGGTAATGGGGCCAAATAAACCATGCAGCTGCGTTCAAATGATAGGTGCGTTAAATTTATACAGAGAGTTATAATTAGGCCTATATATATATATAGAACAATATTCCGAGTCAGGATGATATTGAACAAGTAAAGCTAAAATTTTTACAGAGAGTTACAATTAGGCCTATCAATATATTGAACAATATTCCCAGTCATGATGATATTGAACAAGTAAAGCTAAAATTTTTCACTCATCATAAAATAGTTTAAAATGAACTTTTACCGGAAGATTTCATGCTCTATCCAGTAGCATGTCATCAGCCTGAATGATTGAATTGCAGGCCCTGTCAGAGCTCTGCTGTATGAGTACATGTATTGTTATTTTAGTGCTTTTATCTTATCTTATTGTATTACATTCGAGTCCTAGCTCCTGAGAGCTAATTCTTCCGTGTAATTCATCAATTCTAAATCAAATTTAGTGGGTGTTAATTGACACCATGCACGGCTGCCTGACTCATTAAAGTGGGAGTCCGATAGACATGACAGACATATCTATAGACAAACTGCTAGACAGACAGACAGACAGACAGATAGACATATCTATAGATAGAAGCTATCTTTGATGGTTTTCAACATTCTTGCTATTTGCTAATTGGTTTTCTCATTCAAATCATACAATTTTAAAATCGCTTATCTTCTGCAGGGCTATATTGGGCCTGCATTGCCAAATTCTGTCTATGGAAGTCTATAGAACTTACAGAGAAGTAGACCTATAGGCTACTGCATGTCAATACACTGTATACAGATGCAATTTTGTAAGTTTGATCATCCCATTTAAGTCTGAGGCTGAAGTGCATAATTTTTGTACATGCATAGGCATATTTTACTGATATGTCTCAGATTGTCTCTGGTTTTGTCACAAGAAAAAGACAAGCTCTTCGTATAGGTGAAGAAGCAGCAGGCCCCAGTACCCTTTTGCAAAAGGACAGCCCACGAGGATGTATATTTTAATTTTAGGACTCTGGCTCTAAAGGCAAGGGAGGGAGGGGGGGGCGGTGGGTTTATGCTAAGACTAAAAATTCAGACAGATGATCAAATTATGATTTAAATTCAATAGCTCCCAAGATATGCCAATCTTTATTATACAATATCTGGATCTTGAAATTCATTTTCAGAGTGTGCCCACTCCCTCCCCCAAAAAGTACTAGGCCTACAGTCGACAATATGGTGTCCATGTCGAAGTTAGATAGTCATATCACAGCCAACAAAGCATTTGCTTCATTGAGTTACTCTCCTTATCCAAAGAAAAATTTTACAGTTACGCTCCCAAAAATTTGAGTTACGCTCCCAACGGCATTGGCTTCAAACTCAAATTCGTGGAATTACAGGCAAAATCTGACCAATTAATGGCACCAGTACTGATCTAACATGTACACTGGACATCTGGAGTAGCAATAGCATCTCCAATTGGTACTACAGGACGAGAAAAGTGCCTGCAAAGTACTGAATCGACAATAATCATGGTGGCCGTTTTGAGAGCGTAACTGCAGTTACGCTCCCGATTCACTTCCGGTTGGGTACAGTGCAATTGTTCTTAACCTTGTTTTTATTGTATCTGATGACGTGAGACTTTAATAAATAAACCAACTAAACTAAACTATAATGGTAAATTGGAACTTGCGGAGCCTGTAAATTCTTCTTTCGAAGGCTATTTTCCTATTCTTACAATTTACCAAAAGACAAACCATAGTTAGGTAGTATGTCTGACAACTGGAGAATTTTGGTCATTTTAAACACAGAAGTCTATGATAAAGTTTTTAAATCAATGGAATTAGATTCCAAAAAAAATGGCTTCCTTGCATATTCCACAATGTCATGTATTTAGTATTTAGGGACTGATGTAATCAGTACAGGAAATTCAGGAATCACCAGTACTGTCTTCAAATTATGCAAAATCCAAACGATTAGAGTTTCCAATCCAGAGTGACTTGACACTTACTCCAAACCAAATTTAAAAAAAATTAAAAGCATTATTGGACACTTTTGTCATATCCTGACCATGGCGCAGTTTGTATAATGGTAATTCACGGAAATTTCTCAAAAGACCAAGTATTTTAGCATGATATACCAGACCTTCCATGGAAGTAATATAACCTTAAAACTGCTCAGAATCAATATCCATAAACAAAATCGGTTGCTTCTCGGGGCCTAAAGCGGCCCCAAACCCTCGCCGATTAGGCTTTGGACCTTTGGGCCTCACCAATGTCATCTGGAACAAAAACCCCCCTTAACTGGTTTCTTGCTATTCTCACAGGATGATTGAGTGTGTGGGGTTGCTAAGTTGGGTATCAGAAGCAAGTCTAATCTCTGCAACCATCCTCACCTCACAGCAGAATGACAGTAGCAGGACTTATTCTATCTCATATACTAGAGAGGTTTTGCTACACGTTCATGTGTGACGTATACGTGTACAAGTGCTATCTAATTACATTGTTGTCATGGAAACTCCCACGTACACGTCACACGGAAACGTGTAGCAAAACCTCTCTAATATCACTACGTTTTAAACGGGGAGTTATGGCTGTGGGTAGGGGGAGGAGGTATGTGCACACACCCCCTGGTTACAGGCCTGCATAACCAAAAATGAACTTTCTTCCTTGCAGAATTGTTTTTTTTTTGGAAATTCAGTACACTCAGGGTAAGTCCAAGTAAATGTTTGTTGGTATTTGTCACTGTAAAAAGAGCCTTCTTAGATCAAATCAAATGTTACAATATTCAAAATATTGTTTCTATAGTGACTGGTTACCATGGATACCAAAACAAGCATAGTATTCCTACTGATTAATTTCTCTCTCTAATGACACCACAAACATATTTGTAGCATCAAAACATCCTAACTTATGACACAAATAGTACTGTGAAATAGGTCGCAAGCATTTAAATGAAATGTGTTAAATTTCAGCTTTTTCCATGATTATCACCTTATCATATGTCATGTGACCACAAGTCACATGACTATCATTATACATTTAACCACCTACTAAGGTTGAGTAAGTCCAAGAATGTGTTTGCCACGTTTATGCCAGTGAAGATGTAATGTTCCTCAAATTCAGCTATACGCCATTATATTCAAATGTCGTTGCTGGGGTGATTGGTCACCATGGATACCAATACAGATGAAACACAAAATTCTAGCTAATTAAATTTGCTCTCCAACAATGCCATGGACATGTCTGTAGTGTTAATATATCCTGAATTATAGCACAAATAGTACTGCAAGAAGGGTCAGCGGTATCATACAAAATACCTTTAGTTCCCACTTTTTTGTGGTTATCACCTTATATAGGCATGTGATCATTAGTCACATGACCAACTTAATACATTTCACCTCATATCATGTTTCTAGTAAACCTATCAAGCATGTTTGCTAGGTCTATGTTGCTGAAAATTGAGTCTTTCGTCAATCCAAAGAAATGGTACTTTAACCAAATATCATTGTTCTGACGTCTGGTTGCCATGGATACCAAAACAAAACAAATACAAATTTCAAGCAGATAAAAATCGCTTTCCAACAACACCATAAACAAGTCTCTACCATTAATATATCCTGAGTTATAACAACTTTTATGTTAAAATTTGAATAAAAAATTGAATTTTGCATCTTTAGGCATGGAACCCCCCTCTGAGGGTCATGTGACCAAAAAATTCAAAACACTCAAATAAAGCCACATTTAGTGGAAATACAAAAGTGAAGTTAAATTTCACCTGACTAAAACCAAAGTCATTGAAAATCGTGTTGACGTTTGCAAAGTTATGTAATTGCAATTATGACTTGGTTGCCATGGTAACCAATTTACAAAAAACTGCACCAAGCGATTTTACTGCATCCCCCCATTCCATAATCTACGGAACCTGGCGATTCCAACGATGTATAGATTGTCCATTCCTCTCTTGGTGCACACGAAACCATCAGTTTTGGTCTTTGGCCCCCAGACTATATGACAAAACTTTAAAAATGAGAGTGTCATACACCACAATGAACCTCATAATGTCAGCTGAGTTAGCATAAGAATGCATCAGGACTCCGGATATAATAGAATATAACATACCGTATTCAATTATTCATTCAATGGAAATGTGGATAAACATAAAAGTGTTTGCAATGGTCGTCTCATTGTAATGCTATCATTTGTATATTGTCTCAAGATTACCATATCTACAGGGAGTAATGTGTATACATGTGTGTACATTTGAGTCAGGAAATGTGATGAATTATACATAAGCTCAGAAACATCCTCCATTAAATAAAGTAAATATGGTTACTACCTATCTGTTTTATTCATGCTAACTTGAATTCATTTCACCAATTTTCTTCACCAAGGCGACTCCATGTTGCTAGTAGCAGATTCTGAAAGATCCTTATTATCCATGCATCCAATTCCAATGGCTATGTATCCTTGAATTTTTCCTCACAGACTGAAGGTAGGCCTATGGTGTCATGCTGAGTGCATGGGTGAATATTTGGAAGTTGAGGAACTGAGTAAAAAAACAACAACATATATCATGCATGCTAAGCTTTCTGTTTGCCGAAGTGTGATGTCAATATCTTCATCATCAAGTGGTATTTCCCTTGCATGAATATATTATGTTTAAGGAAGTCTGCCAAATTGTATCTTCTGCCGGGAGATTGTACACATAGAAAACATTATACAAAAGTTACTGTATTAAATAGATTTTCTGTCCCATTTTAAATGCCATATAATATATTGAAAATTCATTGTAGGACTTTTGAGTCTTATATGTTTAGGGGAGACATTGCATGTATGTAGTGATCAGTGAAATTGGTACCACTGTGTTCTCTTGCAGAATAGTACTTCAGTCAATCTTTATAAATTGACACTTATGGGAAAACGATTGCAGGCTACGAAGTGGAGGCTTCGTAAAAGTCAAAGCCTGCTTAGACAGTCTCTCTGCACTTTCATATACATACTTCAAAGCTCATCTGAAACAAATCTCTACACTGTATAATACATTGCAGTACCGCCTGACACTTTTCCAATCTTTACCCTCTCAATCCAGTTCACAAATAAACAGACTACTGTAACTAAATTGCACGAGGAGCACATGGTCATTGATTCTGCTCCATGGGGCCATTGATTTCTTGGACGTTCAAGATGCAAGCCGAGGTTAAAGTGAGACTTTGCCCCAAATCCGTATCAAATGACTCTTTATTTACAGACCTTGGGAGGTTTGGGGTGGCACATATTAGAGTATGATGAGAAATGTCTCAAACTGGAATAGATCATGCATATTTTCATGTAAATCTGATTAAACTGAGACCCTGCAGCCATACGTTCAAGAAAGATTTAATGATGAATAAATGAGTAGATGTCAATGATGTGGCAAAGCTCTTTTGTATAGCTGAAAGTTAGCATTTAATTGACTCCCTATCTGCAAGTGGCAGTAAGCATTTTTTTCCATTACATGCATCATGATCATTTAACAGTACAAATTCACAAAGGTAAATGTAACTCATTATTATGCAAAAACACTGCAGTGACTGGTCAATCTTTTGTGATTGTTTCGCTCACCTTAACTATATGGGATGCACATCAGTCCTAATTACATGGATATCATCATAATTACATCTTGGAGCATCAAATGACACACTGCAGTTTGCTTTATCTATAAGTTGCATGTGGCCTTGGCCTTGTCCTTGTGATGTCCTTGTGTAAATTGTGATTTATCACCAGGACTGAAATGGCTGAATTGCTAAACAGGCTTATCTATCTGGAGAGATTCTCGGGGCTTAGGTAGAGCTACACAGCAGGCAGGCAGTCTATATTGACCAGCAGAGCTTAACGCCTGTCAGAGTTGATGCTGTCAGGAGAAAATGAAAATCTGTTAGACCTAGACTTACAGATGGAACGAGGGTGAGCAGAAAGTCAGTAGATGAGAGAACATGAGAGTTGTTGGAAACCGTGAGAAGAAGGGATCAAGAGCCCTCGGGATAAATTTGCCACACTGTTGTGTCTAGAACTAGGATGAGTATTGATAAATTGCCGTTGAACCAACACATTTGAAGAAAACAAGACATGCATTCAGGCACAAAATGCTATCGTTTTGCCTTTCTCTCACTTTTCATAAAGAGCATACCACAATAAATGGCATGATAACTGCTATGGCAGATTCCATGACAAATGTTATGATGAATGCCTGGCACCATGCAAACACACACCATGCCACACTAATGTGACACTATTTGATGACAAACAATCACTCTTCTTCCCACCATGCAAGACTCTGTCATACATGCGCAAAGAGTCAGTCCTTCACTCTTCTATTCAGTCTGTTTGGTATTAATTCCCATAGGTCAGTGATAGTTAAAACCTTCTAAAATGAACTATGCACTTATAAATATTAATGATATATAACAAATTGGTAAATGATTTCCTTGCTCAATTGATTTTTATATTTCTACTTATTGTCTCTGCACCACGAGCAAAAAAAAATCAATCAAATATTATACAGTATGATTATTATAGCAATTGGGAGTTAAATAATGTGATGTCTTTCTCAATCTGGGAACTGGAACTTTGACCACAGCAGAATGGCTATATCGAGCTGGCACAAAATGTTAGATTCTCAAAATAGAATGAGACCCCAGCTAATCTCACAAAAGCTGTATCATCGACTGTGACGACCGTACTTTTTTGTGTTACTGTGTTTTTATGTACATGTACATTGAAATCTGGCATCTTTCGTCGATGACAAGTTATGTAAGATATCATTAATTTGTATTTCTTTTTCTTAGTATCATTAATGACTGGTCTTACTCCTGTCTATATTTACATTATTCCTTGAGGGCCTATGACCTACATATTCATCAATTTTCATGAGTGAACCCATTCTGCAACTCCCCGTGGATATGAATGCAGTACATTTTGTAGGCATATCTCCCTACATAATATGGCTATGTTAACATTGAGATACAATATGGATTCAGTCACATTGCAACAGACATGTGCTGATAACATATTTTCAAGGTCCTTCCGATCCTATACCAAAGCGATCTCGCTATAAATAGACTAAATTTGCCTTGTAAAATTGATGAAATTTAGTCACCATATGTATGTATACATTCTATTATAAATAATATGCATTTTCTATGGATAAAGACAAATTATATTATCAAGATATCAACCGACAATTGAGCATTTTATCAGCATTTTTCAATTCAATTTTGAATTACTGTGATCTTGGTGCCTATAGGCATGTAATTAACTATCTGCCTTTTCAATTACACCATAATTCACCTGGCGATTATGCTCACAGGTCAACGACAAATGGTTAGAATTTTCTGAATAAGAAAATCAAACAATATTTACTAAACACAGAAACACTCACCACTCAAAAACATTGCTTTGGAAATGTAAAGAGGATGTTGTCTGAGGCAACACCTATCAACTTCAAATGTGACAGAAGGTTTGTCTTTTTTTAACAACCAAAAATCTCATTTAACACATTATTATCGTTTTCATAGCTATGTGTTTTTTGAAAACTTCGTTTTGCAGTTAAACCGTGACATCATCGGGTATCCGTCAATGTGATTGGTCTAAACTTCAATCTGTGACATATCAGTTCAGAGTTTGACATCACAGTTAATGACAAAGGAATTTAGAAATGTCAGGCAATGTTACTGTCTGTGTACAACCACAACAAACAACGCATGTCTAAGCTGAGTGTTGCACCTCATTGTTTTCCAAACAAAATATATTGCTGTTTTTCACAAGACACCAGTCATCACAATTTCAAACAAGCTTTTCTTTGAGGTAAAGAAGTCTGTTTGGTTCAGTTATTACAGTTCATTGAAGCATCTTTCAGCCAGGGCAAGCTAAACAAGTGAAAAATACATCATCCATCATGATCCATGTGTCACTGCACTTTGTCAGTTTCCTGAAATCTGTGCTTGTAATAAACGAAATTATTCAACTAAATCTCTTACATCACAGTTTTGGAATGAAGCAAATTGCAAACTTGAAAAACACGTAGCTATGAAAATGATAATAATAACAGCCATTCCTCATAATTGTTACAGATGATTTCATATTTGTAGACATTTCTCAAATAACAAAACATTTTGCTAAATTTCTGGTCTGACATCAGAAAATCCTGCCAGGTGATTGGTCAAATAGCCCATTGCGTGTCACTTTTTTTCAGCTTGCTTCAGGTAAGTGCGGTTTGCTGGAAAATTTATGTCATAATTTTGACCAATAGTATACTGCAAAGGCCAACTTGATTGTTTTGATTGATATTGAATGAGTTTCAAGCTGACTCTGAATGGCTTCACATCTATTTATTTACACTAAATTATGATGCCTTGAACAAAAGCCGCCAGCATTGTCTATGACATCAGTAAGGGACTATTCAGAATTTATGACTGGGTTGAGGGGGAGATGGGAGTTTTTCCTGAGCGGGTGCTACATGCTTCAAGTGGGACACTAATTTTTACCTTTTGTCTAGAATCTATGTGCGTTGCAGGCTAAATAGAATTTATGACTTGGGGGGATAATTGTTTTGCCTGACGGAGCACCAATTTTTCACACATGTTTCAAGGGGGTACTTATCACTCATAACATACTTAAGGAGGGTATGAAATTTTAATAAAAGAAAAGGGGACATACTAAAAATCAACATGGAATGTATGAGAGGCACAAATAAGCATGAAACCAAAGGGGGTATACATTTTTTGACAGGAAGTTAAAACAAAACTCCCAACCCCCCTCCTCCCCCCCCCTCTCCAGAATCATAAATTATGAATGGTCCCTCAGGACAGGATGGTGGCCCAGTGATGTGATCATTGGTCAACATTCATAAGAAAATCACAGTGGGAATCAGATCAAGGACCCTGCAATTGGTAGCCCATTGTCCTGCTGCCTGAACTGAACCCCTCTTCTGGGAAAATGTTACACTCACAATAAATTATACATCTTTATTTTCTGTATACACAGTCATTACATGGATCACCTGATCCTAATCGAATGAATGCACAGTATTGGACTTGCAGAATGTATGTACTGAAAATGCGTGAAACACAAACTGAAAGTCTCACTTGAAACTGCTAAAGTCAGTCCCTTTTGGGAGATCAAAGGCTTAAAATATGCCATGGTCACCCATGTAAAACACTTTATACCACTGTTTGCTTTTTCTGGCCAATCAGAAGGCAGGATGTCGCTCTGATATAATGCATATCACAGCTCATACACCTGACCATGATACTGCATGCTTGGCTGAATACAAGTTGACAAAATTGAAGGAAACACTGAAACAAAACTGAACAACAAAGGATTAAAACTGAACAACACAGACAGTAAACAAGGAGGGAGATTGTATCAAGTGTAACTGGTCTCAATAAAAAGGCTATATAGCTCTATATTCACTCTTTTTTATAAATACCATTATCTGAAATAATGATCAAATTTAAGGTCACTTGATAAAATAGTACATTTGGGATATGTAAGCTGCAAAAAAAATAGCAGAGCAGCCGACCAACAATTTTGGCCCCATTTGGCAAGCTCAAAGAATTATTTTTTCTTCTTAATTCGGGGGCTGCCGCCCCCGAACCCCTGCTTCTTCTTATTTCGGGGGCTGCCGCCCCCGAACCCCTGCTCCTTGCTTTCTGTTATTTTTCAAATATCTTTCATAATTTACAAATAACATTTGCTAAGCGACTGTAATAATCAACCTCCCCAAAGTGACCTTGGCTGAGATGACTGCACTATCGACCTACCTATCTATCTATATATCTATCTATCTATCTATCCGTCAATCAATTTAAGTGTCTATCCGTATCTATCTATAAAATTAATCAATGAAATTAATGTATTGTGTTATTTCCATCTATCTATCGATCTTCCTATCTATCTTTCCATCTATCTTTCTATCTACAAAATTAATGTATTGTATTATTTCCTGAGAACAAAGTATTCTGACCTGTTGCCTTCAGGGCTGCCAACCTTCAAATGAACTGAGGATCATGAATGTGCAACAAATACAATGAAATGTTGTCAAACAAGAAGGATTGAAGGCAAACAAAGGGATTTAAATTAATTTGTTTTGTACTTAGTGGTATAAGTTAGATAACACCCTTGTTTGTGACAATATGCAATAATCCTCGGGCTAAAGCCCTCGGATATATTGCATATTGTCACAAACGAGGGCGTTATCTATTACTTGTCACTTTTCAGGAGAGAGTGGTGTCATACCTTCTCTCGACCAATGAAAATTGCAAAAAAAAAGATGTATTTTCTGCCTCAAATGTCTACAAATATGAAATCATCTGTAACATAAATATGTAGTTCAGAAGAAGTATTTTACAGACCATTGGTTTCAACTTACCAAAAAAATTAAGTTGTGTCCTTAATTATTTTTTATTATGATCATTTTCTCCAAAGGTTATTGCTGTAGCTACACACCAAGTATGTTGTCTACATTTATGCATTATATTGGTTTCATGGTCCTCTGAATAAGCAAAGTATGAATGCAGTCTCTTATATGTCATCACCAGCTGTGTCAAGATGAATGCTTTAGCACTGGTAAAACACCAATCATAAAAAATTGTTTGAAACTAAAGCAGAATTTCTTCAACTGTATAATAAGTTGCTACCTTGTTCATATTTTGTTTTTGTCCAAATGAAAACATGACATGATAAGGCAACACATTGATGCCATGTTGCATAAGTTTCTAAGAAACAGCTACAACTTCTTTTTTAAAAGCACAGATATCCGATTTCCCTTGTTACACTCTAAAAAATCTGGGGACAAAATTGGTTTTTTAGATTCAAAATGGTTTTTTGAAAAACCAAATTTCAATGCAAAACCAACATGGATTTTAAAAAAATCCATGTTTGTTTTTTGCATTGAAATTTGGTTTTTCAAAAAACCATTTTGAATCTAAAAAACCAATTTTGTCTGAAATTTTTAAGAGTGTATGGCAAATGTTATCCTCAGATAAGGATTATGTAAGACATTATTAGATTGTTTTTTTGCTATCCTTACCGCCGTTAATGTTGTTGGAGAAAAATTTAAAGTTTACATCTGAATTTGGAAATTGTGTGATGGAGAGCAAATATGGTGAATTACATCGCACATAAAGAGAACCGATTCATACTTTTTTTTTTCGTACGAACCCTCTGTGGGCATAAATGTACATACACATAGCTCCCTATAGTCATGGTATTATTGATATACAACATACAGACAATTGCATCAAAAGAATAACCAGAGATAGCAGTTTGCGAGGTCTTTCCAAGATCTTTATTTTAACTTTGACCTACCACATGTTTACATACAATGTACCATTATGTATGCATCCCTGAGAACAAAAATAAGATCTCACGGCTGACACAAGGCCACAGATAAATATTGCTCACAGTGGTATCTAGTGTCCATTCTGTGTGAATACTTCAAGCCATTTTCTCATCAGCCAGACATCTGTAACCAGATAGATGGCAGACGGTTGCAGGATCACTGCCTGGAGAATTGTGGAGATCTGTTTACATGATTCCATGGATTTGACGTCAGTCTTCCCTGTCTTTCTTTCAAAAGATCCGTCTTCTTAGATGTTCTCTTTCTGAAACCAAGCTTTATCAAAGTCAGAAAAGGAACATTTAGCCCAATCTGATGTTATGGATGGTTGCATGTCTATATATTGGAGTTGAACTGATGTTGAAGTCGGTTAAGTGTTATAATAGCTCTTTTGAAGACAAACCATTTTCAATTGCTAATTACATGTTATGTAATATAGCTGATAAGTTAGATTATTTGTCATGACATTAGGAGTTAGAGTGGCTTCCTTTGTGAATAACGTTTCTTGCATTATTCCCATCTCATTAGCAACTTTAATTGTTTAGAAGCAGCGTATTCGTACATGGTGACTTCAAATGGTTTTTGGTTTTGAGTATATTCATTATTATATAGGATTTGTTTTTCTGTTCCCTTTTATGCATCAGGCTCATATGAGAAACAAATGACTAAATTACAAGTGGATATTTTCTTATGGCCTGACACTGCTTGCATGCATCCGTTGCAATATTCTGCAATTGCTTCCTCACCCAGACAATGTAATAAATGAACATCACTCCTTGCTGCATCTTGCTGCATTGGATGGGACACTGCAATTAGCTTTGACTACAAGTCATGATCGGCCTTGGCCTAGTCCTTGTGATGTCCTTGTGCGAATTGTGATTTATCACTAGAACTGAACTAGCTGAATCGCTAAACAATCTTATCTATCAAGAGATTCTTGGTGAGCTTAGGTGGAGCTACACAGGCAGGCAGGCAGTCTATATTGACCAGTGGGGCTTAACGCCTGTCAAAGCTGATGCTGTCAGGAGAAAATAAAATCTCTCTGACCAGGAATTAGATAGAACGTGGGTAAGAAGAAAGTCGGCAGATAAAAAGACAGTGTTGTTGGTATAGCAGCAGGAAGCTTTGATCAAGAGCCCTCTGGGTGAATTTGGCAAATCAATTGTTGTGCCAAAATGGGGTAAGGTATGAATGAATAGCCCTGAGACTCAATACTCTGCACAGAATGTTTACATGATTCTTTGACATTCGATATCACATCTTTATTTTACGTTTAACTTTTAGGGTAACCCAAGGGTCTCCCTTTAAAGTTTGACAATCCGCTCACGGTCAGATCTGTATATATCACAGGTGTCAACTTTTTTTTCTGGTTGCAGTTCAAATATGTTTTGTGTAAAGTGGCAAAAAATATTTTAAGCATGTGTAATTTTTGTGTATGTTTGTGATTACCAAAGTTCTGCATAGTTTTCTCTCACCCCACCATTTTAGCTAATTGTTAATTTAATGGGTGATAATGGCTGATGTTATTCTCAATCGGGAAACTATTCAATGAGCAAATTCTCAAAAGTGAATGATTAAAAAAATCCACTATGAAATTCTACATTTTAGTATTGTATTGGCTATTCAGGTATTATCGTCATTGCTTAGTAATGCTTACAACTGAAGTCAAAAGGACGGACGCACAGGTGATTGAGTAAATCACCATGTTAAGCACATACAAGTAAAGCATGATGTCCTCAGTGGTTCCTGAGTCTATCCTTTTGAATCTGGCTACATGTAAGGTGACAATAAACAAACTAATTAGATGACTTAAGGTACTTCATCAAATAAGAAGATTAGGAGACCAACAGAAAACTGTCAATGATGTGGCAAAGCCAATCGAAAATTTATTTATTTATTTATTTATTTCATTTCACCTCCACAAAGGGAGAAAAGG
Source organism: Platynereis dumerilii (assembly GCA_026936325.1). NCBI lineage: Eukaryota > Metazoa > Annelida > Polychaeta > Phyllodocida > Nereididae > Platynereis > Platynereis dumerilii. The sequence continues at coordinate 501,305 of JAPTHN010000099.1, forward strand.
TACAAATAATACACATTGAAAATGAGATAATACACAAAAATCATATGATTTATGTACATTTTAGAAATAAACATTATAATTGTGACAGTTTAGATAGCTGTTGTTAAAAGATGCACTAAAAAATGTTCGTCAGAATATGGTTTTACAAAATTTTCATGAAAAGTAACATTTTTGAATCAACATGACCATCAAATGAATTAGTGCTATTTCTTATAGGAGGATTTAATAATAAAGATATGACTGATTCACCCCTCATTAAAACTCTTGATAATAATGTACCTGGTAAAATTTCATTACATAATAGAAAACGTGACACATAATACAAAAGTAAATTTCTACATGGGCTCTCTACCTGTCCTATCCTGTGAAGCAGATTGGTGCAATTTCTGTGAACTATATCACTAACTTTATTCAAGCCCATCGCTTGTAACAATTGTGTATTATGAGACCTTTTGCTAAGACCTAAACATTGCTTCATAAGTTTACCTTGAACAGAGTCCATTTTATCAATGTCATTTGAATTCAGATGAACACAATCTGAACCATAAACAAGAGAAGGTTGACATATATGTTTATACAAATGTGCTTTAACAAAAGTTGATGCTAATGGATACAACACACCTGCAGATGTCAAACTATAAAATGATTTCCTGCACTTACTGAATCGATGGTTTACATGATCAGAACTTGTACCCGTTTTATTATACACACAGCCCAATATTTCAAGGGTTCTAACATTCTCAAGTTTACTGTCATTTATCAACCATGAGGGTTCAACAACAAATGGATTACTTCCAATAATCATACATTTTGACTTCTCCTTGTTATAATTAAACCTCCATCTCTTACTGTAATTAATCTTTCAGTGGAGCCAATCCGCAAAGAGCTATAAGGCGTCTAGTAAGATTTTACTTCTTTTCATATTTTGGTAAGCCTTGGATCAAGCAGTCGGCCCATAAGTCAGTTTCCTTAGCAACAGTCACAATAAGCTTGTTTGCTCCCTTATATTCTCCCCTTGTTAGGACAAATTGGATTGTTAGATAAGGATATTGATGTGTGTTTCTTTCTTTTCTTAGTGTATTGGTGTGGTTTCTTCTTATTTGATATTTCTTATGAATTATGGTATGCATCGTCCAGAACAGAATATTTACATTTTTATCATGGATTTTCCCATTGGGAGACTATGACCTTGATATTCATCAATTTTCACGAGTGAACCACTGAACCTGCATTGTATGCTTCAACTCCAACTGGATGTAAATGTAGTACATAATGTAAATGTATGGCTTGCTGTACGTGGCTATGTTACAACAGAAATTCAACTTGGAGCCAATCACATTACAACAGACAGATGACATATTTTCAAGGTCCTTCCAAACCTAGCCAAATAGCTATAAATACACTGGATATATGCAGTCTTTTATGATATATAATTTCTCAATTGATTGATCAAATATCAAGCTACAATAGAATATGTTATATGCGTTTCGGATATACTTGGATTTATTTGACCTTATAGTCTGCCTTAAGGCATGCAATGAAACATCTGCCTTTACTATTACATGACAATGTATACCACCATCCACATGATCATTATGATCACAACACAAGGGCAAATGAATTGTTGGCTTTCTGATCAAGTTAACCCAGCAATGTCAGGCCAAAGTGGCTATCATTTGCGGAACGGCTGTCCAAACAGTGTCAATATTAACTTGGCCGTGTGATGTCACTGGCTTAAAAATGTTTTGTTTGTGTCAGTTATGGTTAATCAGTTGATTCAGTGCTTGTCATATCTACCATCATAGGTGACAATAAATAAACTCATTAAATTATTTTCAGAGGTACTTCATCAAATAAGAAGATTTACAGACCAACCGAAAACTGTCAATGACATGACAAAGCCGGTTTGCAAATTGAAAATAAGAAAATAAATTTTTCCAGTGGACCACCAATCTGCAAAGAGATCTAATGCTCACCTAAAGCCACTCAAAAGGTGTGCACTGTGCAGAAAATGTAAGAGGGTTCTGTTTGGGGCTATCGCATCAGTTTCAAATGTACCCAAAGCTTTTGACTCTTCACCAGAAATATAACTCATTTAATTAATTTATAATACATGATTATAGCCGTTCCTAATAACCGCCAACATGAATATGAACCAACAGAGATGCAGTTAAGAAAGTTGTGTTTATCTTTTCAGAACTTTATAGTTTTTGGAGATTTGGTATTTGATGTATTGACGGTGTTGAATGTTATTTGAAGTATCTTTTGATAATTATCTCTTCAGTTCAGGACCTCCATGCTGATATGATGATTACTTGATGGCTTATTTGGTAGATATAGTGTGCTATTCAGTGTATTTGTGACCTGTACTATGCCAGACTACCATCCGCAGGGCAGAACATTCTGTAAAATCTAAGCACCGTCTGGGGTATAACAGGGGTAAGTTCTATTACCCCTCATAGCTTTTGTACCCTGTGGACACCTTTACTTCATCATACATGTATCAAATATGTAATCTGTAGTGTTCTCTTTGATTAAGCATTTTCCAAACATGCACTTTTAATTAATGGTTATTTAAGTTGTCGACTGGCAGGAAAATGTTTACTGTTTTATTGCACATGGTCATTGTCTCAAAACGATATTCCTGTAGCTACACACAAAGTGTGTGATCTACATTTATGCATTATATTGGTCTCATGGTCCCCCTGAATATGCAAAATGTGATTGCAGTCTGGTATATGTCATCACCAGCTGTGTCAAGATGAATGCTTTAGCACTGGCGCAGCACCAATCATAATAAAAAAGTGAGAAGATATAATAAAGCAGGATTTCTTCAACCATTTAATAATTTGCTTGCAGCTTAACTGCTGGCTTGTTTGCCTTTCAGTAATTAGGATGCGGGTACAAACCATTGCTGTAACCTCAGGCCAAGGAGAATCGAGTTTCACTCAGCGTTCCTTCAACAGTGCTCAAAGAATTTAGATCTCATATCCAAGGATGATGGTGGTTCAAAAGCTTTTTCATCACTATCAAGAAATCGACCCTTTTTCTGTTGACACAGCAATCAACTCTTTTTCTATAAATTACTAGATGTATTATCCACAGCACAGAGTTGAATATTGCCTTCTTCCATTGAAGGCCTTTGACCTAAATATTAATCAATTTTCATGAGTAGGTCCATGCTCCAATTCCCCATGGATGTAAGCATACTTGATATATAATTATTATGTTAACATGCTCCCTATATGCTATATGTTAACACTGAGACATGATCACTTTGCAACAGACAGATGATGTATTTTCAAGTTCCGTCCATACATCCAGAAGGGAAGAAGCAACCACAATAATTTTTTGTTTGCCCCTGTTCATGGGAAATCTATCTTTAGATGAGGATTATCCGAAACAATATTGCTTTATTCTTTTTGTTCTCTCACGACTCCCATTGTAGGAAAAATGTTTACATCTGATATTGTAAATAGAATGGTGGAGAGCAAATAATTACGGTGAAATGAATTAAGCACAAATAGAAGTGATACAGACTTGTTTACTTGACTCAATAGCGGCCATTCTGGAGCTCATGTTTATTTCATACAAACTCCCTGTGGATGTAAATGTACATACACATATCTCCCTGTAGTCATGGTAACACTAATATACAACATGCAGACATTGCATTATAATAACCAGACCAGAGTTAGTATAAGTTTCCATGGTAGACATTTCCTTAACCTGGAAGAGTTTTCTTCCGAGTAATTGTCTAGCTTTGTCGCAATTTTTTTTAATTGCATGATGATCTGATACTATTGCAGGACTGAAACAGGACCAAAGATAAATATTATTCTCGGTGGTACGTTGTGACCTATTTCATGTAAATACTTCAAGCCATTTTCGCACCAGTCAGACATCTGTAACCAATAGATGACAGAAGGTTGCGGGGTCACTGCCAAGAGAATTGAGGAGATCCGTTTACGCGATTCCAGGGATTCAACGTCTGTCTTTCCTGTCGTTCTCTCTATTGATCTATCTGTTCAGTGGTCCTCTTTCTGCAATCGAGCTTTGTCGATGGTAGAGAAAAAAAATTTAGCAAAGATTCAAACTAACATTATGGCTGGTTTAAATGTCTAACTCAGTCTTCTTATAGCTATTTGAAAGACAAAACATTTCCATTTTGTCATCAAATGTGACAAGACAAGCTGATTAAGATAAATTTTCTGGGACCAGAAGCAATGCTAGGACTATGTCACATTATGCTTTCAATAGTTCTGAGAATTAGTCCCACATTAGATGTCTGAATATGTATGTGATCCAATAGCTATTTTTCAAAATTGTTTTAAAGAGATGCAAGAAAGCAGCTGAAAATAGTGTTATCAATTTGATGCTGTGGTTTACATTGCTTGTCAAGTTATGGAATTCTATGTTTGAATGAATTTATTTACTTTGAATCAGGTTAAGCTGAAGAAAGAGCAAAACCTCAGTTTGGTCACACAGTTTTGATACTAAGATACATTAGCACCTAAAGCAGAGAAGAAAATCATTGTTTCATACATGTAATACATGTATGAAGCTGACAAAGCAGAAGAAAATGTCCTGCTTTCACATCATGCCATTGGGGGGGGGTTACTTCAACTTCCCTTCCTGGCATGGCTTCTTTGTTGCTGATATATTCCTCTCTAAGCCTCCTGGGGAGAAGACAGGACTCCCCAGATATCAAACATTAGACATCTAACTTGAACTTCAGTCCTTTCTACACAGAAACTAGTGTGTCATATTATATTAGACTCCAAATAGACATCAAAATTGAGATTTGTCACTTCAGCATTTT
>JAPTHN010000099.1:506626-758433 GCA_026936325.1 Platynereis dumerilii
TTGCTTATGTTCCTTACCATGTATAGATCTACGTGTATCTCTTTATCTCTGCCAGCATAAGGGAGGGGGAACCATTTATTACCGGGGGGGGGGAATGGGGGGGGGGGTTGCAGTTGTTTTAAAATAAATAATTTGTTGCTCAGTTCAGTAAATTTTAGTGAAATTAATAAATTCTTTCTGGAACTGTCTTGAAATATATAATTTTCTGGTTGGGCTATTTCTAAGAAACTGTTGCTTGATTTAGTGATGAATATTCGGTGATTTCCTACACTTGAAATAAATGTTTACGGCTGCCATCATCCTAAAATAAATAACACCCATCGACGAAAACTCCAACTCCCCCCCCCCCAAATAATTGTATGGTCAACCCGTAATGTACCTGGTGATGCCTGCAAGTGTAGGCCTGTTGTCATCCAGATATCATCGCCTCATCCCACGGCATATTTGGGAGAGTAATTGATGAGAAAGATGCTGGTATTGTGTATTATCATTACAGGCAGAACAAGAAGAAATTGTGGTTGAAGACAATACAATTGCCATTCTCTATAACAATATAATTTGCAGAATCAGCTGAAAAAGATCTACAAGGGGGCGACCATTTATTGTCCGGGGGGACTAGGAGTTTTCCCTAGCGGGAAATTATTTATTTCACGGTGACGGTGGCAGTTCTTATTTATTTCAAGCACTCGAAGTCCTCGAATATTCATTCATAAATCAAACAGCACCTTGTTAAGAAATATTCCCTCCAGAAATTATTTATTCAAGACAGCCCAAAAATTTTATTTAATTCACCGAAATAGCAATACAAGAAATCTTTTATTAAAAAAAAATCCCAGCTCTCCCCTTGAGATGGTGGCCCCTAGTGGCCATTACGATTTGTTTTACGGGTGTGAAAATGACCACAAAAGGCATTTGCCGTTGTAAAATTGCCTTTAAGAGCGAAGTCCATAAAATTTGGTATCCTTTTGGTTTTGATTGAATTTGAAAGTTAAAGTAAGACAATTTTTTGAAAGCGCAAGCAGACTTTAAAATGAGATTTCTGCAGCTTTATACTCATTATTTTCTTTATATTGTATTTAGTATATTCTCAACAGCTTGGGTAGCCTTTATTGATTCTACATCATTTTGCAATCCAAACCGCAGTAAAATAGTGTACTGCTTGTTTTCATATGTACACAAATGTCTGCACCCTCTTTTAGCTTGGCTGAATAAAGTCTATTTATCTATCTATCTGACTGTTTTAGTGATTTGGTCAAACTAATATGTATTACAAACATTTACCAACATGGTAGTATGACAGCTAATGGTATTAGTAATGAAATTGGTAACATTCGTTCTGCTGGCTGTGGGCATGATCAAATAGACAGCAAGTTCTGAAGTGTACTCAAAACTGTGTTTCCTCCAGTTTCACCATACACAAAGCTACTGTTACTTGCCAAACTGTCAGATCCGAGCTTAGGTGATTATTTCCTTGATGATTTACATTATGTATAAACCATTAAACGGTACGTAAAGTCACATGAGGGCCTATACCAGTAATTATGACATTTTATATAAGACCAAATATGATAAGCAAAAAAAATTATAAAAGAGGTACAGACATTTTTGTACATAAAAACAAGCGGTACACTATTGTAATGTGATTCGATTGCAAAAATGATGTAGAATCAATAAAGGCTATCCATGCTGTTGAGAATATACAATATAAAGAAATTTTATGTACTTCGCTCCTAAAAGCGAATGCAATGGTAAAAGCCTTTGATAGTCATTTCAGCCCGTAAAACAAATCGAAATGGCCATTAGGGGGCCACCATTTAATCTCAAGGGGAGGGCTTGGATTTTTTAAAAAAATTAATGATTTCTTGCTAACTTTCGGTGAATAAATAAATTTTCTTTGGGCAGTCTTGAAATAAATAATTTCTGACGGGGGTTATTTCTTAACAAGGTGGCTGCTTGCTTGATTTATGAATGAATATTCGCGACTTCATGTGCTTGAAATAAATAATTACTGCCACAGTCACCGTGAAATAAATTATTTCCCGCTGAGGAAAACTCCAAGTCCCTGGTGGCTCGGCATTAAGTTAATGATTTCTGCCCAAAATACCCCATAAAATATTATTGACCAATTAGCACCTCTTTGCCTAATTTTCCAATACCATGGTAGCTAGGCACAGTGCATGGTATGGTCCATTGTTTTCTTCATTCAATTTTAAGTCTGATATCCACATTGTTTCCAAATTTCCATGTACATAGAATAATATCTTCTTGAATGACTTGATATTAGTATGATACAACGTAACAGAGACATCTGAAATAGGAGAGAAACAATCCTTGGAGCCCAACTACACTTCCACAAAAACTGACACTGCAAGATAAATGCATGCTCTACGGCCCAGTGTATGATATAAATAGAGAAGAACAGAAATGTGTAGTATATTCTGTACTTCAATCATTTGACATCTTTCTGTGTATATATAAGTTATATAAAGTAAATTAATATTTATTAATATGACATGCAGGGGCGTATCTAGAAATGGCCTAAGGGGGGCCATATATGGTGAGTACGCGACGCTCATCAACTTTTCCTATCTCTTCCATGTTATTTTTTGGCCTGTGTGACATGGCCCAGTGCCCCTCCCTAAATACGCCACTGGTGACATTTGCAGACTGCAGAAACAAAAAATAAAATATATCGTTATTACTATCACACTGGACCTTTTCACACCAGCCCTTCAACACGTTTTTGCAGTAAGAAGTTGTTTAAGTGAACAAATTGTTAAAATTCGTCTAGATCTGTAGCACTTGGAGAACAGGAATCACACACAACATAGGAACATTTTAGAGGGCGTGCGACATTCCCCAGATTCTGTATCATTTGCAATTGGAAATCTTAAAGTGTCATAGACAAATAACAATAACGCTGAGGTAATTTCATCAAAGTTCTCTTAAGTTATAAGTGCCTCTGTTAGTTATGTAACATTACAATGGGAGAAACAAAAAACTAAGTGGCATAAATCGTTTTGATAATCAAGCAAAGTGTTTTTTTAGACATAAACAAACAGCATGTTTAAGAAAAGTTACCTAGCCAAAACAGTTACAGGTGATTTCATTAGCATGCGATTTTTGTCATTCACATTTTGCTGTGAGAAATCAATGATAAACCAGCACCTACTACGTTTGATAAATCAATGTGTGACGTTCTGTTGTTTCTAAACCAATCAGATTAACTAAAAATGGCATGTATTTGGTGATTACCAGTCAACCAGGCGACAGACAACCAGGCGACATCACTACCAACTGGGCGACAACCATTCAGGCGACATACCACGGCTCCGGGTCGGTTCGGCTGGAAACACTTTCGGCCAGCCGAATGAGCCAAATTATTTGGTCTGTTCGGCAAATTGCCGTGGTCCATTCGGCAGCCGTATTATTTTGACTAATAAACTTAATTCTGCAATGATTATTGATATGAATTATGTTTGTTGATGTCTAGGACGTGCTTTGCACTTGACTGAACTTGTTTGATGATAAAATTGTTACTTTGTAGCACGAAAATAGTCGGAAAATAGTTACGTCAAACTATTTTGGCCTATATCTATGTGTGTGTCTGAGGAAACTTTGATTCTTCATAAAATGTCAAACTTGCAGTGAGTCAGCTTTTGCAAGATGAATTAAATCATAAAAATCCTCATAAGGCAAATATTGTACACAAAAATTAATTTATTTCAAGCAATTTAATAGGGCCTACTAAGTGATGAGGAAATCATCAAAGATGCAAGGTAACGTCCGTAATTTGTTGTTCATTGTTCATGTTGTCTTTTTTATGCTGTACATATCAACACAAAAAATACATCCCATTTTAATGCCATTAAAATATTTCTTTTCTTTGCTTTGGGGTTGGGGGGTTCATCTCAAGGGGAGGGGGCTTGCTTTTCATTTCTTTTCTTTGTATTACATCATGGACACTGTGGCAAAACTGGACGAGGGTAACTGAGTTACCCTCGTCTCAATTTGTTAAAATTTTGTGAAAAAACTAGGTCATCCCATTGGATCCCATGTTAAATCATGACGAGGGTAACTGCCTTTCTAGTTTTGGAATGACGAGGGTAACTGTAGTTGATGACGAGGGTATTTGCTTGTAGATTGTGCATTAAAGCATGTATAGATGTGGTAGAAATTTGTCAGGCAGGATGGGGATTCACAGGTAGATTGTTATATCTCGAAAAAATGTCATATAATTGAAATCTCTGGTCGGGAGAAAAAGAGAAAGAAGTACATGACAAGATGCATTATAAGAGTAAGATCTATGTAGAGAAGAGGAAGTTTTTTAGGCATCCTCCCATTACTGGGTTAGTTTTCACTCAACCTTTCAACAAACACTATAAAATTCTAAAGTTTTCCAATGCTTTTACGCTTTGTTCCTCAAAATTTAAATAATTGTCCGACAAACAGACAACAATAAAACATTCAAACATACATTCAATTGTTTGAATATTCTCAAACTGTGCATTTATTTATCACATCGGAGGTACAGTAGGTTACTCCTTTTAAAGTTATTTCTTCATGAAAAGCTGGTAGTTGTTATCAGGGTAAGCTTTCACAAGATTATGCTGAGAAATGAGGATGGTTTCAGATGGGGACAGGGGAACATTATACATGCTGGGAGATGACTTTTTTTTGGATAAGCAATTATTAAGCGTATGCAATGCCTGTATGTATGGAAATGAGAAGTAGGAGAATATGGACACAAAAGGAATACGAAGATTTAGACAAGAAAAACAAGAAGACAGACAGGTAAAGAGGAAAAGGCCGAGGAGGAAGATGATGGAAGGATGACTAAGTCTGTCTTCACTGTCCATATTAATGCACTGCAATGGAACTGCAACTGAGACAGGAAAATTAATCAGCAATAAGGCCATGGATGATTGAATTGAAACTGCCAGGAAGCCAAGCATGTTGAACTCAATGGTAGGCCCAGGAATAATGGTACTGAGGTACAATTCCACGTATTTAGGGTCGATGTACAGGCCTTTAATTTAGCCACCTGTCATAAAAATCAGAGAAGGAATCTTTAAGATATTCAAGTTTATTTAAGGGGAGGCTTATTTTTGTTGAACTGTTTTATAAATAAACATAGGCCCAAAGTACCATAGGCATATTTGGGGGGGGGGGCTGCAGCCCCCCCCCCCCCGGCATCAGGATAAATGGCTCATGAATCAGGGCAAATCCTGACCAATATCAGGGCAGATCCGCTGCCCAGGTCGAATTCGCGCCATGTTAAAATTTCAGGGTAAAATAGTCACAGCCCCCCGCAAGACAACCGTCCTTTACGTCTATGCAAATTACAATGTACCTTTACCACATTGTACTTGAAGTTTCTACTGTAATTCCTCATAAGAGAGTTTTTTTCTCAAATTTTATCTTCTCTTCTTTGTCCGATTTACAACGATAGTTTAAATGTGGTGTCATATTTTTTAAACCAAACTTGTTTTGCAGTCAGAATTGATGCTGTCAGGTCAGTGCAGATTTGCATAAAATTATTCCAGAGTTGCCTGGAAAATTAAACACTGTTTTGCCTATTTCTTAAATGCATAAACTATCATTTGAGAAAAAGGTATTTAATTACTTTTTTGAACAAGCTATCTCAAAAAAGTTTAGGTGTGTGAAACACTGTTAGGCCTATGTACAGAAATTCACATATGTCCCTAGCTAAATGAAACTGAATCTTATATATTGTGATTGAGAAACAAGTAAGCGAAATAGGTCAATTATGCCTAAGCCATATGCATGAGAAAAGAGTGTATGGTCGGCAATGTATCCAGCCTCATAGGGTCAAGTTTGATAAAGACTTATGGACCATGCATGGAGCTCAGAACTTTATGTTTGAAATGCCTCATATTTTGAACACTTTCAATATCTTCGGAACTTTAATTTCTTAATCTTATTATCCTGTACAGTACATATTTCATTGGGAAGGAGGCCACATTTTCACTATAAAAATAGGACTTTGTGGTTATTATGATGATGATGTATGATTATCATGCCATCGCTTTCAATAATTCTTTGATTTAAGAAGACTAGACCTAATGCTGCTTTGTGATTACAAGTTAAAAGTAAGATCAAATCATAAGAGCAATCACCAGTCACCATGAGAAGGTTGACTCTGTCTTCATACACTGCTCACACTTAAAAACGCACACCTGTTAACACAGCTTAAAAACTAACTTCTAATTGAGTTATGGCTATCAAAATGATGCTGGTGAATGTCACATCCTAGAGTCCTGAAACTTTCACTGAAAGAAATTGAGAATCAGCTTCTTCAGACCACATTTAGTGAAACTGCTTCAAAAACCAAATCCACAACCAATGCAAATCGATCCAGAAAAAAGTTTTTGCATTAAGTCCATCAGAGTCAGATTTTTGGAGTTCGCGGATAATGAAAGTTGTTCCCTTGACCCCTTCAAGCATTTTTTACTTCATTTTGTTGATTAGGGTCGAATTTTGTTGATTAGGGTCGAATTTTAGGCCAAGTTGGTGTTTTTCACATTTTGTTTGTCACATCTTTTTTTCAAAGAAGTTGTGTCTTAAGCTTTGACAATTACCTCAATGTGACTTTTTTTGCAATGCAATATTGCTGAACTTCTTTGTCGACAATTGAAATCATGAACATGTGGATAGGGTGCGTATTCTTCCTCTTACAGCCTAATTCGACTTTGCTAATCCCAAATTGTGTCTGGCTCTTTGAAAAATTAAACTCTGAAAATCCTTGGCCAAGCAGTCAATAAGCAATCTTGGAAGGTTGAAAAGAATTGCATGAGTAGTTCTCAAATGGTTTCGGAATTTCAAAATTTGCAGTGGTAAAATAATACACAGGCAGTATCAATATTAACTGATCACCGTAAGTTGTGCAAATAAGTAAATCTAGGAAATCTGGGATGTTCGTTGTTGCATAGGAACAGCCTGCAGTCCATCTACTTCATGCCAAGAAAGGGCAGTTACCCTCGTCATATCAATACCATGATCACAGTTACCTTCGTCTTGAGATGCAGTTACCCTCGTCATTTGAGGTGTGCTTTAAGCCATTTTTAGACTCACACAGGTCAGATACTGGGTCACTTCCCTTCGAAATTATATTTTCGGCTTCTAATGATGCCTGTACATCACCTTGATACCTTTTAAAAGAAGTAATAAGCTCAAATTTAACATTACATAATATTTAAGGCTAATTTAGGGACGAGGGTAACTCAGTTACCCTCGTCCAGTTTTGCCACAGTGATGGACGTCCTATTACATCGTCTTTTGCTCAGTGTTGCACAAAAATTAATAAATTATTTTTGGGTATTTGGCCATAGTCTTCCAGTAAATAATTTCAGGGTATTTCTTAACAGGCTGTTGTTTGATTTACTATGAAATATTTCAGAACATCATTCACCCAAAATAAATAACTACTGCACACAAAGTCAAATTAAAGCTAATTAAGCTGATCATAATCGGACCTCTAATTTTGTTATCCATGTTATCAGAATTACGGCAAAGGTAGGCCTTCAATTAAATGTATTAAAATCATATCATTCTTTAATTTACTTTTCATAATTTCTTAATTACTAAACATGCATGTTTATCAGTAAAATAATATTTACTTGACACGTTTTCTTTAATTACGCAATCAATTGTTCAATTAAACAAGCAGTAGTACCCTTAAGTGCAATTCAACTTCACAGCTTTTTAAGAACAATGAAAAAGAACACAATTAATCCAGACTGTCTGTCACCAATCAAGAATTCAAATAAGAAAGACCTATAAAACTTGGATAAAATTAAAAATATTATTAAATAGGATACAGGCCTAAATTGGTTACAGGCCGAAGAAATAAATTTCCACATTTATATATATATATATATATATTCTCTTCGCAATATAAACTCTTTTGAAATGTCCAGTGAATATAGTGAAATGCACAAAATAATGCATCATGACTTCAAAAGAAAGAGTGTATTGAAATATTTTATTTACAAAGAGTGTATTGTATTATTTTATTTCACAATAGTGCAAAAATGACAAGCAAGGACAATTGACGAGTAAATATTCATCATTTTATTAAATTGACAATCAAAAAACTTTCATTTTATTAAAATTGACAGGCAAGCATGCTAGGCAAAGAGGTCATTGAACTATCAACTAAAACACGCTAAGTTCTTATTTTGGCTACTACATTGTAACAAATCAAGATCAAAGTAGAGATCACTGGGTGCATTAATCTATGAGATAACAATTTCTCACAAAAGATAAGTTAAGTTACTAAATTAACCTCCTAATTATAACTAAATTAAACCCTGGCCGAATCGAGCCACGTCCCCTGCCGAAACGAACCACCCAGGCTGGCCGAATGGACCAATTTGGGCTGGCCGAAAAAGTGTTCTGCCGAAACAGCCAGTACCCACATACCACTACCAGCCAGGCGACACGTTTTGACCAGCCAGGCGACAATAAGTACCAACTAGGTGACAGATATTTTAAGTTACATACCAACTAGGTGACAGACATTCCCGATTCTAGGCGACAAACACTTTAAATTGACTTGGCGACAGGTTTCTGAAGCAGCCAAAACTCCATGGGATGTTTACAAGATCACATCAAAAATTTAACACCAGGGCGCGCATGGCATTTCCTGGTTTTAATCGTTTTTCAATGATTAATGAATGTAAATCTGAATAAACATGATAAATGACTGTGTTTGTGTCAATAATTAAAGTTTCTGATGTTGCCAGACAATTTTGACTTCTAACAAATTGAGACAATTGTGTTTTTGGGGCTTCTCTGTCATCCAACAGGTGGCATCATCATCATAAATATGAGCGATAATGTATCACTTGGCCATGAATGTTTTTCTCTCACTGGCCAGGCAGTAAAACAATTTTTTGGGCCTGTAAAAGTGCGTGTCGCCTAGTGAAAAGTTTGTCGCCTGGATGGAAGTACTTTGTCGCCTGGATGGAAGTACTGTGTCGCCTGGATGGAAGTGTCTGTCGCCTGGATGGAAGTGATAAGTGTTTTCAAAATTTTGTGTAGCCTAGTTGGTAGTGGTATGCTGTCGCCTGGTTGTCTGTCGCCTGGTTGACCACACACCGTATTTGGTGGGTCTAGAACACTGTAAAATTTGAAAACTGTGTTGAAGCAGAAATTTGAGCTATCTGAGAATGTTAATAATTTTCAAGCTATGATAGCTCAATCCTATAAGTTGTCAAGGTATGACAGCTCAATGCTGTAAGTTGTACAATCAAATCATAACATTAAGCTGTGAAAACATGAAAGCTTCAGTTGTTGCAGATAGCTTGACATCTCAGTCATGCCACATATAGCGCCATCTATAACAAGCACTTCTCATAAGACTGCATTTAGTTTTAAATAATTATTTACTTACAAGAAAAAAGAACATTTATATTACACTATCCCAGAGAAAAAATGAGTAGCACACCAATTTAGCTGGTTACTTTTTTATTTTTATCTCTCTTAAATTAATTTGTGGGAGTAATTAGAAGCATGCTTTCACACGTCAACCAACATTCCCAAGTCAGAGTGTGTTCAAATATAGGCTTCTGTCACTGTATACCAATCAAGATGAGCCACAGGCCATTGAAATTTATTCACAAGTAATTAATTTTTAAATCTCCTGTGATGCAATGGTCTTTGTTGAATGCATCTTGGGCCTGTCCATAGTGTGCTAAAATGAAGCACACTGGATCAGGTGGATCTCCTTGAGAGATCAAACAATATTTTGGGATTACAGCCTATATTCATAAATAACTTTATAAGACAGGTCACACAAATATAAATCAAAAACTATTAAAAATAAGTCAACACAGCTCAAAATTTTGAGTATTGTCAGCTTGGATCAATAAGTCAACAAAACTCAATATTTTGAGCTGTAAGTAAACACAGCTCATTGTTTTGAGTTTTCTCAGCTTGAATACCTTAGTCAACATAGCTTAGTATTTTGAGCTATCTTAGCTCAGTATTTTGAGTTATCTCAGCTTAAAACATTAATCTATGTTAGCTCAATCAACTTGTGCAACCATCTCACTCAATCAATTGAGCTGAATCAGTGCCTCCGATTTTACAGTGAACTTAAGAATCGTGTATACTAATGAAATCACCTGTAACATTATTCAAATATTACCAATGTCTATGAAAAGTTATGTAACCAATCAGTTAACATATTCGGACAATGCACACAATCAAATTTCCGGAGTCCCTCATGCAGACACTGTGTCTCTTCGGAAAAAAGTATGTTTGCGGGACTTATCTAGTTTGGACATCATCGTACATTTATTCATGATGTATCTTTCCTTTATTCTGAAGATAATTGTCAATTAGCATGTTTAATGTGGCATTAAATAATGTAATATACCATTAGCCTAGCTCTAAATAACAACAATTGCTGAGGCGACCTCCATTTGAGCTTAAACTGTGTCTGCTTCGACCCACTTGAGGATGCTACAAAGACAGATTGCTCAGTGGGTTGTCCTCATGAGTTTGTCCTTGGACTGTGTGGACTACAGGGCTGTGATGAGTGCCGTCCTCAGTTAGGCCTTATTCTCTGCTCATTGAAAGATTTCCCTCCCAACAGACAGGGCACCTGTGACCAAGGGTGCCGAAAAGGGGCAGGTTGGGGGGAAATTGACCGTCCTGCCCTTGGCCAGGAGGGGCAGGTGGGGGGGGGGGGGGGGCAAGGTTACCCTTTTCATCTCAAAGAAAAAACATCATCATACATTAATTTACAGTGAATTTAGGCCAAAATTTGTAAGTACATGAATATATATTTATATATTCAAAATTGTTGTTGCTGCAACATTAAAATTTTGTTGTGAGAATTAGATTTGCCCTTTCTCGTCCGACCGCCACCTGCCACCCGTTTTTCCTTCCGGCACCCCTGCCTGTGATCCTCCACAGCAGCAGATCTTCGGCATTGTGTCACATCTCAATTAAAGGAGTTCAAATAATTACACAATGGAAGCATTTTGCTGGTAAAGGGAAAACTTTTTTCCATCATTTCACTTAGGGTGATTCATGCTTACCCGGTGTGGTTACAGTAAGGCAACTCTGAGCTTTATATAAACATATAATCTTCCTGAAAAGTTACAAAATATAGTACATCTATAAGAGCCTGAAACATTTCCATTGTTTGTCACCTTTACATAATAAGATACTCCAGTCTGGTGAAAATGAGAACTGCATGCTGCTGCCACCTGGCACAAAAGTTGATTTTGTATGCTACATCATTGCTGTCCCAAGAAATAGTTCCAATTTCATTGCGCATTACAAAATTACTATTCAACATTGATGTATACCAGAGTCAGACTCGGCAATCACATTCTCTAAGGAAGTAGACAAGGCCATCAGCACACTCAGAAACAGCCCCGGTGTCTTCCAGACAAAATTGTGTGCGTTCCTCTGATCGAAATGATGTGGACGCTCCCAGGAGCTCGCGGAACAGCACAGTAATCACTAGGTGGCAACAAAAGACAGCATATGTTCTGATCTGTGGCAATGCAAGAGCAGTCCACTTGTAGACAGAAGATACTCCATATAATATGGTGGAATGGTAATGCCATATGCATGCAGTGCACAGATTACTAACACAAAATATTTGTTGTCATTAAAACCATCTGCATTTTATAAACCCAGATAAACGTTTCCTATAATATGAAAGCAGGATAGAACCACATTAAATATTTGCTGTTTTGGTCATATACAATGAAACATTGATCAACTGTGAATAAAAGAAGACTAAAAAATGCAATATATATTTATAATCCGTTGTTTAGCAGTGTGGATGTTCTCATTTCATTGTTTAATCTCTGTGGATGGTACCAACTGTAGTGTAGTTACATGTGCTATGAGTATTACAATTCTCACTTTGACATCAAGTAATAGCAAAGTTAATACTATTTAAAATCACTGCGGATGGTACCAACTGTAGTGTAGTTACATGTGGTCCTCTGAGTATTACAATTCTCACATTGACATCAAGTAATAGCAAAGTTAATACTGTTTTATCCTTAGGACTATACTCATGAAGGTTAGAGCCTTATCTAGATGCATGTTTGGACACCTAATTCAATTACAGCCATAACCTCACTGTCCTGGAGTGCTAATGGCATGTTTCATGGCACACAATCATTCAGCGGTGCATGTCACTGGGGTTAAGGAGGGTGTCACAATGCACAGTGCATTGCAGTATGGTTGGCATGCAGGTGGCGTGCCTGACTGCTTTTTACACACAATGTGCGATATCCTGAATGGTGTATTTGCTGTTTCACATTTATCATTTATTGTGTTTGACAGGGCCTACTTGATGGCGTGATGCTGAGGACTTTATGAGGACTCGATGCCGTATGGTGATGCAGTTTGGGCCCTACTCTCAAACGCTGTAGGAGGCCTATATGAGCTCAAGGGGGCTGCTGCAGGGTGCTGCGGGCTGAACCATATGAGGACTATACCAAAGCTGTTCTGGAGACTGTAAAGGAAGCACTGTTATAAGCTCTGGAGTTAGGAGCACAGTAGTGGTAGCATCAGTGAAGAGCGTCGGAGCCTGCAGAGTGTACATGATGCTGTGCTAGCTGCAGCGGCTGCAGGCCTCTTCCTCCTCCTCCTGCTCTTTCCTCAGACTTGACACAGGACCGGCTCCTCTCCATCACATCAGGGATGCAGCTGCGGAGGCTGTTGCTATGGAGCGGGACTCGGACAGCCTGAAACGCTCCGACTGGTCCATCTTGAAGGAACAATTGGACATCCGCCATGATATTCCGCTAGGTAAGTGAACATACGTCAATCCTATCTGTGTGTGGTCTCCCCATCTGTCTGTCTGCTAGACTCAACCCCCTCTTTATTGCTCTACCACGTATCCCTCCAGTTGTGACATCCAGGGGGGCGAATGCTCCTGTCATTGGTGAGCGATATTGAGAGCATATTCCTGGGGAATCCCATGGGATATTGTTGCCATGACAAACTGTGGTAGTCTTACAAGTGTATGGCACCCTCCAATAACATTCCAGTGTGTGTGTGTGTCCTAATATTCTCTCTAGTTGTTACTTTATTGCATACTCTCTTCGCAATTACCAAGTTTTTGCATTTGTCAGGTCATGGATACCAAGGAACAACATAGCAATGGCTGGATTACCACTGACAGTGACTGTTTTATAACTATATGCTTGGAAAAGCAAATTGCACTGAATGACTTATATGTGTTGACCGTGTGTGATATTCTGTATTATGAAATGTTTTGTTTGACGTGATTGATGCGCTTGTTTTTCACAATTAAAAATTTATGGAGATGCATTTTGATTAATCCCAAGGATTGACTTCTAGCGCGGGTTTAGGCCAATCAAAGCCGCATTTAGACCCGTGCTCCAAGGTTTACAATGGGCCCAAGTGGTTTGTTTGGCAGCCTGTAATTTGCTTCATGGGCGTGGGGGTAATGAATTGGCAATAAGGCCCTGCACTCTGGGGAAAGTGTGAATTTGTGTCAGGAGCAGTGTTGGTCACACACAGACAATGTGACTTTCTCGGCACATGCAATGTTTCATCACCCAGCCCCAGCAACTATGAATGTAGCCACTCAGCAGTATTAACAAAAAAAAAGGAGCTCAATATATCTAAATATAGGAAAATATTGATAGTGCTGAATGAATTATGAAAATTTGAGGATCAGGACTTAAGCAGAATGTACCATTATCCGTAGTATAATCTTCAACTGTTGTTATTAGTTAGTTACTTTGCATAATACTTTTATGTTCTGAGCTCACAACCAAAAAAGAGCCTGCAATATGACACCTTTGGAACTTGAGATAGTCTGACTTCCTAATGTTCAATGATTCATTCAATAGTTTTTGTTTCAGTTATTACATAACACTAGAGGACTGACACTGAATATGGCTGAATAGAGAGATTATAGACTGCGTCATTGTGTACAGTGTGCATATTTAACATGTGGCATGGAGGAGAGTCTCTACAGAAGAACTGCAGTTTGTCATCCAATAGTGTGGCATGGTATGTGTTTGCATGGTGCCTGGCATCGTGACATTCATCATGGTATCCGCCATGGGCCCATGGTATTTATCATGCCAGTTATCCTGACAACCTCGTAATGTAATAAGCATCCTATAGAAGGCATGTGAAAGGCTAGTTGATTGCATTCTCTGCCTGGTTGTCTTGTTTTCCTCCATTGTGTGGGTCTCTGGGCTGTTCATTCATACTTACCCTGATTTGGCACCACAATTGATCATGCAATTCCATCCACAAATCTTCCTTCTCGTGACCAACAACTTACTCACTGACTTTCTGCCCATTGCCCAATCTTATTCCATCGAATTCTGGGTTAGATTGATTAATTTCTTGACTTTATCATACGGCGATCGCCTGCCTCGATATAGCCACTAAGGTGCTTCAGAGGCATAAAACACAAACAAACAAACAAAACAAACAACAGGAATTAAGCACTGCTGGTCAATGCAGGCTGCCTGCCCAATGTCTAGTTCTACTGAATCCCATGTTGACCACCAGATAGATAAGTTGTTCAGTGTCTATTTTTGTCTTTCATCTAAATTTAGGTTAGACAAATTAGACTTTATTTTTTCCTGACAGCATCAGTTCTGACAGATATTTCTGCTGGTCACTATACTCAGCCTGCATGTTGACTAGTTCTACCAAATCTCATTTAGGATCTCCAGATAGATAAGATGGTTTAGGAACATTTGGTTCAGTGCCGGTGAAAGTCACAATCAACACAGCAAGATATGGATTACAGTAAACAAATGACGAGTACTTACATTCAGCTGCTAATGACCTCATAACAGGCCGTATACGAGGGCGTTCAGAAAGTTCGAGGCTTTTTTTCATATGGATACTTATTTTCAATCTAGAACTATGAATTTTTCACAGGATAATATTCAGCATATTTGGAATGGATTTCCAAAATTTTGGACAATTGGGACACTTTTAAGTCATTCTGTGGTTGCCATGGAAACTGAAAGTTCAGCTTCTTGGGGCAGGTAACACTGAAACCAAGAATGCCAAGAAATTGTGACTGTGAGAGACTTCTCTCTGTCACTGGTATTAGTGAGATTGACAATATTTGACACAAGAAATATGGTATTAGCTTCTAAATATGCTTTAAAGCACACCAAATGTGTGTATTTTTACAGTGAACCCATGTAGGAAAGCACTCCTGCATGCCAGATTTGGCGAGGAAATTCAGGAGGCAAAGGTGTGTTTCCCTGACTACATAAGGACTTGTGAAAGCATGGATTCACTAGTATGAACAAGAGACCAAAATGGACAGCATTATCTATCCTAGTTTCCTGTGACATGTTGCTTTACATTAGTCCTGGTTTTCCCTTACTTTAGTTCATGGGGGCTATAGTTTCTGGCACTGAAAGAGAAAAGGCTTTGGAAGACTGAAATCCTTTCACAGAACTTCGTTTGGAGGACTTCAAAGAACATTTACTTCAACGGGTCAGTTGCATGAATCAATGCCTTTGGTGAGCTTGGGAGTATTTTTTAAGGCTAATATTATATTTCTTGTGTCAAATATTGTCAATCTCACTAATGCAAGTGATAGAGAGAGGTCTCTCACAGCCAAAATTCATTGGCTTTAGTGGTTTCTGTATTATCTGCCCCAAGAAGCTGAACTTTCAGTTTCCATGGCAACCACAGAATGACTTAAAAATGTCCAAATTGTCCAAAATTCGGGAAATCCATTCCATATATGCTGAATTTTGTCCTGTGAAAAATCCATTTTGCTACTTTGAAAATAAGTGTCCATATAAAAAAAAGCCTCAAACTTTCTGAACGCCCCTCGTACATTGCATTGAAATGAACTGTCAATTTTTCATTGAGTAACTTGTGACCTCATTCATAGTCAGCTGATGACGCGTTTTCATACCATTGCAAGTATGGGCTATGACCTCATACATTTCTTATGACTCATAGGAATAACATGGCATGGATAGGCCATGAGCTCACAAGAAAAATTTCAGTCCAATTCTGTATAAGCACTTGACGTTCGTCTACTGTAACACAAGGCCATCGGTGCTTGCAGTCACCACTAATAGTGTTGTAGCAAGATTCTTTATTTTGCCTTTCATTTCACAAGGAATTTCTTGTAACATCAAATATATGCAGGAGATATATAATGATATTTTGTTGTTTTATCGTCAAGGTTGGACAAATAATTATAGTAGGTAATCCTATCCCTTCAGTGAGTGTTTGGCCAAAAACGGTTGAAAAATATATCGAGGAAAATAGATACTACTCATGAATCTGGCACCGTCTGCTACTCACAAATTACAGAACAGCAGAAGCATGATTTGCCAAAATTTTTAGGTGTTAGAAGAAATTCACACGGTCACATGGAATAACCTCTAATAATCTTATTTAAAAGTCTATTAGTGCAATTTTTTTTGTTTTACTAATCAGGGTGCAGCCTGCTTAAAAGGCTCTTCCTCTGTGAGTTCAGAAAGGGCTACACGTAGCAAGGAGGAATTTACAGACAGAATAGCAAGGCAACCTAAGAAACCAAAGGAAACTGGGCTGGCAGTGCCTGTGTGTTTCCCAGGTACAGGTCTTTGCTAAAAGCAAAGTTGTAACAAAGTGCTAATCCAGTAGCAGCCAAGCGCACGACCTATTGTGGGTCATTATGATCTAGTGAATGGGTATTAGGGAGTAGAGCTTTTAAGTGTTAAGCCACATACGGAATATAAAGGTCAGAACAGTTTGATACTGCGTTACATAACATAAGCAATGGAGGCTGATGGTGTATGCATGCACTCAGTCATTGCGCTGTATATATTTGTGGTGTCATCCTAAATGTAATACTGACATCATAGAAATTCTGGTTATCAATTGCAGATGTATCTGAAAGTCAGTGTCACTAAGATATTTTTTTCTTCTGAAGCACATGTTCCTTATAAATACTGTTATTTGGTAGACATATCATTAACATATTTAATTCAAAGCAATGGTAGAAGAAACAATGTATTAACTGACTGCAACCAATATAGGCACACAGTGACATAATAATTGCACACATTGACTAACACTGCCACCCCAATCATGCAAAATAAGTGTAGGTCATTCATCTAGGAGAGGGAATATATGATTTATCTAGCAAGGACTTAAATCGAGCTGTGATAAACACATATTCCAGATCCCTTGGTGAATAAACGGCTTATATTAAGAGACAAAAACCACTCAAACACAAGTCGTATCCACCATTTAGCCTACTTGCAAGTTATATGCAACTCCCGGGGACGGTACATACATACATATATTGTACATGTATGTTGTTGTTACTCGAACAGTGTGTGATCACATTCTATTTCAGAATCTACACCATTTGCACAACTTCTGTTCCAGTTTTGCAAATCCTCTATATGATAAACATTCCCTGAGAAGTCTCAAAAGCTCTGTATGTTCTTAAATGCACAAGATCTGCAAATGTAAGTCACTTGATCCAGATTTTGACCAAGTCGCGCTTTAAACATCTGGATGCGATTAGGCATCCCACAAATCAATGGCACCAGAGTCAATGACCATGTGCTCCGCATGAAATTTAGTTATGGTAATCTGTTAACTTGTTAACTGGATTGAGAGGGTGAAGATTGGAAACAGTGATGTAGTCGAGGCTGGGACATCCGAGGCCAAGATCGAGACTGAGGCATAAGCCTCCTAGACCGAGGCAAGGCCGAGGCCATCAAAACATGGCCTCGAGGCCGGCCTCGAGGATGAGGCCGGTCCCGAGGCCACCATCACTCAACCAAAGACAGCCGAGACTGAGGCAAGGCCAAGGATTTGGCATCCGAGACCAAGCCAAGGCCGAGGCCATCAAAATAAGGCCCCGAGGCCGGCCTCGTCCTCGAGGCCGGCCTCGAGACCTCCAACACTGATTGGAAATGTGTCAGGCCTGGCTGCTCTCTATTATTCAGTGAAGAGAAGTGTTTGGGATGAGCATTCTGAAATAGCAGTGCTGAGAGACAAGTCATAGTAAATAAAACTGCTGCTCTTCCTGCTACAAGGTATTTCCACACAAGCTATTCAGATACCCAAGGGTACTGAGTGAGTGAAGGAAACTTCAGTTGCCCTTCAGAACTATACGGATCCCTGCATTATATCAATGGACCTAATTGCAATATGTGACTGCTTTCTTGCAGTGTGCGTTATCAATATAAAGAACATATCCCTGGTCGGAAGACTGTATAGCTCACAGAGTATTAGTAATACTTAATAATATGATAGACCATGATTCTAAAAAGTCAGGGACTATAGTGGGATTTTCAATTCCAAAAACATGAACTCTTCACCTTTTCTAAAGGGTCGCATTATACATCATTATATACATTATATCATCAAGAAGTCATGTCAATGGTCGACAGTTTCACTTCAGTTTGTAATTGTTGTTGAGCATGAAAGTGAGTAATTTAGCTAACACTTTCACAGGAAATGAAACCACAGAGTTCAATATATCAGAGGCTTCCCTGTGAAAGCAATTCAGCAGCATGTAGCCGTCATGGTATATTCGCTCTTAACTTTTACCGGGGAATACCGCATATTTTCTAATGTGGATCAATATGAGCTGTAAACACTCTGGCACACTGGAGATATTAAGCAGATTTGGTTGAATCTTTGCAGACTACAACTTCTCCAGGATGTGCCTGTTCATAACCAGGAATAATCAGTTGAAGTAGGACTCCACTTGTGCATGTAAAAAAGTAGTGTTGACTCCAGTATTGAGTAGGAAATTAGAGCTACTTTTCAAGTAGGCAATGAGTTTTCTTTGTGCTGAGAGATGTCAACATCTATGAAGGGTTATACATTCATTGTTATTGTGGCAGTTCAAACTCTTATGAGAAGGTGATTATAACATCTGTTATTTAATTTAACAAAGAAGAGATGTATAGTATTTCTTAAATGATTTCTATGTGTCAGTTATGTTTTGTGAACATCGAGAGATATGACTGTCAACAAATTCTGTGGATTCAGTCCTTGTGATAAGCATCTCATGGATTAAGCCAAGGTCTCAGTTCGGGATGTTATGAAGTTGTTTCATTGCCAAGGTGGAGACAATTCACAGAATTTAGCAACTATTGTTATGGGGTTTATGGAGCAAATATTGTTAAGTTATGCTAAAAATTACTCAATCACATGAAATAACTAATACCACTCCAATTATACAGTTTAAAGGATGGTTGTGGCATAATTTTCTACAGTGTTTTGTATCCTCAACATAATTTTCCCTGATGAACTGTTACCCTCTGGATTTGATTTCCTAATATAGGTGTTAAAGTGCTTAATCCATCCAAATTAATGTGACATCAGATCCGTCTCAAATAAAGACAGTTTGTTTGAGTTTCATCAATCGATTACCCAATGCCCTTTATTTATTTGCAATTTTATGGTTTCAACTTTTCTACCAATCGATTAATCAGAGACTTGGTAATTATAAGACCTCGCATGGAATGTTTAGATCAGCTTTAATCATCTGATTTACTGCAATTTCAATAAGTATGAGTTTCTGCAATAGCATAGTAAAACGTAGCAAATGCAGTTCATCTGATTGGTTTAGGGACTGGACTACGTGGCACAAAACTAATTTGAATACTATAAAAACGTATCTAAATTACAGCTGACGTGTCTGGTAATATAGGTGACTGCCTACATTTACCTGTTAATCTGATTTGAGTTGTCAAACTGAGCTGCTCACTGAAGCAGAAGATTCACATTCCATTGCATTCTACGTTCAACTAACTGATTTGGAGGACGTTTTATTGCCCAGGGTCCAATCAGGTTAGCTGAAAATGCTACGTACATAGTGAGTAAACTAGCCAGAGAAACTCATACTTATAGAATCTGCAGTAAATGTCTATGAGTGCAATATTTTAATCACTCAGCCTTGGTCCTACTTTTGCGGGCTCTCAAAGAGCATAGATATATGTTTTAGGGAGGACACTTGAAACAGAATAGCAAGAATGCCAAGGTAACCAGAGCTAACATTTGCTGCAAGGTCTGCATTCTTCTCAGGTTGAGGTCTGGCTTAAAGCAACGTTGTTTGGAGGCAGCTGAACAGTGAAAGTTTACTACGTCTTGAGTGGTCATGACTGGGTAGTAGGTATTGAATTGGTGTGAAGAAGAAATGTGTTGCTCAACCTGTAGCTCAGTCAGTAGAGTGCTCGTCTCACAGGCGAGGGACCAGGGTTCAACCTCCAGGCTGGCCAACATGTCATTCCATGACGTGGTCGTTCGCATCAGACGTAAATTGGAGGTCCCATGGGCCCAACTGGAAACAAGACACTGACTTTGCTTGACTACTCACATTAAATAAAAGTACCTTTACCTTTACCTTTACCTTTACCTTTGATGATGTAGAATTTTGAGTTTTCTTCACATTCTGAACGAAATTTTATTTACCGTGGCAAGACAAATATTGTATTTGTTGTAGAACTGTTTGTCTCTATTGAAATTATCTTTTCCATTGCTTGTGTTGTTTTATAAAACTCCTTTCATGATGAATCAGAATGCAATTGTCTGAGCAGATCTGTTTTATGTTGAAGCAACATTGAAAAATATTATTTACAGCAACATTTTAGCTATATGTAGAACACATTTAGCCAGCATAGAACACCGCACTGCACAGCAACGCTTACAAACGAATAATACAAATACTACCAGCAACTAACTACTAGCAACTTTAGTTATCAATGTAAATGTTGTGCATTATGGGAAATTGCTTCTCCAAATCATTTTTTTCTTTCTTTTGTTTGACAGACCAGGCTCAATACAGCATCAAAACACAAAATCTGTATTTGCATCAATTGCATGTCACTGCAACATGTAAGACATCATTTGGCAGTTATTCATACAATAACCCAAAATAGCAGATAAGAAACCAACAATGCAGCCCTAAATGCAAACCAATCATGCACATGACCAAGG
Source organism: Platynereis dumerilii (assembly GCA_026936325.1). NCBI lineage: Eukaryota > Metazoa > Annelida > Polychaeta > Phyllodocida > Nereididae > Platynereis > Platynereis dumerilii. The sequence goes on from JAPTHN010000099.1 coordinate 527,612, forward strand.
ATAGACCCACGCAAAAATCATACCACCCATTTTCTGACAAGATGATTATGTTGCTGTGTGCTGAGGTATCAAATGTTTATGGATGTTAGTACTGTGACCAGTTTGATCAGACTTTGTCTTCCTTTGTTAGTCATGAGACTCGCAAGACAAGAAAATATGAAGTTACTTGACCCAGATTTGTCTCAGTTTTACCTCAGCTTGCATCCTGGGTGTCCCACAAAGCAATGGCCCCAAGAAGCAGAATCAATGACCTTGTGCTCCTTGTGCAATTTGGTTATGGCAATCACCTTATTTGTGAACTGAATTCAGAGCATGAATATTGCAAATGTGTTAGTCCTGGCTGTAATGTATTATTCAGTTTGTTGATGTGTTTGTGATTAAATAGCCGAGCCGAGAGACAAGACATAGTAAAATCAAACTGCTGCTTCTTCTGCTACAAGGTATTTTCTCACCAGCCATTTAGATATCCACGGGTACTCAGTGGGTGAAGAAAACTCCAGTTACCCTTCAGAACTATACGGATCCCTGCATTATGTGAATCGGCCTTATTGCTTTATATATGTGTGACTGTGCCCTTCCTGCAGTGTCCATTATCAATATTAAAAAAACAATACTGAAATTTGCAGAATAGAGAGATTATAGCTTGCCTCATTGAGTACAGTGTGCATATATAACATCTGACATGGATGAGAACAGCAAAGAAGAACTGCAGTTTGTCATCCAACAGTGTGGCATGGTATGTGTTTGCATGGAGCCTGGCATCGTGACATTCATCATGGTGTCTGCCATTGTATTTATCGTGTCATTTATACTGGCAACCTCGTAATGTAATAAGCACCCTTTGGAAGGCAGGTGAAAGGCTAGTTGATTGCATTCTCCGCCTGATTGTCTTGTTGTCCTCCATTTTGTGGGTCTCAGGGCTGTTCATTCATACTAACCCTGGTTTGGCACTGCAATTGATCAAGCAATTCCACCCCCAAATCCTCCATCTCCTGACCAACAACTCATTCACTGATTTTATGCCAAAATCGTATTCGATCTAATTCTGGGTTAGACAGATTTCTTGACTTTATTTTCTGCTGACAGCATCAGCCCTGACAGGCGTTAAGCTCTGCTGGTCAATGCAGACTGCCTGCCCAATGTGCACATTGCTTGGTTCTAATGAATCCCATGCAGAATCTCCAGATAGACAGCACAGTTTAGCAACATCTAGTTTAGTCTTATTCCATCTATTTCTGGGTTAGGCTGATTTCTTGACTTTATTTTCTCCTGACAGAATCAGCTCTGACAGGCGTTAAGCTGTGCTGGTCAGTCTGCATGTTGTCTAGTTTCACCAAATCTCATCTAGAATCTCCAGATAGATAAGACGGTCTAGCAACATCCGGTTTAGTGCTGGTGAAAAGTCACAATCTGCTCAGCAAGATATTGATTAACACAAGGCCATCAGAGCTTTCATTCAGCACAAACTGTCTTGTTTCATACAACTTATGTAGATGCAATGTAATAATATGTTGTTGTCTGATTGTCATGGCATAACAAGCAATTACAGGAGTTTGCCGCTTCAGTGGTAGAGTGTTTGTTATACTCCACCAAGACAGTTTTCTATTGTCTTTTGCCGTGGTATAACCAACAGATTTGTTAGTTATACCACTGTTGGGATTAAGTTAGCCTGTTGTACGGTTTTTTCTGCAAACAACGCACCTAAAAATGACAACAAATCCACAAAATTCAGTTTAAAATCTTTCAGGAGTTATATGGAGTATAAGTCGCTTATACAACTCATTTTTGGTGTATAACTAACATTTCAGGGGTTATTAACCTCGGGCTAAAGCCCTCGGTAAATAACCACCTGAAATGTTAGTTATACACCTCAAATTCGTTGTATAACCTATACTTATTTGGCACAAATGGCACATATATTGGGAAAAAACAATGCCCACTTTTAAAATGATTAATTTTGATTATTTCAAATAAATATCATATTTTGCATCATGCATAGGAGTCAACAGCAGTGAGCTGCTACTGGCAGTGAACTCTGCAGGAATTCAGATGCAGTAAGTGACGTTATGAGAAAGCAAGCGACGTTATGAGATTAGCAAGCATTTTCAGCTGGTAGTAGAAACAGATACTTAGAGATTGTTTTTATAACACTGCGTGTTTGGTTTAAGATGAAGGAAACACTAGTTTTTAAAAGTACATACTGATTTACTCAAAGCTGTCTGTATAACATTGTTTGTTTGATTTAAGCTGTTAGTAGTATAAGAGTCAAAAACACAGTCTGATTTTACAGATCAGATAAGTGGGTTAACTCATGCATGGAACTAGGTCATTGAAAACCATCAGTCTCCTCCAGCTAAAGCTGTTCAACCGACAGAGACTGTGTCAGTCTGGATGGCCTCATTGCCGTGTCCTCCTCTTATCCTAATTAGTCTACCAAATGCATAAATATTGGATGTAAAGCCCCAATCATCCGTCAATTGATTTCTCACTCAAGGCAGAATGTTCCTGATCCATCCCAATTTGACATCTGTCTCAAATAAAGACAGTTGCGTCAAATTTCCTCAATCTATTCTAGTGTTCATTGGTCGGTGTGGAATTTTAAGGACTCAAAATTAGAATGTATTGATTACTCAAAGATTTTCTCAAACATAAAGGGTTAAAAGGAATATTAGACACGCTTCATAATTTAATTATCTGATTTGAAAGTCTATGAGTGCAAATTCTGATTGCTCAAACCTTGTGTAACTTTCATTAAAAGTCTCGCCCTCAATGAGTACAGATAGGGCTCGCAGTGAGGATATTACAAGCAAAATAGCAACACAGGAAACTAGAGCAAACTGGGATAGCAAGGCCTGTTTGTTTCCCAGGTCAAAGTCTTTGCTGAAAGCAAAGTTGCGACGAAGTGCTAATCCAGTAGCTGCTAAGCGCTGGATCATTTATAGGTCATTATGAGCTACTGAAAGGGTTATAAGGAGAAGGGTTTTACTTAAGCGTTACACCAAATATTGATTGTGTTTTCTGGTAAAGTTGTGAAGGTCAAAACAGTTTGATAATGTGTCATATTGTGTAAGTTATCGAGACAAATGGAGTGTTCACTCTATATATTTGTGGTATAATCCAAAATATAATACTGATGTCATAGAAATTCTGGTCATCCATTATTTATGTCTATGGAAATAGTTTGTGCCACTAATGATATAATTTTCTTTTGACACTGTTCCTCCTCCTCTTTTCGTAAGACATGTTTTCACCGTATTTAGTTTAAAACCATAGTAGAAGAAACAAAGTATTAATTGTCTGCAATCAATATGGGTATGAAGTGACAAAATGGCACATTGACTAACAGTGCCACCTCAATCATGCAAAGTTGGTGTAGGTCATTCACCCCGGCAGAAGGAAAATGTGTTAAACACATATTCCAAATCCCTTGGTTAAAATCCGGTTTATACCAAGAGCCAAACATTAAATTGTATGAATATTGCAGAATAACTTGAATAAGTGGACAACAATCTACACCAAATATAAAACACCTACATTTAATCCAGTTTTGCAAATCCTAAACACACACTAAACATTCCCCCTAGCAGTCTCAGAAGCTCTATATTTCTCTCATGCACAAAATCGACAAATACTAGTCACTTGATTCGGATTTTGTCTGAACCTTGCTTTAAACCTCTGGATGCAGTTAGGCATCCCACAAATGAAATTTAGTGATGGTAATCTTTTTATTTTTGAACTGGATCGAGAGGGTGAAAATTGGAAATGTGTCTGGCCTAGCTGCTATGAATTTATCGGTGTAGAGATGCGTTTGGTATGGACTATGATATATCAGTGGAGGTGAGATAAGTCTGAGTAAAATAAGATTGCCTGATTTCTTTTCCGTGCATTTTTTACAAAACACTTTGATATCAAGAGGAACTTGACCAGTGCTGAGAGGCAAGTCAGAGCAAAAAAAAAACTGCTCCTTTTTCTACAACAAAGTACTGTAGTTGAGTTCACTGAGTAGTGTACAACTAATACACTGTACATAATCATTAAAGGCACACAATAGTGCAATTTTTTTATTTGTTGAGAGCTTCAGATGCACCATTTACAGAAACACGACAGTGATCCTTTTGAAATTCTCTCAAAATAAACCCATGAAATCAATGATTTTAGTCAGTGATTTTGGCCAAAATGTTGGCACAAGCAAAAGCGACTCCTGTAGGGAGAAACTGAGCAAGTCACATAGGACAGGGTAATGAATATTCAAATAGATGACCTTTTATGACCTCTGGAAGTACGAAATAATGGTGAGGCCTAGCTGTGAAATGTTTTATGAACAAAGAGATGAAGCTTAAAAAGCTGACAATGTAAATCTGAGACAAGCTGAAACTGTGGAAAATCTTGCAAATGCTTGTGACAAGGTCTATTTCACAGCCAACTCCGCCCCAACTGTCATCCATACGAATAATTATAAATTCTGGGTGCTGATTGGCTTTTTTTTAATACTTGGCAATGGTTATTTTGCCTCATATTTGCCATGTCCAGAACGCATCTTGTGATGGCAGCAACTGATATTTTAGATAGACAGAATGTCAAGATGGACAAATATGTGCATAAACAGACAGACTGTATAGATAGATAGATAGATAGATAGATAGATAGATAGATAGATAGATAGATAGATTGACATGTTGATATATTGATAGATAGATAGATAGATGAAATAAATATAGTGTAGATAGATAGATGAAATAAATATAGTGTAGATAGATAGATGAAATAAATATAGTGTAGATAGATAGATGAAATAAATATAGTGTAGATAGATAGATGAAATAAATATAGTGTATCTTGAAAGCTGCATGTGGGTGTTGCTTCATCATTATTATCATACATTAAGGCTCTAATTGTACATTTTGCGGTCTGGTCTTGCAAATTGTGGTCCAAATCAGTCACTGCTTACTCCCTCAACCTTTAGAAAATCAACCAATTAGATGTAAGTGCATGGCTGAATGATTGTAAGTTGTAAATTGTTTTATTTTGTTTTTTTACACCTATTGTCATTTGCACAAATAAGAGCCTCTTCCCAAGTGTAGCAAATTCACAGCTAGTATTATATCAAGTCGTGTTTCTTAATTCCTTGACAGTTTGTCACAGACATATCAGGTGGACAAAGTAGAAGTTCAATTAATTGGGGAGAGGGGGGAGCCCACCCTACCTACGTCACTCATCAGCTGACTGAACATGCAGTTGGGACACAAAATATTGCTGAAATCCCAATTTCATATATTTTTCTTGATCTGTGCTTAAAACCAATTTTTTTAGGGTTGACAGGATGCACTTGCAGTAGGCCATTATTTTAATAGGAAAAAAATGAACGAAACTGTCATTTTGATGAGTGTGGCCCTTTAATAAGACATATGAAAGACCTTGATTCAGGTCAGGGACTATAGTTGGAGTTTCAATTCCAAAAACAGGACTTTCTTGCTTTTCTAAAGGTCATATATTCATTATAATATGACACCGATAAGTCATGAAAAAGCTTGACTAGTTCTGGCACTTAATTCTGTAATTGCTTGTAAGCATGTCAGTGAGTCATATTGTAAACCCTTATCAACTTTCACAGGAAATTATGCCAGAGCATGAGAGTTCCATATTTCAGGGGCTTGCCAAGGAAAGCTGTCATTGTATATTTGTTCTTAACTTTTTCTGGAGAATACTCCAGATTTCTAATGTGGATCAATATGAGCTGTAAACACTCTGGCACACTGCAGATATTAAGCAGACTTGGTTGAATCTTTACAGACTCACTGCTCCAGGATGTGCCTGTTCACAACCAAGAATAGTCAGTTGAAGTAAAGCCTATATCTTGTACAAATAAAATGCCAAGTAGTGTTGACTCAAGTGTTGAATAGTGCATAAGAGCGACTTTTCAAATGAGTTTTTGTCAATCCGAGAGATGTCAACATATTCTAGTAGTTTTGAGACGGCCATTAGGATATCTGTCATTTACTTTCAACTTGGCCACACACTGTCTCTCATTTAGGAGCAGTTTGATCATTGATTTGTATCAGTTTTTGTTATTCAGAGGATAACATGCCCAGTATCATAAGGCCTGATAAACAAAAAGCAGTTTTTTTAACAAACTGTGTGGGCTATACTGTTATTTTGCCAAATCTTGACACTGTCACAGCGGCTGATCCAAGGGGGGCCTAGGGAGCCTGGACCCCCTAGAAAACGAAGATTAAAAGCAGCATTTATAGAGGGAAATATGTGACCTTGCGGGCTCATGATTGTCGAAACGCATCCGGGCCCCCCCGGGCCCCCCGGGCTAACATGTCTGGATCAGCCATTGACTGCCCAGGGTATAAAATTATAACCACTTCACTTGGATGAATCATTCCATACGAGACATTTACCAATATCTTTATGTAAGCCTTGTGTTCATCATAACTGTAGGGTAAAAAGATAAAATTTATCAGAAGATAGGACTGTTAAAAAATGCAGTGGATGTAGTCCTAATGATCAGTCGTACTTTGTCCAGGGTCATCCAAGAGATTAGGCCAAGTAACATTTAAGGGTGACATAAAGTTATGCCATTGCCAAGGTGGAGACAATACATATTTGCACAGAATTTAGCAACTACTATATTAGTATTTCAGAAGACAAATGTTGTCAAGTGATGGCATTAGTCAATCAACTGAAAAGACTAATACTGCCCCATTTTTGCCCCTGTTACACTGTTTAAATAATGATTGTGGCATAATCTACCACAGTATTATAGTATCAATCTTCAACATAACCTTCACAGATGAATTATTGCCCTCCGGCTTTGATTTCTCACTCAAGGTATTAATGTGCTTAATCCATCCAAATTAATGTGACATCAGATCTGTCTCAAATAAAGACAGTTGGTTCAAATTTCACCAATCAATTGCTTGATGCCCTTGGTTTATTTGCAATTTGAATATAACACCTCACATGTAATATTCAGATCAGCTTTAATCATATGATTTACTAAATGTCTATGAGTGCAATATTTTAATCACTCAGCCTTGGTGCAACTCTATTTAAAAGGCTAGCTCTCAAAGAGCATATAAAAAGTTTTAGGGAGGACACTTTAAGCTGAATATCGGGGAATTCAGGATGCCTAGGTAACCAGATCTAACTTGCGTAGCAAGATATGTGTTCTTCTCAGTATAAGGTAGTGCTGAAACCAATGTTGATTCCGAGGCAGTAGAACAATGAAACTAAAGTTACTATATCCTAAGTGGGTCGTTATTAGATGCTGAATTGATGTGAAGAAGAAATTTGTTACTCCACTGTAGTCTTTAACTATGAAGTCCACAGTTATGAACAAGCATCATTTGGTTTTACACATTCACAAGGATACATTTACATGTAATTTGCAGTGAGATCCCAATTGTCATATTTTTTGCTTATGTATCCAGTCAGCTTTTTTAAACAGAAAGGAAGCTCAATACATTTAAATATCAAAGATCATTATAATCCGGAATGAATTATCAACATTTGAGGATGTATAACATAATCTGAACCAATTCATAGCATGCAATGGTTCAATGTTTTATCCTCAACTGTGGCCCTCATATTCCCAATGTTCAATGATTCATTCAATAGTTTTTGTTTCAGTTATTACATAACACTAGAGGACTGACACTGAATATGGCTGAATAGAGAGATTATAGACTGCGTCATTGTGTACAGTGTGCATATTTAACATCTGGCATGGAGGAGAGTCTCTACAGAAGAACTGCAGTTTGTCATCCAATAGTGTGGCATGGTATGTGTTTGCATGGTGCCTGGCATCGTGACATTCATCATGGTATCCGCCATGGTATTTGTCATGCCATTTATCCCGGTAACCTCATAATTTAATAAGCACCCTTTGGAAGGCAGGTGAAAGACTAGTTGATTTCAATCTCTGCCTGGTTGTCTTGTTTTCCTCCATTGTGTGGGTCTCGGGGCTGTTCAGTCGTACTTAGCCTGGTTTGGCAACACAATTGATCGAGCAATTCCCCCACAAATCCTCTTTCTCGCGATCAACAACTCATTCACTGATTTTATGCCAAAGTCTTATTCCATCACATCAGGGTTAGACGTATTTCTTGACTTTATTTTATCCTGACAACTGCAGCCCTGACAGGTGTTAAGCTCTGCTGGTCAGTGCAGACTGACTGCCCATTGTCCAGTTCTACTTAATCCCATGTAGAATCTACAGATAGATAAGATGGTACAGTGTCTAGTTTAGTCTTGTTCCATCTAATTCTAGGTTAGACAGCTTCTTGACTTCATTATGTCCTGACAGCATCAGCTCTGACAGGCGTTAAGCTTTGCTGGTCGGTATATACACTTTGATTTCTCACTTAGGGCATAATGTGCCTGATCCATCCTGATTTGGTATCAGATCTATGTGAAATAAAGCCAATTAGACCAAATTTCCTCAATATTTTCCAATGTAAGCAAAGTTATATCAAAGTGCTAATCCAGTAGCTGCCAAGCGGTGGATCTTTTATTGGTCATTATGAATGGGTATGTCTGTCTACTAAATCGTTACACCACATATGGGTTATGTTTTCTGGTCAAGTTGTGAAGTCCAGTGTCAATTAAGATATTATTTTCTTCTGAAACACACATTCGTAATATTGTTCTTTGTTAGATATATCATCACCATGTATTTAGTTTTTAAAAAAGCAATGGAATAGAAGAAAAAATGTTTTTAGTTGGCTGCAACCAATATAGGTAAATGGTGAGAAAATGGCAAACATAGAGACTAACAATGCCACCCACAATCATGCAAAATAAGCTTAAGTTATTCACCCAGGAGAGAAAATATGCGATTTATCTAGCAAGGGCTTAGCCCAAGCTGTGATAAACACATATTCCGGATCCACTGTAACAAAAACGGCTTATATACTTTAGACAACTCAAACACAAATCATTTCCACCATGGAGCCTACTTGCAAATTGTATACATTGTACAGCTCAAGAGGTGGTACATACATATATAATATATATGATTATATGTGTTCTTGGTGGAGTAGATTTTGATCACATTCTACATAAAATCTTCACCAATTTTACAACATCTAATCCAATTTTGCAAATCCTCTATATGCTAAACATTTCCCGAGCAGTCTCAGAAGCTCTGTACATACTCCCATGCACAAGAGCTGCAAATATAAGTCACTTGATCCAGATTTTGACTGTGTCTCGCTTTGAACCTCAGGATGCGGCAAGGCATCCCACAAATCAATGGCACCAGAATCAATGACCATGTGCTCCTGGTGCAATTTAGTTATGGTAATCTGTTTATTTGTGAACTGGATTGAGAGGGTGAAGATTGGATAAGTGTCAGGCCTGGTTGCTATGTATTATTCAGTGAATAGATGTGTTTGGGATGAGCTTTTTGAAATAACTCATATAAGTCATAGCCAAATGTTTTCACAGAAGTCGTTCAGATATCCAGGGGTACACAGTGATTGAAGGAAATTGCAGTTACCCTTCAATTTGAAAAAAAAAAATATATATATACCCGCATTGGACGACTGAGCAGCACACTCAGTAATACATAATATGATATGGAAGGCCATGATTCTCAATATTCAAGGACTAATGTGGGAATTTCAATTAATAAAACAAGACATTTTCACATTTTCTAAAGGTCAAAAACTTGTATATAAATATGAGACTGACAAGTCATGAAATCGCTTGACAATTTCACTTGCTTCTGTAATTGTTGGTGAGCATGTAAGTGAGTCCTTCAGTTAACACTTCTCAACTTTCAAGGAAAATGAGACTACCAAATTAAATATATCAGAAACTTGCCAATGAAAGCAGTTCAGGAACATGCAGTCATTATGGTATATTTACTCTTAACTTTACATTATACTGGGGGAAACTCTAGATTTTCTAATGTGGATCAATATGAGCTGTAAACACTCTGCTACACTGGATACATTAAGCAGACTTGGTTGAATCTTTACAGACTTACTGCTCCAGGATGTGCCTGTTCATAACCAGGAATATTCAAGTGAAGTATAGTCTGGATTGTGCAAACAAAAATCCAAGTAGTGTTGACTCAAGTATTGAGTAATACATAAGAGCGACTTTTCCTTCAGGCAATGAGTTTTCTTTATTAGAGAGGTTTTGCTACATTTATATCGATCTCATCAATGTGAGGGTTGCCATAACCACAATATTATTAGATAGCACTTGTGCAATACACATCATAAGAAACGTGTAGCAAAACCTATCTATTCTGACTGATGTAAGCATGGAAGTATGAAGGGTTTTCTACATCCACTGTTGTTGTTGCAGAACTTTTATGAAGTTGTAATTATAATAGGATATCTGTTATTTGATTCAACAAAGAAGAGATCTATAGCTTTTTAAAAATAAGCTCTATGAGTCAGTTATGTTTAGTAACAATTAAGAGATGGGACAGTTCAATAAGTCAGTGAATTTAGTCCTTGTGATAAGTCTGCCCATGGATTAGGTCAAGGTTTCAGTTCTGAATGATAAAGTTGTTTCATTGCCAAGGTGGAGACAATACACAGAATTTAGCAACAACTGTTATGGTGTTTATATAGACAAATACTGTTAAATGAGGCTACTACTCAATCGCGGTTAATAACTAATACTGCTCCAATTATACCACTTAAAAGACTGAGGCATAACTTGCCACAGTATTTAGTATCAGTGCTCAAAATAAATTTCCCATGCGAATAATTGCCCTCTGGCTTTGATTTCTCACTCAAGGTATTAATGTGCCTAATCCATCCAAGTTAATGTGACATCAGATCTGTCTCAAATAAAGACAGTTGGTTCAAGTTTCATTAATTGATTACCCATTGCCCTTGCTTTATTTGCAGTTTTATTGTCTCAACTTTTCTGCCTATCGATTAATCAGAGATTTGGTTGAATATAAGACCTCACATGGAATATTTAGATCAGCTTTAATCATCTGATTTAAATGTCGATGAGTGCAATATTTTAATCGCGCAGCCTTGGTGCAACTCTATTTAGAAGGCTAGCTCTCAAAGAGCATATAAAAAGTTTTAGGGAGGACACTTGAAGCAGAATTGCAGGGCATCCAGGGATGCCCAGGTAACCAGATCTAAGTAATGTATCAAGGTCTGTGTTCTTCTCAGTATGAGGCACTGAGGCAGTGCTGAAGGCAATGTTGTTTCCGAGGCAGTTGAAAAGTGAAGCTTTCATCTTGAGTTGGTCATGACTAGTTATTTGGTACTGAATTGGGGTGAAGAAGAAATGTGTTACTCCACTGTACTCAACTTTTTTGCCCATTTATTAATTGGCATGAATATAAGACATCACATGGAATATTTAGATCAGCTTTAATCATCTGATTAAAATGTCTATAAGTGCAATATTTTAATCGCTCAGCCTTGTTGCGCCACTGCGTCTGACACTCAAAAAGCATGCAAATAAGCTTTAGGTAGGACTCTTGAAGCAGAATAGCAATGACGCCTAGGTAACCTGATGTAACTTGTCCTGGGGTCTGTGTTTCTCAGGTTAAGGTCCTGCTACTAAAGAGCAAAATTGTTTCCGAGGCAGTTGAACAGTAAAGCTCTACTAAATCATGAATGCAGCCACTCAGCAGTATTGCTGAATGAATTTTAAGAATTTGAGGATTAACAACATGATCAGTACTAATGCAGAATGTACCATTATCCACTGTTTAATCTTCTAAAGTGGCTATTACATAGTATTTTCATGTTCTAATCTCACAAAAAGAGCCTGAAATACTATGACTTTGGTACCTGAGTAAGTCTGACTTCCCAATGTTCAATGATTCATTCAAGAAGCTTTTGTTTCAGTTATTACATCACAAAAGAGAACTGATACTGAAATTGCCTGAATAGAGAGATTGTAGACTGGCTCATTGAGTAGAGTGTGCATATATATGGATGAGAACTGCAGTTTGTCATCCAATAGTGTGACATGGTATGTGTTTGCATGGTGCCTGACATAGTGACATTTATCATTGTATTCGCCATGGTATTCATCATGCCATTTATCCTGGCAACCTCGTAATGTAATAAGCACCCTTTGGAAGGCAGGTGAAAGGCTAGTTGATTGCATTCTCCGCCTGGATGTCTTGTTTTCCTCCATTGTGTGGGTCTCTGGGCTAGTCATTCACACTAACCCTGGTTTGCAACACAATTGATCCAGCAATTCGACCCAGAAATCTTCCTTCTTGCAACCAACAACCCATTCACCGATTTTCTGTCCAGTCTTATTCCATCTAATTCCTGGTAGGACAGATTTCCTGACTTTATTTTCTCTTTGCAGCATCAGCTCTGACAGGCGTTAAGCTCTGCTTGCCAATATATGCACTGGCTTTCTGCTGCATAGTTCTACCAAATCTCAACTAAAATCTCTAGACAGATAAGATGGTTTAGCAATATCTGGCTTAGTCCTGTAGATAAGTCGCAGTTGTGCACAGCAAGATATGGATTAGCTCAAGCCAATAAGTGACAACAGAAAGATTGTCATAACTCACAACAATAAGTTTGTTTGCTCAAAGGAATTGTGCAACCATCTATCTCAAGCATGTAAGCTGACTCAAATCTTCAAATTTTACTGTGTACAGCCACCACTCTGTTGTGCCAAGATTCTTTATTTTTCCTTTCCTTTTACAAGGAATTTCTTGTAACATCAAACATATGCAGGCGGAATATAATGATATTTTCTTGTTTTATTGTCAAGGTTGAACAAACAATTATATACGTAGAAGATTGTAACTTCAGTGAGTGTTTGACATTATTAAACACTTTGAATTGAAAGATGTCAAGGAAATTGAAACTGTGTATGAATCTGGCACTGTCTGTGTTACTAATTACAGAACAGCAGAAGCATGATTTGCCAAAATGTTAAGGTGTTAGAAGAAATCCACACAATAAATCCACACAATAAATGTCCTTCATGAATTATAACCATCAAGCTTTGATTTGTGACTAAGGGCATAATGTGCCTGATCCATCACAGGACAGTTAGGTCAAATTTCCTCGATCTATTCCTGTGTTCATTGGTTTGTGGGGAATTTTAGGGTCTCGAAATTTTCAATGTGCACACATATTGATTAATCAAAGATGTTCTAAAACATGAGGGGTCACATGGAATAACCTCTAATAAACTTCTTTATAGTCCTCCTCGCATTTACCTGGAATCACAAGTTATTTTCTATGCTGTTTAGGTGTGATGTCAGAGATGACTCTATTCTCTGGCATTGCAATATATGTAAAATAACTGCAAGCTGTAATGTCATTTTAAACTGGGTCAGGTTCCCTGGCCTCTAGCCAATGTGGATCCTCCAAAACTGAGCATCACAGTTTCAACACAGTGTCAGAGTAAGCATTTAATCTGGGATAGGCCCTGCAACCATATCTTCACAGCTCGCCAGCCAATGGGCGCACAGTAAAACTAAGCATCACAGTTTTTTTAAAACATTGACATATTGAAGGAAGCATTACATTTGTAACCACAATGATCTGTCATTGGTAATCACCAGTCTGATCTGACTAAATGGCAGCTTCGTGAGCATTCACAGTAGACAACTGTTATAACCCCACAGAGTTGTTCGATTAATCTGCAAACTTGCGACTTTACAACTTTAAACTTCACTGGACCTTTCAATAAACAAAAGCTTTGTATTGACAATTTTTGTAAACACATGGATTATGTGATGAATAGTTATTCTGGCAGCCCATTGCCAAACAAAATGTGATGTGGAACTTGCATGCGTTTTCCTAGACTCAATTTTGACTCTGAAACCGTGTCGAAACTGTGATGCTCAGTTTTGATGGATTCACATTGACTAGAAGCCGGGGAATCTGACCCAGTTTAAAATGACATCACAGTTTGTAGTTATTTTACATATATTTCAATGCTAGAGAATAGAGTCATCTCTGACATCACACTTCAACAGCATATTAAAGAACTTGAGATTCCAGGAAAATGTATGAACAGGAAATGTAAAAGTCTATGAGTGCAAATTTCAATTGCTGAAACCTTGGTGCAACTTCACTTAAAAGGCTCTGCCTCAATTAGTTCAGAAAGGACTAGCAGGGAGGACTTTACTAGCAGAATAGCAAGGCAACCTGGAAAACCAAGGGAAACTGGGATGTCAATAAGTGTAACAAAATGCTAATCCAGTGGTCATCCAGCAATGGACCTTTTGAAGGTCATTATGAGGTACTGAATGGGTATTAGGCAGTTTAGCTTTTAAGTGTTTAACCCACATGTGGATTGTGAAGGTCTGACCAGTTTGATTCTGTGTCATATAACATAAATAATGAAGGCCAATGGTGTATGCAGGCACTATATAATATTCTTGGTATCATTCAAAATGTAATACTGACATCATAGAAATTCTGGTCATTTATTGCACTTGTATCTGAAATAGTTAATGTCACTTAAGATATTATTTCTTCTGTAACATATGTCCCTAATACTGTTGTCAGTGAGAAACATTATCACCTTATTTAGTTTTTAAAAGGTATTCGCAAAAGAAACAATGTATCAATTGGCTGCTACACATTGACTAACAGTGCCACCCCAATCATGCAAAATGGCTAACCACAGCCCTTGAGCTCACATATATATCCGCCATTTAGGCTATCTGTAAATTAAAAGCAGCTCCAGATACGTGATATACGTGTGTGGTTGTTACTCAAGCACAGCCTGATGATATCTTACTTCAGAATCTACAACAGTTGTACAGCATCTAATCAAGTTTTGCAAATCCGCAACGCACACTGAACATTCCCTGAGCTGTCTCAAAAACCCTGTATGTTCTTCCATGCACAAGATCTGCAAAATAAGTCACTTGATCAAGATTTTGGCTATGTTTGGCTTTAAACCTCAGGATGTGGCAAGGCATCCCACAAATCAATGGCACCAGAATCAATGACCATGTGCTCCTCGTGCAATTGAGTTATGGTAATCTGTTTATTTATGAACTGGATTGAGAGGGTGAAGATTGGATAAGTGTCAGGCCTGACCGCTATGTATTATTCAGTTTGGAGATGTGTTTGGGGTGAGCTTTTTGTAATAGCAGTGCTGAGAGTCAAGTCATGGCAAAGTGAAACTGCTGCTTTTTCTGCCACAAGGTATTTTTCTGCAAGCTCAGTGAGTGAAGGAAACTGCAGTTTCTCTTCAAAACTATATAGATTCTTGCATTATGTCAATGGACCTAATTGCAAGATGTGACTGCATTTTTGATATTTGTTATCTGTATAAAAATACATGCCCCACCTAAGGTGGAGGCTGAGTAATACATAATTGGATGTACAGTGTACATGAACTGTCACGATTTTCAAAAGTCAGAGACTATATATATAGTGGGCTTATCAATTCTACAAATATGACATTTTTCGCATTTCCTAAAGAGATCACATATATATATATATATATGTGAATATAAAACACTGAGAAGTAATGACGAAACTGACAATGTCATTTAATTCTGAAATTGTTGGTGGGCATGTGAGTAATTTACTTAACAATCCTCAACTTTCACAGGAAATGAGACCATCGTGTTGAATAAATCAGAGGCTTGCAAAGGAAAGCAATTTTGTGGCATGTAACCATTGTGATGTATTTGCTCTTAACTTTTACTCGGGGAATACTACAGATTTTCTAATGTGGATCAATATGAGCTGTAAACACTCTCGCACGCTGCAGATATTAAGCAGAATTGGTTGGATCTTTGCAGACTAACTGCTCGAGGATGTGCCTAGTCATAACCAGGATAGTCAGTTGAAGTACAGCTTCGCTTGTGCAGACAAAGAACCAAGGAGTGTTGACTCAAGTATTGAGTAGTAAAAAAAAGTTTTCTTTGTGTTGAGAGATGTCAACATCCACGAAGGGGTTTTCTACATTCATGGTTATGGTGGCAGATCTTTTATGAGAAAGAAATCATAAAGGATATGTTATTTAATTTGACAAAGAAGAGATGTATAGTCTCTTTAAACAATTTCTTTGAATTAGTTGTGGCTGAAGTTTTATGAGAAAGAAATTATAACAGGATATGTAATTTAATTTGACAAAGAAGAGATGTATGGTCTCTTCAAACAATTTCTTTGAGTCAGTTGTGTGATCATTGAGAGGCAGGACTGTTAAAGAATTAGGCCAAGGTTTCAGTTTGCATGGAGTGATATAAAGTTGTTTCATTGGCAAGGTGGAGACAATACACAAAATTAAGCAACTATAGTTATGGTGTTTATAGAGAAAAATATTATTAGATTGTGCGTTGCTTTTACTCAATCACTCGAAATAACTAATACTGCTCCAATTATACAGCTAAGAGATGCATAATTTGCCACAGTATTTAGTATCAATCTTCAACTTAACCTTCCCAGATGAATAATTGCTATCAAGCTTTGATTTCACACTCAAGGTATTAATGTGTGAAATCCATCCAAATTAATGTGACATCAGATCTGTCTCAAATAAAGACAGTTGGTTCACATTTCATCAATCGATTACCCAATGCCCTTTGTTCACTTGCAGCTTTATGGTCTCAATTTTTCTGTCGATCGATTAATCAGAAATCTCTCTTGGAATATTTAGCTCAGCTTTAATCATCTCATTTGAATATCTATGAGTACAATATTCGAATCACTCAGCCTTGGTGCAATTTCATTTTCAAAGGCTGGCTCTCAACGGGCCTAGAAATAAGTTTTAGGGAAAATATCCTTGAAGCCAAATAGCAAGGATGTCTAGGTAACCAGAGCTAATTTCTGAAGCAAGGTCTGTGTTCGTCTCAGGTTGAGGTCCTTGTAATGTTGTTTCTGAGGCAGTTGAACAATGAATGGGTAATGCATCTTATAGTGGGTCATAACTAGATAGTAGGCGCTGAATTGATGTGAAGAAGAAATGTGTCACCCTACTCTAGTCATGAACTGTGAAGCCCAAGATGATGTTGAAATTTGGTTAGATTTCACATTTTGAAGGATATTTCATTTACAGTGTTAACACAAATATTATATTTGTTGTAGCACTGTTTGTCTGTATTGAAATTAATTTTACCATCGCTTATGATGCTATTTGGTGGGATTTACAATTTTGCACATCTTCTTTGCATGATGGATCAGATATACATTGTAACCCCAGCATCAGAATGCAATTTGCTGAGCATACCTGTTTTATGTCGAAGCAACAGTATTATTTGACAGCTACATTGCAGCTATATCTACAACACAAAATAGCCAGCACAGAACACTGTACAGCAACACATACAAACAAATAATACAAAAACTAACAGAAGTTCAGCAACTTAACTTAGTATAAATTGTGTGCATTATGGGAAACTGCTCAATCTCTGATTGTTTTTTTCCCTTAGTTTGATAGACCAGGCTTAATAGGTACGTACAGCATCAAAAGACAAAATGGTCTGTATATAAATGTATGTCACAGCAACAGAATAAGACTTCATTTGGCAGTTATTTATGCAATAACCCAAAATAGCAGACAATAACCAGCAGTGCAGCCCTAAAGGCAAACCAATCATGCAAATAGCTACCAACAGGCCCAGGCCACAAATCATATTACCCATTCACTTGCAAGATATGTTGCTATGTGATGAAGTGCAGTATCCCTATTAAATGAATACACAAATACGACTCCTGGATTAATTTTCTCAGAGCTCCACACTAAAGTGAAATAATCCACCAAGTTCATGACATGATATAGCCTAGACCTAATATGTCCATGTAAACTTTGAAGGATATGCAATGAATTACTTGTAACTGAAAAGTATTAGGTAAAAGATAAAAGTGCCACCAAATAAGAGAGTACACCGAATGCAAAACAGACATTGGAATGGCCTGCGAAATGAGTAATTATTGCATTGAAATGTTCTATTTTGGAAAATGGCTTTTTCATTGTAAATTACATCATATCAACTAAGTTTTTGACATGCATTGTTTACATGTGGTTGCTGGGGCCTTTTTGAATAGAGGCTGTATCTAATTCCTCATCATCTACTGTGGTTGAGCAATCCCTAAACATATACTACGAGTCATTTTGCTCTGTTTGTCTTGGAATTGAAGATCAAATATGAAGTTACTTGACCTAGATTTGTTGCGAATCTCACTTTAGCTCCGGATGCATCCCAGGCGTCCCACAAATCAATGGCCCCATGCAGCAGAATCAATGACCATGTGCTCAACATGCAATTTAGTTATGGTAATCTTTTTATTTGTGAACTGGATTGAGAGGGTGGAGATAGGAAATGTATGGGGCCTGGCTGCTATGAGTTATTCAGTTTGGAGATTGGTTTGGTATGGAATTTTTGATATATCAGTGAAGAGATACAAGCCTGAGTATCCTAAATTAGGATTGCCTGATTTTGATTCATTGTATTTTTACAAATCACTTTGAAATCAAGTGGAAATAATAGGCTGCAGATAAGACAGTTCCCCATCAGGACTAGTGCGGTAACTGCAGTATGCAGCATTGTTTTGTATGAATGTCTAGTAATATATGACTTCCTTCCTACTGCATGTTACAACCTTGAACCTTCATTTTCTAAACACAGTTAACGTCGGGAAGAAGTATGTATTGTATGTATCTTTATTAGCCAGGGAAGCAAAAGCTTATCAAGCTGGCCAGTCAAAACAAATTCACAATAACAGTATAATCAAAACAGTTGATCCATCATTAGCAAATTTACATACAATAGACATCATTCCAGACATACAATGCTTTTGCAAAGGTACATTTTGAAGTTAGTCTGAACATTCCAATTACAACAATTTTTATACTTTTTATGTAATATTGAAAATTACCCAGATATATATACATTGCCAAGGATAGTTGCATATAAAACTCCACTTTTACAGCAACATGCCATATCTATACAATAATTAGTTTTGAACAAAAGTCCTCCCTTGTTACTTCAGTGTTTTATACACATACATCTTAAAGTGAATGGAGTAGCGAGGGTGGGCATGATATATACACAATCAAACATCCTGAAATCATGGTAACAAACAAAAGCAATGGTTAAATATTTTACACAACATGTAAATGATATGACATACAAATGTTCTAACAAAAATTATGGAACAAACTGGCATACAAATGTTCTAACAAAAATTATGGAACAAACTGGCAGTCTCTAAAAGGCATGGATCAATGAACATTGAAGGCTTGATCATATAGCATAATTTTACAGAACACTTTTTAGGGACATTCAATGCTGTATTTCTCAACATAAAAGTTTTTGACAGCTCTTTTGAATGTTGTGACATGTCTATCAGATCCTGTCTTAAAGAATCAGCCCGCGAATTCCATATTTTTGCCCCCTTTCTTCGAATCATTTTCGATCCAATCTCAGATTTAGATGGTTAAACATACAATGTGAATCTGTTTCTTGTGTTTGGATACCCCGCACGGTTATTTGCACAGAAATAATTTGACAATATAGTATCATTGTCACTAATTAGAAAACTAATTTGTTGCTGGTAGTATATACCATCTCATTTGTGTTGGTGCTAACATAACTTTCGTTCAGAGAGTTATGTAAAAATATGAGATTCAAGTTTAGAAAACCTTACTTCTGCAACACGTTTTTTGTCTTAAAGTGTATGTATAGAAGCAAATCTGAAGATATAATCACATTGTCATTGTTCATTGTTGTATTTCTCAATGTTTTGCTCATGCATGCCACTTCCACTGTTCAGAAACAAGCATCACTGGAAGCATAACAATTTCAATAGTTTAGATCTTTTGTGAGCATGAAAAGGAGTCAGTCAGTAAACGCTTCTCACACTTAGTGAGGAAACCAGACAACCCAATTCAATATATCAAACAGTTGCTGACAGAAGCAGAAAAAGAAGTTCTGCAGCATGTAGCCATCACGATATATTTGCTCTTAACTACTTCTGGGAGAATACTCCATCTAAAGATGTATCTAATGTGGATCAATATGAGCTGTAAACACTCTGGCACACTGGATATATTAAGCAGACTTGGATGAACCATTGCTGGGATGCAAGATGTGGATGTGTCCATTCGTAACCAGGAATAGACCAGGAGAAGTTAAACTGAACTGCCAATGTTAATGCATTCAGTTATACAAAGAGGTCCTCTTTTATCAGTTTGTTTCTTTGCTTGAGAAATGACAACATTATTCTAGTCAGGACATGTGATGTTGTTTCCAAGTTAATTGAACAATGAAGGTTGAGGTTTACTACATCTTGAGTGGGTCATGACTAGATATATTTTCTGGATTGGTGTGAAAAAGGAATGTGTTATTCCACTGTAATCAGAAACTGTGAAGTTTGTTTTCAAATTCTGAATAATATTTCATTTACAGTGTGAAATCAGATAATTATAATATTTGTTGCAGCACTGCTTTTCTGTACTGAAATTAATTTTACCATCGCTTATGGTCCATTTGAATATTAAACTTTTCATCAGACATAAGATTTTGCTCACCTTGAACTTTCAGCTATTTCACATAGCCTTGTTCACAAATTAATAGTGACTGGCTGTGTTGGTGTTTTTTCACAGCTTCAGATCTCAACGAACTGTCCCAGATATGTGGAAGTTGAACAAGGCGATGTGAAGTAGCTGAAAGCTCAAGGTGAGCAATTTTTATGTCTGATGAAAAGTTTAATATTCAAATGGATTTACAAACAGACATAGATGAATCTACACAGTGATATCGCTTATGGTGTTATTTGGTGGGATTTACAATTTTGCACATCTTCTTGTCAGGTTTACCCCATTAAAGGGTCTGGTGGCTATGGGATTTAAATATAATGCGTACCATTACAAATAAGAGGAGAGCAAGTGATCTTATGTTTAGGAGAGATATAACCCAAAACAGAAGTGAATTACTGTCATTAGACAATTTGAAAAATCGAGGACCAAACATCGTTCCAATGACAAACAATGAGGAAATGTATACATCCAAAAAGAAACCGAATTTTATAAATCTTGCTGAATCATGATAGATCCTATCTAGAATGCTTTGTCTCTGCTTTTAAAAACTATTACACCAAAAATGGATGAATAGAGTAGGTCGGGGCAAGAAGCCCGGGTTAGATGAGAGGCCCCCCCAGGGTTATATCCAAACTTACGTTTTTGGTGCGTTTATCTATTGATAGGATTGAAGCTAGAGGCATTTTAGGTGACGTCACAAATTTTCAGGGCAAACAGCTCCAAACCATAGTAGAAATTAAAGAAACAAAAAAACGTGCATGGTTTTTGTAACTTTGACTAATTCTTTGAAAGGGGTTGTCAGAAATAACTTTGTAAATTTTTAAAAGTATAATGGATATCTGCATTGCTTCACTTTATGACCATCACATAAATATGATTTGGATCATGTTTTTTGCATTTTAGTTCAAAATATAGAGGTCAAATCAAAATATGTGGGTTTGGGGCGAGAGGCCCCACATGATATGGGGCATGAGGCCCCCTTCACTGGGGGGTCGAAGCTGTTCAGGAACCATTTAATAATGTGTACTTTACCTTATATCCCACAATAGGCAGTGACGTTCTGGCAAAATACCATGTGATTCACACCATGTGGTTCATCGTTGTGAACCACATGCATTTCATTATCTGACGTTGTTATGTAAACAATGGGCAGTGAAGTGATGACGTCACAATGTTTTGACGCTCTGATTGGTCGGTGTGGTTGCTAGGGATCTTTTTGCGGCCATTCAGACAAAATAGTGCCTCTTGAAATTATTAATTATTTTCACTGGAGGTCTACTTTTATTGTGGGATATAAA
Organism: Platynereis dumerilii; assembly: GCA_026936325.1. Classification (NCBI taxonomy): domain Eukaryota; kingdom Metazoa; phylum Annelida; class Polychaeta; order Phyllodocida; family Nereididae; genus Platynereis; species Platynereis dumerilii. Next base: position 549,391 of record JAPTHN010000099.1, read on the forward strand.
TAAAACTTAATGGGAGTGTGGTTCACAGCAATGAACCTCACTCATGTCAGGTCTGCTGCAGAATAAACACTCGTCCTTCGGACTCGTGTTGTATTCTTCCACGACCTGACATTCATGAGGTTCATTGCTGTGAACCACACTCCCATTAAGTTTTATAATAAAATCTTGATAGAATAGCTAATTGAAATAGAAAAAATTTGGCCCGAAGTTAAAAAAGGGCTAAAAATATTAAAAATAAAAGTATGGGCTTCTTGCCCGATGGGTGGGGTAAGAAGGCCATTTTAATTTTTTTACAAAAATGGCCGTAACTCCTTTATTAAAATTGGTAGACATTTGTTTCACTAGTTATTAGTAGAGTCAAGTGATCCCTTCCTGACAGCATAACCATTAAAATAATCGCTCATAAAAAGTAGGTCAAATCGCACCTCGAAGTTAAGGGGGGCCGCATGCCCCGACCTACTCTACACAGACAAGGGACTGCATCTAATAAGTGTTAGAGTGTACATACAACAGCATACAGTACAACGATCATAAATTGGCTCAACGCAGTGATCTATAGCAATTAGTAGTGACCCGAGGTGACGTAAATCCATCCGTAGTGATTTTCTAATTCACTTTCAATGAAATCAGTATAATGTAAATTATTATGGATTAATAGTCAAACAACACATAATCATATGCAATGTTTGATTTAGAAGTAAATAATTGAGGTTGTGATCATATAATTGAATGCATTTATTAAAGAAACATCATACAGTATAGCTTTTTAATTTTGGTGCAGCAAATTAAATTTATCAACATTAATTTTCATTGATAGAAACAGATCACAGCTGATCAATTTGGATCAATTACTCCATTGCAGTCGCTACAGATCGCTATAGATCGATAGACAAGCGTTGATCCAAACTGACGAGCCATTTTATGATGGAACAACCTTGTACTCACTGTATATAGGCCAATGGTTGGGAGCAAAGGAGAGCTGTGTTTTGTCATCAGTTTTTGTATCGAAGTCTCAACCTATAAAAAACTTATATATAAGTATTCTTAACAGTACATCGATCCATTAAGATAAGGGGTTTTGCTGGCGATATTTTTTTGCGTGTAAAACGCCATCAAAGATTGTGTACATCATTTTCGAAGCAAAAATTGCCATAAACACCTTAATAAACGTCCGATTTTCAAACTTTAAAAACCTGCATATATCAAATAAACTCCACCGCATTCAATGCACTCATTAATTTTGCTATATTTGCAATATTAAGCTCGCAAAATGCGTTTCTAAAACTAGTGAGAACAACAAACTTTCTTCTTTTATTTGCAAATCCAGGATTATCTTTGGAGGGGAGATATTTGCTTTTTTTTCTTTTTAAAGAAATGGATTTACTTTTTTTAGGTTGCAGAAATAACTGAAGTTTACTCTTATTTCACAAACCCTTATACTTATAGTTGTGTCAGATTTTCATAAAAGCAAGGGAGGGGTCTTGGAATTTTTTTCCATGGCCAACTATTCATAGAAATGCCTACTTTGAGATACCAAAACTTTTTATTACATGCCTTATGCCCTCAGGTTCATGGTAAGATCAATACAGTACCCTTTTTTAAGGGTACTTTTCTTGTTATGGCACGTATCAGGTGCATTGTATCAGGCATTGGTCATTACATTCATCATGGTATTCGCCGTAGTATTTATTGTCTATTTAAAATGTAATAAACAAAAGGCTATAAACAGTTGATTGTATTTTCTGCATGGTGTCTTTTTGTTCTTCCATTGTGTATACTGTAGGTCCCATGTATATTCATTCATGCTTACATATCTGGTTTGTACTGATGAAGATAGTGATCAACAAAAATATTGTCATACTGCATAACACACTGAGGAAACATCCTTCAAATATATTTGTACCACTCAACAGTGAAAATTAGCATTATGTACACCGTTGTACATATAGTCATGTCCAATGGTTTGGTGCTTCATTCAATTGACACAGGAGCACTGCAGCATGAGATGTGACATCATAATGGTGTCACGACGGTGACGTCTCAACCTCTCTTTCACATCAGCAGTTGTTTAATTCTTTTTGTAGTAAAAATGTTTTATTGCTAAAAAAAGAGGGGATGCAAAATGGTGGATACGGACACACTACCACTATAACCCATTCATCCCTGGATTTTTTTTTTTAAATAGTGAATTCTCTGAAATAAGACATGTTCCTGATTGAATCTATTTTTACACAATTTGGCTCGTAATTTTCATAACTTTCTTGTGATGATAAGGGGTTTATGGTACAAAACAATTGTCTAATGGATAAATTGTGTCACATGAGATATGTACACCCTCGGATGTCATGTACAACTCGGCCTAAAGGCCTCGTTGTACATTGACATTCTCGGGTGTACATATCTTCATGTCCCACATTTACCCATTAGACAACTGTAATATATACCACAGAAGAAAATGATGAAAGCATACAGTGTACTAGTGTAAGTCAGAATGATTTCACTTAACCCACTAACATGTTTAAAACAGTGAGTATCTGACATACGTACATGGCAGTGCATTTTTTACATGGTAACTGGGAGACCAAATGGTCTCCCAGTGGACAGATTTGGTCTCCCAGTCATTGCCAAATTGGTGTCACTGGGAGACCAACTTTTTTCCCGGGTCTTCTCTTAATTGCAAATTTTATCATCTGACTTGCCTTTATTTTGAAGTTCTTGGGTGCAATTTCATTTTATATCAGAAATTTCTTCATAGTCTTTCCAATAATTGTGTTTCAGATTATGTCATCTTTCTGATGAATTACAATTTTTTTAATTCTTTTTTTATGAAAGCTGATTATGGCGGAAATCAACAACTCCTAAACCAGTAATCAGCTCAAAAATTCAAATGCTCTTTTGCAAGCTCCATACATGCATGTTCATAAATATATACACAAAATTTCAGCAGATCTACAGTGGGGTGCGAAAGTTTGGGCACCCTTGAAGAGGGGTCACATTTTTTCAAATTCCAGGCCAAGCATTTGCAGAATCTTTCCAATGTGAATTGTGTGAGTGAAGGATACTCATGCACTCAGTTTTACCAAAAAAGAATAATGGAAAGATTAAAATTTAAAAAAATATGGGTCTTTTTATCAGATTTTACGTGTGCAAAAGTTTGGGCACCCCTACAGATTCTGATCTTTATTTTTCTATAAATGTACAATAAAGCAATATAAAAGCTCTAAAACTGATTAGATAATTATATCAGCATGCTAGGACCTCATTTCTTGTGCATTTTTTATTGTTCTGCCCAACAGAGTGACTCCAACCGTTGCATTTTTGTGGTGCCTATAGCATCAATTGCACATGTCCAGTTATACTGAAAGTTTTGAAGATTTCTGGACCAGGAGACCTGGTTAGCCTCTGCTTTACCTACAATTAACATTTTATCTAAAATAACCAAAAATATTTAAGATTTCCATTATTTATTTAGGTTAATATCCAGCAAAATCAAAAATATTAATGTGTAGTTCAACTTTGTTTTGCCAGCCAGGGACTATTTTTGCTGAAAACATTTCAATTTGGGGTTTATTTTGTTGCAATTTAATCAATTTTGCTATTTTGTAACAATAGAATCTTATATGTCAACCACAGAGACCCCCACAGGTATGACACTGAATGTGGTCCACAGGTGCATTATTCCACCGTCAGCTTGCAGATGTGAAAAGCTAATCAATACAAGGTATCATAAATACATAGCTTAATCTGACTGTCTGACGCATGCCAAAGGACGCATCTAGCAATTTGGAAGCCTTCTGGATCAGTAAATGTGGTGTTTGAGACAAGGGTGTAAAAAAAATGCATTGAAATAGAATCACTCCGAAACACCAAAATGTGACAAACAAGTTTGACTCACCAAGGGCAAGAATAGGCAAGCCAAAAATTATGGATGACAGCTGTAATAATTGCGAAATTGTCATTTCTACACAACACAACTCAAAAACAGCAGGTTTCGCAAATACTTTTACAAGAAAAGCCAAGGTACTCTGACATAGATGCCCAGAAAGTTGAACTTTTGTGGAATTTTAGGTATTTCAGTTGGATATAGGTCTGAGCTGCTCCAAAATGTCATCAAAGAATGATCTGTCATGTTTAGGTGATGAAAAATAAACATGATAAACCAACTTTTTCCGCTCCTGAACTCAAAATGATTGAATTTTATTAAATAATCTGATGTACCTCACGTACCTCAAATCTGCCAAGTTTGGTGTCATTCTTATGGGAATTAAAATAAAAAATTCAAATAAAATGAAGTTCTTGGATGCTTACATTAATATCCAAAGCATTTTAGAGCTTTTATATTGCTTTATTGTAGAGCTATAGAAGAATTAAGATCAGAGTCTGGAGGGGTGCCCAAACTTTTGCACACGTAAAATCTGACAAAAAGACCCATAATTTTTTACATTTTAATGCTTCCATTACTCTTCTAGGTAAAATTGAGTGCATGGGTATCCTTCACTCACACAATTCGCGATGGAAAGATTCTGCAAATGTCTTGTCTGAAATATGAAAAAATGTGACCCCTCGCCAAGGGTGCCCAAACTTTCGTACCCCACTGTATAAAAAAATGTCCCGCATCTTGGTGTTACGAATGATGTCGTAAGGTAGATCTGTTGGTCTCCAGTCAAAAATCCTTAAAAAATGCTGTGGTACATGGCCAATGGCGTAACTAGGGGGTCTCGAGCGGGGGGGCACCTGGGGGGGCACGCGATTCTCTGGGGGGGCACCCATAATGCTAATAGTATATTTTAGCCAAGGTTGGAAAGTTCATATGGGGGGGCACCTGGGGGGGCACAGGTCCAATATGGGGGGGCACGTGCCCCCCCATGCCCCCCATAGGGACGCCACTGTACATGGCTGTGCTATGCAAAAGAATTGCCATTGGAGCCCAACATTTGAATGCATGATGGATCAGGCTTGACCTTCTGTCAGACCGCAATCTGCGTAACAGCGCCTGTGTTATGTCAAAGAACAGACAAAGATACATTTGCAATAACTGTTATCAATAAAACATCCCCTAGGCCAGACATGATTAATCTTTAGCTTCTCAGATCTTCTTGAGGCACTTTTTCCAGGGTTGGTTGGCGAAAAGAATTGAAATCTCAATTTTTCTATTATTCCAAGTGATTAAAAATTGTGGGCATTGTCAACTTTTTTTCGTAGGCAGAGCCTCTGTTGGGTCGATATGAGAAGCTAAAAATTGAAGAAGTCTGGCCTAAACCAGCTGTAAAAGAATCCTAAAGCCAAATGTAAATCCCTTCTTCGAACCAGGGGGCGCTGCACTGCTTGGCTGCCCGGGAGTTTTAAGCTGCTCCACAAGAGTTTCTCTTTTGGAGATTAATAAAGTATATTATATCTTTTCTTAAAACTCTCATTTTGAAACAATAGCTGAAAACAGTCCTTTGGCCACAACTGCCACAAATCGTATAACCCGTTCACTTGCCAGATATGTCAATACTGTGCTGAGGTAGAACATGTGTATGGGTGTTGCTGGGGCCAGTATGATTAGATTGTCCGCTTCGACTAATCCAGTTTAGCAATTCTTCAACATGCTCCATGTAGTCCCAGTATTCGTTCACATACCGTTGGTTGTGAACCTTGCAAGATCTGTAAATACAGAGTCACTTGACCCGGATTTGGGGCAAAGTCTCACTTTAACCTCGAGTCGACTTGCATCCTGAACGTCCAAGAAATCAATGGCCCCATGGAGCGGAATCAATGACCATGTGCTCCTGGTGCAATTTAGTTATGGTAATCTCTTCATGTGTGAACTGGATTGAGAGGTTGGAGATTGGAAATGTGTCAGACTTGGCTGTATTATTCATTGTGGAGAATCTGATGTGTTTGAGATGAGCTTTTCAAAGTAAAATGAGTTCAAGAGAGGCAAGTGCGAGCAACCTACAAGTAGGGGAGAGCGGGGCATGATGGGCACCTTAACTTTGAAGGTCCACCATGTCATCACTATGCCAACAAAAAAGTACTATTTGTTGCGGACTGGTTTTGCATTAGGTTCTACTTTAAGCATAGAAAATCTTGTCATGCTCAATGAAATAGTGTTTGAGTTATAAGCACTTTTAATTTTTTGGTAGGTGCCCATCATGCCCGCAAGGGTGGGGCATGATGGGCACCTTGTTGGGCATGATGGGCAGCTTCAGATTTTGGTCAATACTTACGGCATTAGAGTTGTAAAACTGAAATAATTCCAATATTCTTAATTAAAAACTTGCATTACATGATAAATGGTAGTTATTGAACCAACTCAGCAAATCATAATCACTTTTTCAACTAAAAAATGCAGGTAACAATCCAAAAACGTAAATTTAACATCATAAAAGGTGATTTGGCACATAAATTATGTTCTTTATTCTACACCTGATGTGGTAAATAAGATAATACCAATAGATATTGAAATAGGCAGTATTGTCCATTCTCGCCAATCTTCAACTATTATATTGCAAGAAATACATATGATTAGTTCACATGGGGCATGATGGGCCTGGGCCCATCATGCCCCAATCAAGAGACCCATCATGCCCCAAATTTCATTTTTCATAAATGCCCTCATACACCAATTTCCAAAAATAAAGTCAAATCAAAGAGTTTTCATGCAAAATGTTGATATATCTCTTTGTGGAAGTAAAACAAGACAGCTGTTAAAATATCACTTACGCATAATCACAACGCACTTGGCAAATCAGGAAAAAAAGTTGTTAGGGCTTCAAAATCCTAGAAAGGGCAATATCTGCTAAAGTATTGGCATCTGAACCATGCAATTTTTTCTGCAATAAAGGTTAGCAAAAGGTATTCTAAACAACAAACATCAGCTTCCTCCAGTGCTAAACTTTGGAGTTAAAGCCCAAACCATCATGCCCCGGGGGCCCATCATGCCCCGCTCTCCCCTACCTAGTTTAGCACGAGGACCCTTTTAAATGTCCAGAAGAACTACATTGGGTCATTGGGTCATAGTTACATTTTATTTAGGGATCCCAGACTAACCTGCAGAAAACAAAGAGGAATTGTTACAGAATCTTCAATCGGTTGGTAATTTATATATATACTGTGTTTCCTGGAAAAGAAGCCAGGTCTCAGTTAGTAGCCCGTCTCATTTAGATGCTGTCCATGTCTTTCCATGCAAAATTTACTTGCGTGCGTACAATGTCTTGTATTTATAAAAGCCTGGGTGATGGTGCCTTTAAAACAATAAAGGCCAGGCTTCTAAATGAAGGAATATGGTATACATGTATATTCTCCAGTGAAAAAAGTAAGTATCATTCTGTAACAGCCGAGGAAGGACATGATGCTTTTACATCACTGAAGAAATTTCTGAAAAGAATAAGGTTAACAGCTTAATTTCATAAAGGACAAACAGTTCTCCAATGGTGTCACTGTCACCTAGGGTGGTCCAACATCCAATGGAAAATAATAAAAGTGTAAAATGTGGTGATGGTACCCCCTAACTTTTTTCCTTTGACCATGTGGAAGAAGTGTGCAAAATTTCAGCCAAATTGATTAAGATTTAGAGGTGGCTCATCAAGGTTGAAGTTTTGCTATATTTAACATTAAAACGCCTATATCTGAATAGTGAAAATTGTGTAAAATCATATTTTCCTTTCATTTGAGGCCTATTAAGGCCCTAACCAACTGAGGAAAAAGTAACATGACACTTGTTTGTATATCTTCCTATCCAGGTTTTAAAAAAAGGTGATTTGTCACTTATATCATTAAAATTCTTATGTCAATTGATGTGCATTGGGAGAAAATTTGGCAAAATTGGTACAACAATATAGATTTATTAATAAATATCAAAATTTAATGGAAAGGATCATTAAATAAATGTTGTGGGATCATGACTGAGTCATGCCATACTACCTTCAATAAATTATTATAGTCCAGCATGAAAAAGAGTATGGGATCTAATCAGAGAAGGTAATTCACTAGACATCAGAAGGATTCTATACATGTACTGTGTAACAGAAAGCTGCCGTGACTTTTGATAGTGTGATGTTCTCAACATCTTTTCTCAATTTCTGGCCAAGTGGTATTTTGACACATGCTACAGAATCTTTTTAAAAAGAAGTGCAGGTAGCAATTCCATTTTTCACAACTACATGTTCCACATTCAATATATACCAGTATGCAAATGACCTATTAATAATTCTTAGGCGAGATCTTGGACGAATGTCTAAGTTTTATGTGCCAAGTAATTCATGCGCACCTATGGAAATTAGAGATGCCCTAGAAATAATCGTGTTGGTTATGCAAAGATCCCTGCTCAAAAGTTATTAAGTACTCATAAAATCAAAGTTTGTTCTTTGATAATAGAACACAGTAAGTTGTCTTTCCCGAACAGGTATCCCTGCAAAAGATAAACTGCCTCAAACATTGTACTGTGACTGACAATAGCAGGGAAAAAATGTTTTTGGATTGTAAGAACCCCTTTCACAACTGATTGGTGGTCTTACAAATTTCATAAGGTGTCAAAGAGCTCAAATTGTATTGGATAAACTAATCATGTTAATGTCCACATCTGAAGCTTCTGGGTGTGAGAAACTTCCAAGGCTGGCTTATCTGGGGATAGGGGCCATTTATTATAATAACCAACCAAGAGGATGGGATATACATTCTTTATCATGCTGGACTAGAATAATTTATTGAAAGTAGTATGGCATGACTCTGTCATGATCCAAAAACCTTTCCATTAAATTTTAATATTTATTTATAAATCTATATTGGTGTACCAATTTTGCCAAATTCTCACCCAATACACATCAATTGACATAAGAATTTTAATGATATAAGTGACAAATCACCTTTTTTTTTATATGGAGAGGAAGATATACATACAAGTGTTATGTTGCTTTTTCCTCAGTTGGTTAGTGCCTTAATAGGCCTCAAATGAAAGGAAAATATGATTTTACACAATTTTCACTATTTAAATATAGGCGTTTTAACACTAAATATAGCAAAACTTCAACATTGATGAGCCACCTCTAAGAATTAATCAATTTGACTGAAATTTTGCACACTTCTTCCACATGGTCAAAGGAAAAAAGTTAGGGGGTACCATCAATGAAATTAGGACATATATTTTTTTGGACCACCCTACTGTCACCTGACTGGAAATGTATTCTTTATCCACAAACAGCATCCTGGCCAATTTTTTGGGAGTAAATGTAGGTTATAAATCCTGGCATTGACTGACTGCGGGACAGTTTACACAGACTGGTTTCAGGGTAAACTTCGTTGCGTTTAGACATTGATTTTGCTTCAATTTACAGGAATTCGCATTGCAGTTGACTTGCTGATTTACATTGATGTGATCTTCAGCAAAATTTGAATTTTTGATATTAAGCTAAAACTATCAAGATAAATCTCATAATTTCTGGCCTTGTAATAGGGCATGTTACTTTAGAAGCGATACCCTCCAGGCACTGGGTTTAAGATTGCAAAATAAATGAGTAATTGCAAATAGAAATATTTATTACATGAGGTATGGAACTCAACATGACGTGTGGTAGCAACACAGTCCATTCCCACCATGAATCTGAGCTGCAGAACACTGAAATCAACATTATCCCATAAACTGTGAAATAGACTGAACGAACTGTGAGACAAACCATGACAGCTCATAACTGTGATATAAAGAAATGTTGTTTCTTGCTATCAATTATTCAGTGTTTTATAACACTAAATTTTTGATTGGTCGACATGTAAATATGGATTATGAGCTTGACTAACACCAGTGGGTCCTGTACTGTATTTGAACATCTCAAACCGCATTTTTTACCAGCCTCAGTGAAAATTGGAATATAAGATCCATAGGCAGGAAATCAGATAGACTATAAATAAGATAGGAAGATTAAAATAGATAGATTTAGACAGACGGACAGATAGACAGATAGACAGATAGATAGATACATGTAGATAGATAGATAGATTGATAGATTGATAGATAGATAGATAGATAGATAGATAGATAGATAGATAGATAGATAGATAGACAGAGAGATAGATAGATAGATAGAAGATTGATTCATTTATTGACTACTTGATTGATTATTATAGACAGATTCTATATTATATATTTTTTAATCTTTTTAATTATTTTTTAGCGAATCATCTAAATTCTATGTGCAATGATTGGCCTGCTTGCCTGCATGGCTCCTCACATTATTTATCTCTGAACTAAATCGGCAATGGATTGAGGTGCAATCTATTGAAATAAACAGACAAACTGTCAAATAGATTTGAACTTAACAGCTTCTCTTTGTGTACAAAATTGAGTAGAGATTGGTCACACATAAGCAACTTTCTACCATACGTCACGTAGAGCCAAACGGATAGGTTCTGAAGTCCAGAAAATCAACTTCAAAGCGAATTCCTGTAAATAGATTTACTTACTGAAATGTTGGCTGAGCATTCGACCACTATGTATACTCCCGTGTTTATACATGAAGTTAGTACCTTGCTACTTTCTTTCTCAGATGAAGGAGGTTACTGGCCTTTATTGTTGGTTGTGCCAAGAAAACCTACATCAAAATGTAACAATCTGTAAAAGCATCCATTATCCCTCCAATTAAAATTGGTATGCCTAATCAAATATATTCAGGAAGAATTTTGAAGTGATTAATGTCTATGTCCTATATTCTATGGAAACAGGCTGTTGAAGCTCTGTGATTAGCTATCCCAAATATTGGCAAAGCATTTGAATGATAGCATTCCGGCTTCAAAAGCATCAGGAACCAAAAACAATTGCTCTATTGACACAAAATTTCAACCATGTTAAATTCGTGTTTGCCCGAAGCTTAAATGTCTCAATGCAGGTGATGGCTTTGGGTGTTTCATTAATATTCATCAATCACTGATGTGAGGCATTTCTTTTTGTTTTTTCCAAGGGTTTAGAGTTCATATCTCACTATAGCTTCATCATGAATTAGATTTCTCAATGATTGATGATTATTCATAGACCTGCCTGTGATTTGACCATAACATGTCTTTAGAATTAGCATTCTGTTATGTCTTTCTCCAGACTTATATTTTAAGTTCACTGTGGAAATATAATTGTGCAAACAAGATCCAGCCAGAAAAGTGCCATTCTTATCAGTAAAATGCAATTTATAGAATCCAATATAGACACATTCCATTATGCTTCATAAGTCAATGATTAAATTATTAGGATTACTTTATAACTGCTATAATAAAATATATACCAGCAGTTTTGTTTGTTTTATCAACCATTTGTAAGCTGATTATCTTTAGTCCTTGGTGGTGTATGGAGAATTTAATCTGTTATTGTCCATATACATATGTATATTACAGGGCTTTGGAGTCGGGTGATAATTGAACCGACTCCGACTCCTCTGACTTTCTGAAAAGCGACTCCGACTCCGACTCCGACTCCTTGGGTCTCCTGAATTGCGACTCCGACTCCGACTCCCGACTCCGCTTATCGGCATTTTTGCACATTAATATTATATGATTGACAGAGAAGAAAAAGTCATTCTACAAAGTTTTCATAGGATTTTGTATATGAATACTTGCTTAGGAAGTTTTATCTAAACTTTGGGGTTCATTTCAAATTTTTGAAACTGTGTTTTTGAAAGTTATATTAATTATTTTTAGGAGTCAGGAGTCACCACTTTAATTTTCGACTCCGACTCCGACTCCGACTCCACCTGAAAATCAAAGTTCGACTCCGACTCCGACTCCGACTCCACCCAAAAACCTCCGACTCCACGACTCCGACTCCCGACTCCGACTCCGACTCCAAAGCCCTGGTATATTATATATTGCAATTGTCAATTGATGTGCAGCGTTCGCCACTGCGCATTATTCATCCAGCGAGATATATAGACCTGTCACCAATTACTCTCCTACCTGATATCCGTAAAAAAATCAGAATAAAAAAGGGATTTCAAACATGAAATATTTAGATTTTTGGATCACTAAAGTTGCATGCTGATAAAATCAATGGTCATTGGCCATGATGTATATGTGTGTGTGTGTTGAACTTTAGGTGTCATCAGCACCTGATTGGGCTATTTAGAGACCCTGTGATGGTCATGGCTCACTTCTTTCAAGTCAAGACTATTGCAAATCAGGACAAACAATTTCCTTGATGAAGTATTCGGACACAAACCTTGTCATTGTTTGTAATAGCTTTCTCCACTAATCAGTCCGTTGATTTAAAGAAAGATCAGGAGTATTCAGAAACTAGAGTGATCATACTATATCACAGAGATCGACAGAGTGTTTGCCTAAAAGCAAAATAAAGTTATTCTCATTCTGATTCTGGTAACCCTTGGATGCCATCAATATTCAACAATTCTCTATTACAACAGCAATCTGCTTTTTACGATCAAATGATGCCAGTTCATACTATGTTTGTTCCTCTATCAATACATAACTAATCGTGAGATAGCAAGCTTCGATCTACCAATGTCATAGTGCTGTAATCTACCAATATCATAGTGCTGTAATCCATGTAGGAACTGCAGGCAGTTAGCCTGATCTAAATCCTGGCTTTAAGAATCTGCCTTGCTCTGATAATGTGTTTTGGCATCAATTTTCAATTGATTTATAGCGGCTATTCATGGGCAAAATAGTCTCACCATTACTTCCCCAACCAACCAATGCTCCCTGCCTCAGTCGATTGAGGGATTTTATTGCTCAATAACCATTTATCATCAGGAAGTGAATAGGAGGTGATTTGCCAGATTTGGGTGAAAACGATCGCATGGGACATAACAATGTCATTACACGGTAATTAATTAAGTGATGGAATTGGTATGAAAATGTTGTGCAGTGGGGCCATGCACGGGACCAGATCATTTACTCACTGCTGCCCGTTCCTGTAATAATTATGATCTGATCCAGCTTTCAGATTTCTGACATAATCTTGTCAAGATTCTAGGCTGTGTCTGGCACCCATTGCAGATGTCATGTTTTAATGTTTAAAATGAATAGAGTGTCTAATATGCTGACCCATTATAAGACTCCAACTTAGATGCCTTCACTTAAAATTTATCATGACTTTTCACATGATGATAAAATTCTGGTTGCGCATTTCAGACTTCAATTAAGACATCCTGCAATTTGAAATTTATTGCAATTCTTGTCTTTCCTCTGTGTAATGCTCAGATGCAAAATGTGTCAGCAACAAAGAAGCCATGTCCAGTGAGGTAGGTGGAGAAAACCAATTCCCAATGGCATGGTGTAGAAGTAGGGAAATTCTGCTTTGTAATCTTCATGGATCACAAATATGCCATGTCTAGTGTTTTATAGGTTAATCAAGAAATAAATAGCAATAGTAAGATATGCCACTCACGAAGTGATTTTCCAAAGTATGTATTACATTGCGTTAGCCAGAAAAATATAGAAACAGTTATTTGCCAAAATATTTCATCAATAGTGTATAAAGGATTCATTAAGCATCAGTAATTAACCATCCATTAGTTTAAAAACAAATTTGTGCCTACTCGAATATCTTCCTGAAATATCTTCAGGAAGATTTTGAAATAATTAGCACACAGCTACACTTAGTGAAGTTTCCTTGATATTGAATAAGCCGATCCCATTCTTGGCCAAGCCTTTGGATGATAGATGAATGGCATTCAGGAAGCAAAAGCAACAGGAACCGAAAGCGATTGCTCTCTTGACATAATATTTCAACCCTGTTAAATTTGTGTTTGCCGAAAGCTTAAATGTCTCAATGCAGGTGATGGCTTGGGGGTGTTTCATCAATATTCATCAAACAATTTTCATTTCAAAGATGTGAAGGATTTACTTTTCTTTTACAAGAGTTGACAGTTCATATTTCACTATACAGCTGCTCTATCATGATTTTGGTCTTGCCATTGATTGCCAATGATTCCATATACATTTGTATCATGTCTGAATTTAACAATATCCCTTCATATGTCTGTCCTAGACTCACATAGGTAGTCTACTGCAGCATTGCACATTTTGCTTGCATGATCTAACTAGAAGAGTAGAACCCCTATGAGTAAAATGCAATTTTCAGAATCCAATATACAATATTCTATTATGCCCCATAGGCTTTTACTTTCTGTATTTGTGGTATTGAGACAAGGTCCTTGATTTAATTATTAGAAAGATGTTGTAGCTACTGTAACAAAAATATACGAAGAGTAAAAGAAAGTTAAGGAACGAATAGTTGTTAATTGATCTCTCGAGCATTGAGTTGGTTGATTTATTTTTGTCCATGGGAATTGTGGATAATTTAATATATTGGCTATAATCCAATTGTCAGTTGTTGTTCAGAGTACATAGTTTGCTACTGTATACTATCACTGATTCAGATACATATCTACATTTCTTAACCACCCTGGAATATGTCAAATAAAATCTATTTTCAAACAAGAAAATTCTTTCGATTTCTGGATGGAATTGTTGATCCGGGAAGGCGAATGTCATGGCGACCTCTTTCAAGCCAAATCTATTACTAATCCGAACAAACAATTTCCTTTATGAAACCTTTGATTATGATCCTTGTCAATGTTCTCAATTACTTCCCCTAGTAAATAGTAGATTGACTGAAAAAGGTTTACAAATATCCAGAAAATGAAGGTGATTATGCTATTCATGGCAATCTGCGAATTGTTTGCCTCAAGCTAATGAGTCTTAAAGCACTAGAAACGGTTCTTGAACGTAACAAAACATTCCATCGATATTCAGCAATTTTTATTTAAACAGCGATCTGAGTCTTTGTTTTGATAAGCAAACAAGGCCAGTTCTTATTGGGTTTGCCCTTCTTTCACCAATAGAACTAATCGAACAAGTTGTCGGTAATATCTTGCAGACGTACACTGGGAAGCTTTTAGCCTGATCTAAATCCTGGCTCTAAGAATCTGCCGTGCTCTAATAATATTTTTCAGCACCAATTTTAGATTGATTTATAGAAACTATTCTTGGGCAAAATAGTCACATCATTACTTCCTCACCAACTAATGCTGTGTGTTGCAGTCGATTAAGAAATTTTATTGCTCAATAACAATTTATCAGCGGTAAGTGAATAGAAGCAGATTTGGCTGGTTCCGATGAAAATGATCGAATGCAATATTACTCTGTAATTACACTAAAATTAATTAAGTGATGTTATAAATATGACAACATGCAGTGGGGCCAAGCACGGGATCAGATTGTTTCCTAAATTCCACCTATTTGTGCAATAATCCTATTTGTATTTAAATTTTACACAATTCTATCAAGATGCCAGGTTGAGTCTCCTTTCATACTGTGCAGAGCCGGTAATTACATCAAGTAAAAAGAAGGCCATTAGAGTCTTTAAGAATAGAATATGTGTCGTGTAAAAATACATATGTATAGGTCTGCATACCCAAGCAGTTTGGCCGCCTGCCTTATTATTATGAGTTCTTCAGATAAAGTTCTCTTTCTTGCTGAAGCTACGATTTAATGTGATACTATTCATATTTGTTGTGTAACTTGTGTCAGACTTTCGGAAGAGGTCTTGTCGACTTTTGGAAGAGGTTTGACCTGATATTTGAAATCTATTGTGAGTCTCATATACTGCCACATTAGTTTCACAATATTACAAACTAGATGTCTTGCTAAATTAAACTGATCATGACTTTTCAGTTTGAGATGAAAATTTAAAGCTAGCTTTTGTATCAAAGACTTCAAGTTAGACATCTTGATATCTGAAATTTGTGGGGAGTCTTGTCTTTTCTCTGTAAAGGCTCAGGCACAATATATATCAGGAACAAAGCAGCAATGTCAGGCGAGGTAGCTGGAGATAACAAACTCCCAATGGCATGGCATGGAACCAGGGAATATTCTTCTGCTTTGTCAACTTCGTAAGAGACAAATATGTCTGCTGCGTTTCACTGGTTAATTTGAGGTATGAAGTCAAAAAGAAAATTTGATATTAAGTTGGTAATTATCACCAGCAAAGCATCTAAATGGTCACAGCATCAACACCTCACCAACAATATCATAATAATCTAATGAATTTTAGCTTTATTGTGTGAAGGTATAACAGATGTTGCCAGCTACCTTGTTCATCTATTGGGGTTGTACTTCTTAAGTAACACTAGATTCCCATTTGGATCTGACATGAAAACAAACCCAGCTGTTTTGTGACTCCAAATCTTGTCTGTTTGATTCTTTCTCCTTCTATTGAGTTTAGGCTGTGATATTTACTCAAAGAATAAGCTAAATAATTCCCACAAAAATAGGCCCATTTGAACTGTAATTTGTATCCAAGAAGACTATCCTCTCTCACATAGCGAGAAAAAGTACCCTTTAAAAAGGGTACTGTATCGATCTTAAAATTAACCTCATGGCATGTGGCAATGAGGTACATCCATGGATCTCTGCAAATCCCTAGGCTGTGACCAAGCAACCTTTTGGGGTCTATGTGGTTACAAATGGTTGACTTGTGGTAAAAGGTTGAAATATTATTGGTATAGGCTTACGCTGTAAATTTCGAAAATTTGAGTCCATTTAAATTATTAAGTGTGATGGTTGCACAAGTCTCAAACGTCAAAGCTGAAACAAAAATTAAAATTTTATAGCGTATGTGTGCATGGCCTTGTCACTGTCATGATACTTTAAAAAAGATGGCAAACAATAATTTCTTGCCATGCATATATAATATTATATAGACTACGACAAAACTTTAAAAATGAGAGTGTCATACACCACAATGAACCTCATAATGTCAGCTGAGTTAGCATAAGAATGCATCAGGACTCCGGATATAATAGAATATAACATACCGTATTCAATTATTCATTCAATGGAAATGTGGATAAACGTAAAAGTGTTTGCGATGGTCGTCTCACTGTAATGCTATCATTTGTATGTATTGTCTTAGTATTACCATATCTACTGGGAGTAATGTGTATTTACGTACATTTGCAATAGAGAGTCAGGAAATGTGATGAATTATACATAGTAAGCTCAGAAACATCCTCCATTAAATAAAGTAAATATGGTAACTACCTGTTGTATCCATGCCAAATTAATTTCACCAATTTTCTTCACCATGCATGGCGATTCCATGTTGCTACCAGCAGAGAAAGATCCTAATAGTCCATGCATCCAATTCCAATAGCTACATGTTTGCATCCTTAAATTTGTCTTCACAGACTGAAGGTAGGCCTATGGTGTCATGCTGAGTGGGTGACTATTGGGAAGTTGAGGCACTGAGTAAAAAAAAACATATATCATGCATGCTGAGCTTTCTATTTGCCAAAGTGTGATGTCAATATCTTCACCATCAAGTGATCTTTTCCTTGCATTTATATGTATAAGGAAGTCTGTCAAATTGTATCTTCTAGCGGGAGATTGTAGACATAGAACACATTATACAAAAGTTATTGTATTAAATAGATTTTCTGTCCCATTTTAAAATGAAATATTGAAAATTCATTGTAGGACTTTTGAGTCTTATATGTTTAGGGGAGACATTGCATGTATGTAGTGATCAGTGAAATTGGTACCACTGTGTTCTCTTGCAGAATAGTACTTCAGTCAATCTTTCATGGCTTATGGGAAAACCATTGCAGGCCATGAAGTGGAGGCTTGGTATAAGTCATAGCCTACTTTCACATGTATCTCTGCACTTTCATATTATACATACTTCAAAGCTCATCCCGAACTCATCCCCACTTTGAATAATACATTACAGCTGGCCCTGACACATTTCCAATCTTCACCCTCTCAATCCAGTTCACTAATAAACAGATTACCATAACTGAATCACACGAGGAGCACATGGTCATTGATTCTGCTGCCAGGAGCCTTTGATTTCTTGGATTTTCAGCTGAGGTTAAGGCGAGACTTTGTCCCAAACGGAATCGAATGCAGTTCAGGGGCATCAGCTTTGTTTAATAGTGGTGGGGCAAATAGTGGTCATACCTTCGTGGAAGATGTCAGGGGAAAAATTACAATTTTTTGATTCAGAAGCATGCGTACTTTGTGGTAGGGCAAATACCCCACCAGCCGCACCTACACTGACGCCACTGCTGCAGTTTGCTTTATCTACAAGTCGCATGTGGCCTTGGCCTTGTCCTTGTGATGTCCTTGTGTAAATTGTGACTTATCACCAGGACTGAAATGGCTGAATTGCTAAACAGTCTTATCTATCTGGATAGACTCTTAGTGGGCTAAGAAGGTAGAGCCTTGCAGTAGGCAGGCCGTCTGTATTGACCAGCAGAGCTTAACGCCTGTCAGAGCTGATGCTGTCAGGAGAAAATGAAATCTCTTAGACCTAGGTTTAGATGGAACGAGGGTGAGCAGAAAGTTATTAGATGGGAGCACAAGTTGTTGTTGTATGCAGAAAGAAGAAGGGTCAAGAGCCCTCGGGATAAATTTTTCCTCATCAGTTGTGTATACCTAGAACTAGGATGAGTATGGACACATTGCAGTTTAACCAACACAATTTAAGAAAAAAAAAGACACTCAGGCACAAAATTCTATCAATTTGCCTTTCACTTACTTTTTATAAAGAGAATGCCACGATAAATGACATGATGACTGCTATGGCAGATTCCAGGACGAATGTTATGATGAATGCCTGGCACCATGCAAACACACACCATGCCACACTAATGTGACACTATTTGATGACAAACAATCACTCTTCTTCCCACCATGCAAGACTCTGTCATACATGCGCAAAGAGTCAGTCCTTCACTCTTCTATTCAGTCTGTTTTGGTATTAGTTGCCATAGGTCAGTGATAGTTAAAACCTTCTAAAATGAACTGTACACTCATTAATATTAATGATATATAACAAATTGGTAAAAAATTCTCCTTGCTCCATTGATATCTATATTTCTACTTATTGCCTCTGCACCACGGGCAAATAAATACATATATCAATCAAACATCTGATGATTATAGAAAATGGGAGTTAAATAATGTGATGTCTTTCTCAATCTGGGAACTGGAACTTTGACCACAGAAGAATGGCTATATCGAGCTGGCACAAAATGTTGGATTCTCAAAATAGCATGAGACCCCAGCTAATCTAACAAAAGCTCTATCATCGACTGCGAAAACCTTACTTTTTTTGTGTCATTGTGTTTTTATGTGCTTGTAAATTGAAATCTGACATCTTTCATCGATGACAAGTTATGTAAGATCATTAATTTGTATTTCTTTTTCTTAGTATCATTAATGACTGGTCTGACTCCTGTGTATATTTACATTATTCCTTGAGGGCATATGACCTACATATTCATCAATTTTCATGAGTGAACCCGTTCTGCAACTCCCCGTGGATATGAATGCAGTACATTTTGTTGGCATATATAGCTCCCTACATACATGTAATATGGCTATGTTAACATTGAGATACAAAATGGATTCAGTCACATTGCAAGAGACAGATAACATATTTTCAAGGTCCTTCCAATGCAACCAAAGCGGTCTCGCTATAAATAGACTGAATCTGCCATATGTATATATTCTATTTTAAATAATGTGAATTTTCTATGGTTAAAGACAAATTATAGGATTAAAATATCAACCGACAATAGAGCATTTTATCAGCATTTTTCAATTCAATTTTGAATTACTGTGATCTTGGTGCCTATAGGCATGTAATAAACAATCTGCTTTTATAATTACACCGTCATTAACCTGGTGGTCATGCTCACAAGTAAATGACAAGTGGTTAGAATTTTCTGAACAAGAAAATCAAACAACATTTACCAGGCACAGAAACACTCACCACTTAAAAAGATTGCTTTGGAAATGTAAAGAGGATGTTGTCTGAGGAAAAACCTATGAACTTCAAATGTGACAGAAGGTTTGTTTTTTTAACAACCAAAAATCTCATTTAACACATTAATAACAGCCATTCATAATAATCATTAACATAAATATGTAGTTCAGAAGATGTATTTGACAGACCATTGGTTTAAACTTACCAAATAAAGTTGTACTAAATTATTTTTTATTATGATCATTTTCTCCAAAGGTTATTGCTGTAGCTACTCACCCAGTATGTTACCTACATTTATGCATTATATTGGTTTCATGGTCCTCTGAATATGCAAAATATGACTGCAGTCTGTTGGAAAGGAGTATGTCATCACCAGCTGTGTCAAGATGAATGCTTTAGCACTGGTAAAACACCAATCACAATAAAAAACATAGGCTGCGCAGCAGCAAACCTTCAGCGAAAAACATCTGTAAAGTCATAAAAGCGATGTTGACAAAATTGGTATAATGCAATCGTGGCCAAATCTTGGCCTGAAATTATCTATATACCCGCTGCCCTACCATCTGCCCACCTGCCTGCCAGGGTATGTAAAACCATGGAAAGGCTGAACTAGACAAATTTACACATAGTATGTTGCAGTTTCATACATGTACAGGGAATAGGTTCTGAGCTGTGGGTTGAAAACAATAAGTATATTAATTTATATTTTTCAAATCTTTTCTAAATATTTAAAAAGTGTTAAAACTACCTATCAATGAGACCAGTGAAAGATCTTTATAGGCAATATCTGGATGAATTTCTGTGAAGGTACATCAAAGAGAGGCTAAGTTTTGGACCAGAAACCAAAAATTATAATTTGCAATATATTTTGTCAATATTTCAAAAAGTATAGAAGGACCATGAATCACACCATCAAAAGGCACAACAGCATCATATATGTACATGCGATAGTGACCGAGTCTTGATCCGGAAACGAAAAAAATAATTTTTTATCTTTTTGTTTAATATTTCAAAAAGTATGGATTATCCATCAATCAGACCATCAAAAGGCACAACTAGACCATATGGGCTATATGTGTACCAAATTTCATCTATGTACATGCAATAGGGCCCGAGTTCTGGCCCGGAAACTATCTATCCGCCCGCCGCCCGGACGCCCGACCGCCCGGACGCCTGACCGCCCACCGGCGGACGGACAACATTTTACCAAAGTGATAACAATACCTTCTTCGAACTTTGTTCGCTGAAGGTAAAAATGTGTGAAGCTGAAGCAGAATTTCTTCAACCATATAATAAGTTGATACCTTTTTCATATTTTTTTTTGTCCAAATGAAAACATGACATGATAAGGCAACACATTGATGCCATGTTGCATAAGTTTCTAAGAAACAGCTACAACTTCTTTTTTAAAAGCTCAGATATCCGATTTCCCTTGTTATGGCAAATTTTATCCTCAGATAAGGATTATGTAAAACATTATTGGATTGTTTTTACAGCTGCTTGCAGCCTGTATTGCAGGAGGGATTTTCGGTGAGCTTCTGACCATATAGGAGGTTGCACTATTTCACCTATCACTTTAAAACTTAGCATACAGTCTCAATATAATTATATCTTGCTTCCATCAACTTTTGGTAAACTTTTGTGACAATAAACTCTTTATTTACGAAACTGAAATGTTCGTTTTTCGCGCGAATTTCAAATGACCAGCTGCAGTGAAACCAGCAGCAACAGCAGCAATCAGATCCAATGTTTGCAGATTCAATAGAAAGAATGAAGGAATGAATGAAGGAATGAAGGAAGGAATGAATGAAGGAATGAATGAAGGAATAAATGAAGGAATGAACGAAGGAATGAATGAAGGAATGAATGAAGGAATAAATGAAGGAAGAAAAAATGAAGGAAAGTAGGAAGGCAAAAAGGAAAAGAGCTAGATAGCTAGATAGATAGATAGATAGATAGATAGATAGATAGATACAAATCCATCTACAAGCAGCTGTTAAAGTGCTTGCACGTTATTTTTTTGCTTCCCTTACCGCCATCAATGTCGTTGGAGAAAAATTTAAAGTTTACATCTGAATTTGGAAATAGTGCGATGGAGAGCAAATATGGTGAATTATATTGCACATAAAGAGAACCGATTCATAATATTGTTTTCGTAAAAACCCTCTGTGGACATAAATGTACATACACATAGCTCCCTATAGTCATGGTGACATTGATATACAACATACAGACAATTGCATCAAAAGAATAACCAGAGATAGCAGTTTGCGAGGTCTTTCCAAGATCTTTATTCTAACTTTGACCTACCACATGTTTAAATACAATGTCTCATTATGTGTGCAATGCGTCCTTGAGGGCAAAAAGCAGCTTCTGCGACAACTGTCTTACTTAGTCGCCATTTTTTACTTGGTCATTAAATAAGATCTTACGGCTGACACAAGGCCACAGATAAATATTGCTCACAGTGGTATCTAGTGTCCATTCTGTGTGGATACTTCAAGCCATTTTCACACCAGCCAGACATCTGTAACCAGATAGATGACAGACGGTTGCAGGGTCACTGCCTGGAGAATTGCGGAGATCTGTTTACATGATTCCATGGATTTGACGTCAGTCTTCCCTGTCTTTCTTTCAAAAGATCCGTCTTCTTAGATGTTCTCTTTCTGAAACCAAGCTTTATCAAAGTCAGAAAAGGAACATTTAGCCCAATCTGATGTTATGGATGGTTACATGTCAATATTGGAGTTGATGTTAAGTCATTTCAGTCTTCTAATAGCTCTTTTGAAGACAAACCATTTTCAATTGCTAATTACTCGTGATGTGATATAGCTGATAAGTTAGATTCTTTGTTATGACATTAGTAGCTGGAATGGCTTCCTTAATTTGTGAATAATGTTTTCTTGCATTATTCCGTCTCATTAGCAACTTTAATTGTTTAGAAGCAGTATACTCAAATGGTGTTTGGGTTTGAGTATATTAATCATAGGCTCATATGAGAAACAAATAATTATTAGTAAATATAACTCCTTATATGCCCTGACAGGCAGACATTGCTCTCATTGGTTGAAACATTCTGCAATTGTTTTCTTCACCTTGACAACATAATAAGTAAACATCACTCCTTGTTGCATCTTGCTGCATTGGATGGGACACTGCAATTAACTTTGACTACGAGTTGTGATCAGCCTTGGGCCCTTGGCCTAGTCCTTGTGATGTCCTTGTGCGAATTGTGATTTATCACTAGAACTGAACTAGCTGAATCGCTAAACAATCTTATCTATCAAGAGATTCTTGGTGAGCTTAGGTGGAGCTACACAGGCAGGCAGGCAGTCTATATTGACCAGTGGGGCTTAACGCCTGTCAAAGCTGATGCTGTCAGGAGAAAATAAAATCTCTCTGACCAGGAATTAGATAGAACGTGGGTAAGAAGAAAATCAGCAGATTGTATACTGTATAGCAGAAGGAAGCTTTGGTCAAGAGCCCTCTGGGTGAAATTGGCAAATCAATTGTTGTGCCAAACTGGGGTAAGGTATGTAAGAATGATTAACCATGAGACTCACAAAAAAAAAGTCCCGTCAATACTCTGCACAGGATGTTTAAATGATTCTTTGACATTCGATATCACGTCTTTATTTCCACGTTTTAGGGTAATCCCAGGGTCTCCCTTCAAAGTTTGACAATCTGCTCACGGTCAGATCTGTATATGTCACAAGTGTAAGCTTTTTTTCTGGTTGCAGTTCAAATATGTTTGTGTAAAATTGCAAAAAATATTCTAAGCCTGTGTATGTTTTTGATTACCACATGCACAGTTCTGCATAGTTTTCTCTCACCTTACCATTTTAGCTAATTGTTAATTTTATTGGTGATAATGGCTGATGTTATTCTCAATCGGGAAACTATTCAATGAGCGAATTCTCAAAAGTGAATGATTAAAAACATCCACTATGAAATTAGACATTTTAGTATTGTATTGGCTATTCGGGCATTATCGTCATTGCTTACAGCTAAAGTCAAAAGGACAGACGCAGAGGTGATTAAGTAACTCACCATATTAAGCACAGCTTTATACAAGTAGGCCTAAAGTATGATGTCTTCAGTGGTTCCTGAAGTCTATCCATTTGACTCTGGCTAAGGTGACAATAAGGTGACAATAAACAAACTAATTAGATGACTTAAGGTACTTCATCAAATAAGAAGATTAGGAGACCAACAGAAAACTGTCAATGATGTGGCAAAGCCAATCGAAAATAAGAAAACTTATTTTTCAGTGGACCGCCAATCTGCAAAGAGCTATTAAGGCATCTAGTAAGATTTTACTTATTTTCATATCTTTGTAAGCCTTGGATCAAGCAGTCGGTCTATAAATCAGTTTCCTTAGCAACAGTCACAATAATAAGCTTGTTTCCTCCCTTATATTCTCCCCTTGCTAGGACAAATTGGATTGTTAGATAAGGATATTGATGTGTGTTTCTTTCTTTTCTTAGTGTATTGGTGTGGTTTCTTCTTATTTGATATTTCTTATGAATTATGGTATGCATCGTCCAGAACAGAATATTTACATTTTTATCATGGATTTTCCCACGACCTTGATATTCATCAATTTTCACGAGTGAACCACTGAACCTGCATTGTATGCTTCAACTCCAACTGGATGTAAATGTAGTACATAATGTAAATGTATGGCTTGCTGTGGCTATGTTACAACAGAAATTCAACTTGGAGCCAATCACATTACAACAGACAGATGACATATTTTCAAGGTCCTTCCAAACCTAGCCAAATAGCTATAAATACACTGGATATATGCAGTCTTTTATGATATATAATTTCTCAATTGATTGATCAAATATCAAGCTACAATAGAATATGTTATATGCGTTTCGGATATACTTGGATTTATTTGACCTTATAGTCTGCCTTAAGGCATGCAATGAAACATCTGCCTTTACTATTACATGACAATGTATACCACCATCCACATTCCACATGATTATCATGCTCACAACACAAGGGCAATGAATTGTTGGCTTTTCTGACCAAGTTAATCCAGCAATGTCAGGCCAAAGTGGCTATCATATGCGGATCAGCTGTCCAAGCAGTGTCAGAATTAACTTTTAACTTGGCCGTGTGATGTCACTGGCTTAAAAATTCTTTTTTTTTGTGTCAGTTATGGTTAATCAGTTGATTCAGTGCTTGTCATATCTACCATCATAGGTGACAATAAATAAACTCATTAAATTATTTTCAGAGGTACTTCATCAAATAAGAAGATTTGGAGACCAACAGAAAACTGTCAATGACATGACAAAGCCGGTTTGCAAATTGAAAATAAGAAAATAAATTTTTCCAGTGGACCACCAATCTGCAAAGAGATCTAATGCTCACCTAAAGCCACTCAAAAGGTGTGCACTGTGCAGAAAATGTAAGCAGTTTCAAATGTACCCAAAGCTTTTGACTCTTCACCAGAAATATAACTCATTTAATTAATTTATAATACATGATTATAGCCGTTCCTAATAACCGCCAACATGAATATGAACCAACAGAGATGCAGTTAAGAAAGTTGTGTTTATCTTTTCAGAACTTTATAGTTTTTGGAGATTTGGTATTTGATGTATTGACGGTGTTGAATGTTATTTGAAGTATCTTTTGATAATTATCTCTTCAGTTCAGGACCTCCATGCTGATATGATGATTACTTGATAACATATTTTGATAACATATTTTGTAGACAGAGTGCTACTCGGTGTTTTGTGCCAGACAACCATCCACAGGGCAGAACATCCTGTCAAATCTAAGCACTGTCTGGGGTATCACAGGGGCAAGTTCTATAACCCTTCATAGCTATTACACCCTGTGGACACATTTACTTCATCACACATGTATCAAATATATAACCTGTGTTCTTTTTGATTAAGCATTTTCCAAACATGCGCTTTTAATAATGGATATTTATGTTATCGACTGGCAGGAAAAATGTTTACTTTTTGTTGCATATGGTCATTGTCTCCAAAGGATATTCCTGTAGCTACACACAAAGTGTGTGATCTACATTTATGCATTATATTGGTCTCATGGTTCCCCTGAATATGCAAAATGTGATTGCAGTCTGGTATATGTCATCACCAGCTGTGTCAAGATGAATGCTTTAGCACTGGCACAACACCAATCATAATAAAAAAGTGAGAAGATATAATAAAGCAGGATTTCTTCAACCATTTAATAATTTGCTTGCAGCTTAACTGCTGGCTTGTTTGCCTTTCAGTAATTAGGATGCGGGTACAACCATTGGTGTAACTTCAGGCCTAGGAGAATCGAGTTTCACTCAGCATTCCATCATCAGTGCTCAGGAAATCGGCCCTTTTTCTGTTGAGACAGCAATCTACACCTTTTGTATAAATTACTAAATGTATTAGCCATAGCACAGAGTTGAATATTGCCTTCTTCCATTTAATTGAAGGCCTTTGACCTAAATATTAATCAATTTTCATGAGTAGGTCCATGCTCCAATTCCCCATGGATGTAAGCATACTTGATGTATTTTCACATGCTCCCTATGACTATGTTACTACAGGGAAACAAGAAGTGCGATGAATGGATCATATGATTAGTGGCCCAAGTGGTCTTGTGACGAGTGATTTTTCTATGCACCATTGATCACTGGATGTAAATATCTGCTGAATTGAAGACAACAGTCATTTAGCACCTTATTTATTCGATAATGTGTCAAGCAAACATTTTTGGAAATGTTTTTGTATTTTTTAATCACCTCACAAAAGCCAGGTAGCCTACAATCCTGCTCTCCAAAACTGTAAAAAAAAAAATAGCAAAGAGAGAAAGAAATAATTGTTGAAAATCGGCAGACAGACAGGAAGATAGGCAGCCAGACCATGAGCATATAATCATAGATAGATAGAGAGACGGAGATAGATAGATAGATAGATGGATAGATAGAATAGATAGATAGAATAGATAGATAGAATAGATAGATAGAATAGATAGACAGATAGAATAGATAGATAGCTAGATATACAGACAGAGATATATCGATTGATAGGCAGTGAAGGTGCAGTTGTCAGGCCAGGCCATACCACCACAACCCCTCCACCTCCCACTAAGAAAATAGAATGGGCGATAATCCTACTATTTTTTTTTTCTGATTTTTGGTGGTAGTGCATTTTCACATTGTCAAAGCCTCTTGTGCGAGCTGGCACAGCGAGGCTTTGACTCTGTTGACAGTTTTTCCTGTGGTTTTAGTCACATTTAGATCAGCCATGCCCCAGTGGCTTCAGCCAACCAGAAGGCAGTTTTCATATTATCCATGAATGTTGAACAATGAAACAAAACATACAAACTGAAAACAAGAAACCGTCATCTGAAAAATATGTAAACTGTGAAATGGCTGATGAGTAATAAAACCAAACACTAAAACTGTAAACAATTCAGATGTCAATCATCTCCCATGCGTTTAATTCTGATCTGATTGGTTGTTGGGTTGCTTCTCAAGTCAAGACAGCCTCATTGGCAGTGATTGACTTGGTCCAAGTTACCAAGTATGACATTTTCAGAACGCATTTCACTCCCAAGTTGTCAGGGGGCAGGCATAGGATCTTTGAGGGGGAGGGGGGTTATATAAATAATTTCTTTCTTTAGTTTAGTGAAATGAACAGATTCTCTCTAGTTTTTAACTTATTTCTCTCGGCAAGGATCTACCTATCTACCTGTCTACCTATCTACCTGCCTACCTACCTATCTACCTATCTACCTTATCTATCTTATCTATCCATCTTATGTTATCTTATCTATCTTATCTATCGATCTGATCTCTCGATCTTATCTATATCTTATCTATCTATCTTATCTATCTATCTATCTTATCTATCTATCTTATCTATCTTATCTATCTATCTTATCTATCTATCTATCTTATTTATCTTATCTATGATCTATCTTATCTATCTTATCTATCTTATCTATCTTATATATCTTATCTATCTTATCTTATCTATCTTACCTTATCTATCTCATCTTATCTATCTTATCTTATCTATCTTATCTATCCTATCTTCCTCCATTCCTTTCAGCTTTCTCCCGTCCTTCCCTCACTTCACTCCTTCCTTCATTGCCAGCTCCCTTCATTCCATTGAAGGTTACTGGTGTTGCCCCTCCCCTTTTGAAATTGCTTGAACTTTTATTTGAACCAAGATGATTAATATCAATTATAAGGAAACTGAAAACAACAAACATACTAGCAGACAACAGCTATCAACAGTATGCAAAGTCTGGAATGACTTGCCCAGCCTTAAATGTAACAGCCTCTCTGGTTGTGCGACCACTTTCCTTCGCAACCAATCACCTTGAATCTCTAAAACCACACTTTTTGTGGCCAACCAGGTCAGAGGCTCACTGGCAGAGCCAGCTCGAAGTGATCCGAAGACCACGTGAGAATGGTGGTAGTGAGAATCATGACTAACCTCGGTAACACGGCAAAATGCCATACTTCCTGTTTATTGACCAATCAGAGAGGGTTATTCTGACAGGAACAGGTTATATAGTTTACCAAACCAAAAAGATGCTGCAAGGTGTTGCAATGGCCGAAATGGAACCATTAACTTTTCGTAGTGCCTCCCCTTCCAATGGTTCATTTATAAATACTTATCAGCTCATTTTATTAAGTTATATCATACTGAATAAACGGCAAAATATATGTTATGTTACAATTAGGCACACTCACAAGATAACACACGTTATCTACCATGGGAACATCATCTGTCTCTTGGTAAATGTGGAGAATTTTATTGACGAAGGTCAGACCTACATTCAAATCTGAGCATATTTCCCCTTTTGGTTTGCCATCCAGATGATACTGGAACACAACCCTCCACCGGAGGTCCTGAGAAAATGCTGTACCCCGAATGTGGATTGACATAATAATTGTTGAAGTTCTCTCTCCAGCTACTTTTTACAGTGTAATTTCAAGGATCAGGGTCATTTGAAGGTGTTGTCTCACATTAAGAAAATAATCCCAAAGTGTGAGATACTGTCTGTGCTCAAGTATGCGTGAAAATTTGTGACTTGGCAAAGCCACTTGAGCACCAAACACTTGGTCATTTCGTTGCACTTCTTGTTTCCCTGTAGTAACACTGAGACATGATCACTTTGCAACAGACAGATGATGTATTTTCGAGGTCCGCCCATACATCCAGATCAGTAGAAACAACCACAATAATTTTTTTCCCCCATAGGCGTATCGGAGGGGGGGGGGAAGGGGGGGCGGTCACCCCCCAAAAGTTTGGGAAACAGTAAGATTCGGGCAAATGTGTAAAAAATTTGGGCAGATTATTGATTAAAAACCATGGAAAATTAACGATTTCTAGGCAATTTCATTTGAAATGGTATTAAATTTAGATCTCGAAATTCGGGCAAATGTCGCTCGCCCCCCAACAATCGCGCGCGGCATACGCCTATGGTTTCCCTGCACATGACAAATCTATCTTTAGATGAGGATTATCCGAAACGATATTTGTTTATTCTTCTTGCTCTCTCACCACTGTCATTGTAGGAAAAATGTTTACATCTGATTTTCTAAATAGAATGGTGGAGAGCAAATGTGGTGAAATGAATTAAGCACAAATAGAAGTGATACAGACTTGTTTACTTGACTCAATAGCGGCCATTCTGGAGCTCATGTTTATTTCATACAAACTCCCTGTGGATGTAAATGTACATACACATATCTCCCTGTAGTCATGGTAACACTAATATACAACATGCAGACATTGCATTATAATAACCAGAGTAAGTAATAAGTTTCCATGGCCTTTGGTAGACATTACTTAACCTTGAAGAGTCTTCTTCTGAATAATTGTTTTTCTTTGTCGCAATTTTAAATTGCATGACAATCTGATATTATCGCAGAACTGACACAGGGCCAAAGATAAACATGATTCTCAGTGGTATGAAGTGCCCTATTCTGTGTAAATACTTCAAGCCATTTTCACACCAGCCAGACATCTGTAACCAGATAGATGACACACGGTTGCAGGGTCACTGCCTAGTGAATAGCGGAGATCTGTTTACACGATTCCATGGATTTGACATCAGATGTTCCTTTCTTTCTCTCTATGGATCTATCTGTTCAGTGGTTCTCTTTCCACAATCGAGCTTTGTCAATCCTAGAGATGGTAAATATAGCAGAGATTCAAACTAACATCATGGCTGGTTTTAGGTCTAACTCAGTCTTCTAATAGCTATTTGAAAGACAAAACATTTCCATTTTGTCATCAAATGTGACAAGACAAGCTGATTAAGATAAATTTTCTGGGACCAGAAGCAATGCTAGGACTATGTCACATTATGCTTTCAATAGTTCTGAGAATTAGTTTTAGGTGAATGTGTATGCGATCTTGATTCCAATAGCTATTTTTCAAAATTGTTTTAAAGAGATGCAAGAAAGCAGCTGAAAATAGTGTTATCAATTTGATGCTGTGGTTTACATTGCTTGTCAAGTTATGGTATTCTAGGTTTGAAAGAAATCATTTACTTTGAACCTGGTTATGCTTAAAGAAAAGACAATCAACTAACTGCAGCTACTGGTTTAACTGTTGCAGAGCAAAACCTCAGTTTGGTCACACAGTTTTGATACTAAGATACATTAGCACCTAAAGCAGAGAAGAAAATCATTGTTTCATACATGTAATACATGTATGAAGCTGACAAAGCAGAAGAAAATGTCCTGCTTTCACATCATGCCATTGGGAGGTCCTTATCTCCCACTTCTACAACTTCCCTTCCTGGTATGGTTTCTTTGTTGCTGATATATTCCTATCTAAGCCTCCTGAGGAGAAAACAGGACTCCCCAGATATCAAACATTAAGACATCTATTGATCTAACTTGAGCTTTAAGTCCTTTCTACACAGAAACTAGTGTGTCATATTATATTAGACTCCAAGTAGACAACACGAATTGAGATTTGTCACTTCACCATTTTTGCTGTATCCTGCATGTGCAAAGCTGACACAATATTACAGGCACATGACAAATACATTTGGTTCTCTTCAAAATATGTGTAGTTTTACTAGGCCTACTTCAAACAATTTAGTGCCAGCCAGCCACTTTGTAGCCCTATAGAAGCCAAAAGGTTGCTTGGTCGCAGCCTAGAGAATTGTAGAGATCCATTTACCAGATGTCACTCTTTCTTGCTTTTTCTCTAAGCTTGAACCAATCTATTCAGCAACCTTCTTTCTTAAACAGAGTTTTGCCAAAGTCAGAGTAGGAGGCAAGATCGAATCTAATGTTTCGACTACTTGGCATGTCAAACTGAAAATTGATATTATGGGTCTTTAAAAAAAAATCTCTTTAAGAGACAATGAAATTCTAATTTGTAGTTAGACGTAATACGATTGGGGTGATTATATTAAATTGTTACCATTTCAGACGAGTCAAATCATGATGACAATTGTTACTAGCATCTGTAAATAGGTCTCTTTGTTGCTAATCTTGATAAATATAGTTATTGATCCACAAACCACGGCATGGAAAGGGTCTGAAGGGATTTCCTATTCTTGTCCTTCCAATGTCCTATGTTGGTTTTTTTTTTATTGATATATATAAACAATGCAAATTATCGTACTTTTATAATAATCAATATTACTATTGACTGGACGAAATCTTAAGTGAAATAACAACTCTTCTCTGCAGTAGCTCCATCACTATAAAAAGGGCTCTGTGACTCAAGAAAAAGGTCTCACAAACTTACGTAGCCATGACTACTCCTGTCTGTGCTCTATCCTGGCTGGATGTCTAACCTTTGATGGTGTGGAAACGTTCAGATGCAAGATCACGTTGTATTCAGGCAATAGTCTTCGAGATCCAGACCAATTTCTGGCGTACTCAGTACTATCGGATGTGTGTGATGCAACAGGTGAGGTTAAAATACATTTTGAAGCTTAAAATATCAATTTTACATTTGAATAGACTTGCCCGAATTTCACAATCCAAATTTCATACCATGTCCAAAGAAATTGCTATGGGAAGCCCGGATTTTCAATAATATTATTTGATCATCTGCCCGAAATTGCTGGCCTCCTTGCCCAAATTAGGGTCTTTTCTCAAAGGTTTGGGGGCGGCTGCCCTACACTCTGATCAGCATTGGAATCCAGACTCAGACTCAGACTCAGACATATTTATTTTCAATAGAGGACAAGGTAGGAAAAAAATATATTGTTATGTTATGCAGTATTTTGGTTTGACAATTCTCTATTGAGGGTGACCCCTTTACGACTAGTAGGCGCTATCAAGGAGCCATCCAGTCATTTCTTCTCAAAAAAGTGTTTCTGTATCAATAGAGAAAGGTTCGAACAGTTTAGTTGTATATGCTCACTCCTTGTGCACAGGTCAGGTGGGCTTGCTATTGTATTATAGGTTCAAATCAAAGTTCACTCATCTCAGGAAGCACAGTATTCCTGATACAGCTATAACATTTTAAGAAGGGTATCAGGAATGGCCTAAAAATTGAAAGCTCGCTGACCTAAAAAGTCAGTTGATAATGTGCTAACTTCGTCAATTATACCAAATATCTGCAGAAATTCTCTTGTACAAGTGCCTTATTCAATGAACAAAAACTGATAAGACATTTTGTGGTCCACGAAGTTGACAAAGCAGAAGAAAATGACCAGGTTCCTCACCAAGCCATTGGACGGTTATTATCTCCTCTTACTACAACTTCCCCTCCTTGCACGGCTGCATGGCTTCCTTCCTTGCTGATATATTCCTTTCTAAGCCTCATAGGGAGAATACAAGACATTTCGAACAACAGGACGTCTAACTTGAAGTTTCCAGCAAAAAATATGCACTCTTTTAGCACATACACAGCCTCTGCTAGAGCCAGTGACATGAAGAAGTCTAACTTGAATTTTGCCTTGCATTAGCCCAAGAATGCCCTTTTGGACAACAGTTTACTTGTTAGTATTCTTCCTGGAGCCTTTTCCACACTATCTATCTTATTAAAGTGTACACTCTACATTGTAGATTTAGGTTGCATGCGTGTTGAATGCCTTAGAAATTACATATACCAAAGTTAATGTCACCGTATGACTGAACAGCCTGATGTTATTTTGCAGCACTAGCAAGACGCACTGCAGTTGGCAAGTGTTTCTAATATGCTAGTTAAGAACTTTCCGTTGATATTTTTGTTTCTGTTTCTGGTGGCTAAGAGGATTTCTCAGATTGGATGAGTTACCGAGTAACCAATTAGTTCGTCATGATGATATCCCATAACAATTTTCTGATGGTTAGTTGTATACTGTTGACTTCATTTGGGATTGCAGTAATAACATTTGGGAGAAAGATCTTTGCTAATCATGCGTCTCATTTGCCTTGCCTAATTAGTAGTTTCTGATGTCGGTGGTCGAAAGTTTAGTGTGCTTGTAATAAATGTCAGCAGGCTAGGATGAGGCTGCCTTCCTATATGAGCTTCATACTCCAACTGCCTCTAACTTAGTGAAATCATTTCTACCTGATACCCTGTCTCAAGTATACAATGAAACTCATAGAAGTGAAAATAGCTAGAAACTCATGCAGTCTACCTTAGTCCTATAATTTGTCATGCTATCAATTATGGCAAAGTGTATATTTAAATGCCTTGTTGTAGATGGGTCTCAGGTTATCACAGCTTGAAATTATCACTATTAGGTATAACGACAATTATATGATCAGCCAAAATGGCCAGCGAGGCACCAACAAGAAAAGAGAAGTTATCGGTTGATTGCAAAAACTAATCTACAAATCGTGTTGCTTTGACATTGAATTGCTGCTGAATATTGAAAGCACATCCCAGAGCCATTTCAGCTGCCTGTATTGAGCCTCTCAAGCTTTTGGCAAACACTTCATGAATCCCAGTGAATAGCATAATCATCTTGATTTTCTTAATCTTTCTTCAAATCAATTGGCTAATTACTGAAGGAAGCCATAACAAACAATGACAGGGTTTTGTGCCCAAAGGCTTCACCAGTGAAATTGTTTGTACTGATTAGAAATAGTTATGGCTTGAAGGAGCTGTCTAACAGGACCATCCTTCACATAGACCATTGCCTCCTCTGTCCACTAAAACCCATTTATATAAAGGCACTGATAAAAGTCCTAGCATGTTTTGTGGTTAATGGAATATCAAGAAATTGACAAACCACTCAACTAATTTAAGGTATGCACCTGATATGATAGGCTTTTTCTTAAAAAATATCGTAGTCAGGAATAACTTATAACCGCAACAAATCCCCTTGAAATCGAAGACGATCCATTGAAAACTATGGTGACAGCATAGGTTGAAGTTTTACAAAGTCGCGTTTTTCTAAACGTTTCGCTTATTTTTCACTGCACACAAAATATTACAAACATCATTCTCAGCATTAAATAAACTTAAATTTTTCTGCCAACACAAATTTGACATCCATTTTTTATCACAGTATGTATGTAACGCAGTAGGTTATTCAGGACTCGAACACCAGACAGCATGGCAAGCTTAGTAGGGCAACTGGAATTATCACTACATTAATTTTTCAACCCTGTCTAATTGGTGTTTCAATATTTCTATGAAAATCACTGCAGGTAATTTTTCCTCATTATTCGTCAATTGATTGCCAAATTAGGATTTTGATGATTTTCCATATCTATTCTTGAAAGTTATGAAGTTCTTTCGAACTGTGTTTTGGCATGAATTAAGTCTTCTCAATATTGACTGTTGATAATTTTCCACATTATGATAAAACTGAATGGGAGTGTTGTTCACAGCAATGAACCTCATGGATGTCATGGCATGGAAGAATACAACACGAGTCCGAAGGACGAGTGTTTATTCTGCAGCAGACCACATGAGTGAGGTTCATTGCTGTGAACCACACTCCCATTAAGTTTTATTTATGTCCCACAATAAAAATAGAACTATAGTCAATAGTCAAAAATATTAATAATTGCAAGAGGCACTATTTTGTTTGAATGGCAATAAAAAGATCCCAGGCAACCAAACTGACCAATCAGAGCATCAAAACATTGAAACATCATTACTTCACTGCCCATTGTTTAAATAACAACGTAAGATAATGTGGTTCACAACGATGAACCACATGGTGTGAATCACATGGTTTTTTTGCCAGAACTTCACTGCCTATTGTGGGATATTGCATGTGATAAAGCTGAGAAAAGGTTTAACCTCAAACCTCTGTTTGTGAAACTGAACCTTGGTACCCTACAATCGGTATAGGCTCCAATACCTTTTCTTACCACTTGACTAGCTTTCAAGTTAGCAAAAAAATTATTTCACGAAAGAAAATCACTGCCAAAATAGCTAAAATGGGCCATGAAAACCTTACTGGATTGTCAATTGCCAGTCTGCTGCAATTTGTCTGATTTATTGCCTCTTGCAACTCGGCCAGCGCAGTGTGCTTTTTAAAAATGTGTTTTGTTTGATTGAAGAATACAGTGTGTAAATGCACACGGCTAAACTTCAGAGACATCTCATGGCAATTTAATCACTGTGTGATCTTTTAAAACAGATTAAAACTAATCATCTGTGGTTAGTTCCATCTGCTTTTCAGCTGAGCTGACCTTGTACAGTGCGAGGAAAATTATTTTATACAAAATGGTTCATTTTTACATGCCATAAATATGACTGAGTTAGTTTCACTGATATATTCCGTTAATGTGGTGCACATCTGTTCAAAACCATCAAATCATAACTTCATTTTGTCATTGTCAATGAAAGATCAAATGGCAATGAAAAGTATTTGATGTTGCCAAATAGGGCATTAAGAACATCAACCATTGCTTTTTTTTTTTAGTAGAAAAGGCTTTTGACAAATTTTAGGCAGTCTGACATTTATTGCCATGGTATAATTAAGGCCATTTTAATGCCAAACTAAGGTTTCCATCTGAGATTGATTTGCTCCTGTTAACAGAAAATGCCAAACTTAAATTTGTGTGTTTATAATAGTTGTTATTGTAAAATTATTGGTTTGCATTACGCATTAGCGCTTGTTTACTCTCACATAACTAGTTGATAACTACCAAAAAATGTGTCGACTGAAAGAATTTTGGTCAAATGCATTTTAACACATATACATTTTCTCAACATAATTAATCATTATGGTAAATCTTTTTTGACAGGAAAATGTCCTAGCCTGAGTCCTTGGATTCATTTTCCACGAAGGATTTTTGGAATACTTGGAAAAGCAGATTATACTGCAGTGGCACAACAACCTTGATAGTCAGAGAAGCTGATTAAGATAGGAAATGTCAAAGCAAGGCGACAACAAATGAAAATAACAGTCTTCTGAAAAAAAAAAGAAGAAGTTTAAAAATTAATGTATTTTAACATTAACTACACTGTATATTGTTAAAACGCAGAAATGTGTAGTCACATGTCACTGGCCCACACCATGCTGTAGTCGGAGTTAGGTACAGGTCAAAATCTTTGATAAGTAAGTGAAACACAGGACCAATGTTATTTCATATGACCCAATATGTTTTCCTGTCATCGGATGAGAATTCATGCTTCCACATGCAGTTTGGTTGAGGATGTCTAGCATTAATGAAATGGCACAATATCATACGTTTCAATTATTTGCTATTGACTGGAGGAAACATTTAAGTGAAATAAAAGTTCTTCTCTGCAGTAACTCCATCACTAAAAAGGCTCTGTAACTCAAGAAAAAGTCTCACAATCTTAAGAAACCATGTCTACTCCTGCAGACCTAGCTGTGTTCTATCCTGGCTGGATGTCTAAACTAGAGTTTCCAGCCAGTTAACTGTAACAGTTAACTGTCACAGTTAACTGTTTGAAATAGCATCGAAATGAGATTGTGGTCAGCTGAACAGTTAACTGTTAACCTAACAGTTAACTGTTTTATCATAGTGACAGTCTTAAAGCTACTAAACATTTTTTAGTAAAAATAAATCCAGCACTTCAGATTAGTTCAATTATTTTAAATGGCATACACAAGAATGGCTAAAACTGTGATAATCTTGTCGATATTGTTGATATTTATCAGTGGAAAAGCTTGATCAAAATCTTGTTAACGACCTGTTGTTATTTGTTTAGAAAGTAAAAAGTTAATTGTCTGTAGTTATTGCATTTATTTCCATCTAAAAATATAGTTAAACTAACAGAAGAGGTCTAAGCTACTTATCAGCTCATTTTCGGTGTCTTGGGGCCTTAAACTTGCCTAAAATCTGGCATTTGGAAAGTTATGTTTTCTTTATGACAAATTGTTTGTTTGACTGTTTGCTGGAACAAACCAACCATCAACAACTGAGTACAACAACTCCAGAGATTTATGAAAAGAAGATTATGAACAGTTTAATCCAGTTGTTTACTGTTTGAGGTAGTTTGGCAATCACACCAAACTGATAACTTGCATAACAGTTAACTGGCAGTTAACTGTTAACTGTTTAGAAATGGAACAGTTAACTGTTAAGCAAGTTAACAGTTAAACTGGAAACTCTAGTCTAAACTTGGACGGTATGGAACCGTTCGGATGCAAGATCACGTTGTATTCAGGCAATAGTCAGGTCGCTCCCTGCGATAGATCTGTGGAGAATTATCGACAGTCACTGGAGAAGTCCACAACCATGATGGAGCAGCAGAAGAGATAGGAACTGTCATCACTAAGGAAAAAAAGAAAAACCTCAGATCTCTGCTTCCACAAGAGTATGATGAATATTGATAGATTTCCTCTCGAGTCATTGCTGGAAGAAGTTATTTTTAAAGCCTTCAATATTGACATTTTGCCAACATATTTATGTATTTAGCCTTTGTATTACTGAATCAATTTAGTATAAGTTATATGAAAAGAAACAAAAAATAAACTTGCATGTCATGCATGAGCAAGGTCACCCAAACAGCCTTCACATGAATGAAGTACTACTCCAAGTCCTTCGAAAGTATAGTGTATGTGTATGTACATTAATTCCTTTTAATTAGTGATGGGTCATGGATGCTCCTGTAGCCTACCTGCATGGTATACAGTTGCAAAATCATTCTTCTCTTCTTTTCTTCTTTTCTTCTTCTTTGCTTCTTCTTCTCTTCTTCTTATTCTTTTTGTCTCTTTTCTTCTTTAATATTTTCTTCTTCTCTTTTTTTCTTCTTCTTTTCTGTCTCTTTTCTCTTCCGTTCCTTTTCTCAAAATCTTTTTTTCTTATCCTCTTTTTTCCTTCTTCCTATCATCTTCTTCATGTCTTCTTTTCTTATTATTTTTCTTTCTTCATCAAACCTCTTCTTTACTTTCTCTCGTCTCCTTATTTTCTCTTCTTTTCGGCTCCTCCATTCTTCCTGTTTTTGTCTTCTTTTCTTACACTTCGTGCACTTCATGGTTTGTTCAAGAAATATCTATACACCAAAGAGAGTCTTTCTTCTTTGATGGAATATATATGGTCTGGCTTGACTGATACTGCTTTTGATGCTGATCCTGGATTCTGCTGTAATATAGCAACATCTGACAGAATTGTTGTAATACATCATTTGGTTTTGTGGCAGATGTTGTGGATATAATCTTTGTTTAACACAATACTGAAAGTTTGAAACGAAGCAATCTTGACTTTCTAATTAAAAAATATAGGGACTATACACTGTAGTTGATTTTTCTTTCAATGACAATGCAATACTGACCAGACCAGGGTCTGGTTGTGAATTTTTGCCTTTTAAAACAGGTTTTCTGTGAAAATAATCCAGTCTCCAGGGGACTATACAAATGTATCCATGGTTGCCTGAAAGTAGATCACTTTGTCATGGTAACGCTGACAGGGTAACAACCACCTTCCCGAGTAAATTCACCTGATAAGTTTGAAAAACAAAACAGAAACTGAATGGAGGTTTAGTTTTGCTGGGTTAATTCTTGACCCCAGGTCTGTAATCCAGACTGACACTGATTATGGACACTATACCCTATGTACATGTACATAGTAGAAATGACTATGACAGGCTGCCTAGACTATCTTGCTCTGTCCAAATTCCAGGATATATGTTCTAGTCCCTATCTTCCTGACAGGAGTTCCTGTCCAGTTCTGGTAGCAGTGATGGACACAGCGATTTTCCATCCCGGATGAGGCTGCTGTTGCAAGAAATTGGATGGTGGTGGAAGGGGCTCTAATTACGTGTAGACAGGGCTTGTGATGTTGCTGAGCTAGACTTGCCTATACTCAATATTCTGTGTTGTGTCTACAGCTGGGAGTACGGTTCCATGAAAGTCCCAGATAAAGAAGACAAGAATAAATATTCTTTTGAGGACTGTAAGATATAGATTTTGGGTGGAGGGGATAGAAAGGAGGATTCGTATTCATGTACATGTCTGTGAAAGGAGTTATTCCATCAACAGTACACTTACACCATATACCAGTGAAATGAGCATTTTGCTTGCAAGAGAAGAGCTACCATGATGAGTATAGATTACTTGCTGTGCAGCAGTGTGCTTTGGTTAAAGCATCTAAGGAGGAGACCATTTAGTATCCGGGGGGGGGGGGGCTTGGAGTTTTTTTAAAAATGAGTAATTTCTTGCTCAGTTTTTTTAATTTCTAAAAATAAACCATCTTTGAGCAGTCTTGAAGTAAATGATTTCTCTCAGGGCTATTTCTTAATAAGGTGATGCTTGATTTAGAAATGAATGCGGGGGACTTCGCGGGCTTGAAGTAAATAAATACTTCCGTGTGATCCGGAAATAAGTTCGAAAAATGAGACACCCTTTCCTTCTCTTCTTCTTCTTTTTGTCTTCTTTCTCTTTTCTTTTTATTTACTTTTATTAAAAGTTATGGCAAATTGGACAGAACTTTTGGAAAACCCCTCGTATAGCAACGTGTGAGAGAAAAGTTGTAATGTATCATTGGTTCTGTGACAGATGCTGTGCAATGTGTGCATAACACAATACTGAAAGTTTGAAACGAAGCAATCTTGACTTTCTGATTGAAAAATATAGAGACTATACTTGATTTTTCTTTCAATGATAATGCAATATTGACCAGACCAGGGGTCTGGTTGTGAATTTTTGCCTTTTAAAACTGGTTTTCTCTGAAAATGATCCGGTCTCCTGGGGACTACAAATTTATCCATGGTAACCTGAAAGCAGTGCTGGAGCCGAGGCCAGGACATCCGAGACCGAGACAGAGACCAAGGCATGAGCATCCGAGATCGAGACCGAGACCGAGACCGAGCCTTGACTCTCCGAGACTGAGACCGAGACCGAGGCATGAGCATCCGAGACTGAGACCGAGGCCGGCTGGACAAAAATGATGGTTGACTGCTAAACTATTTTAGTTTGGTATATTATCGGCATTTAGCCATCGCTTACGATAAGGCTATAACAGTACAATTAGAGATTCACTCAATGACTCAAGTAAAACACTGAAATGAAGACAATAACCGGGCAACCATTACATTTTTAAAGAACAGGGCATGGAACTGATCTCACTGGCAATTTTGTTTTTACGGAAAACAGTGACAGATCAGATTTTGTTTTGAGTGTCTGACAACCTCAATTATGTTTAATTATTTACTTCTAAATCAGACATTGCAGACTGAGATAGCCCATCCACCAGAAATTCATTTCAAAGGAACGAATTAATTAATCTTTTTCACCATGACTGGAAAAAATTGGTTACTTTAAAAAAAAATTCTGAGGCAGCTTATCACTTTCACTACGGGCTTTACTATAACTGCTTGAAAAATTACAC
The DNA here is from genome assembly GCA_026936325.1 of Platynereis dumerilii. Taxonomy (NCBI): domain Eukaryota; kingdom Metazoa; phylum Annelida; class Polychaeta; order Phyllodocida; family Nereididae; genus Platynereis; species Platynereis dumerilii. Next base: position 589,863 of record JAPTHN010000099.1, read on the forward strand.
TTTCTGGAATCTAGATACATGTAGATAGATACTTTGAATTGCTGGGTTCCAATTTATTGGGCAGCAGCATATGTTTGTTACAACAAAGTTATTTGGAATATCTTGTGAGGCGCAAATGAGATTCTGTCACAAATTTTGTCCCATTCCATTTTGTTGAGTTGTGTTTTAAATCAGACACTCTGGTGTGTGAAGTTGATGATCAGGTACCAACGCATCTTCCATTACATGTAAACAAAAACTTTAAAACTTCAAATTGTTATGGTCGAAATTTAAATGAAATAATGTTCAACTCAATTAGTGAAGGAACATAAAAATTCAAAAATGTTCAAATATTGTTGGTCAATTTATAATTTCATATCTATCACAAAAATGGCATCGCTCATAACTTGGCACTCAGCCTAAAATAGGCCTAGATTCAGACAGTCTTAAAAAACAAGCAGAAAATGATTCTATCAGAATCTAATATATAGGATAATAGTTTCCTTGTGTTAGATTAACTGACAGATAATTATACTTAACTGACAGGAAAATTTTGTTTGACTGTTCCAGGAAAAATTGTACTCTATTAATTTCGCTGGCCTCGGACATGCCTCGGGCAAATATCCGAGGCCGGAAGGTCCGAGACTGAGTCCAAGGCCAAGGATTGGTCATCTGAGACCGAGACCGAGGCCTCGAGGACTCCAACACTGCCTTAAAGTAGATCACTTTGTCATGGCAATGCTGACAGGGTAACAACCACCTTCCCAAGTAAATTCACCATACAAGTTTTAAAAACAAAACAAAAACTGAATGGAGATTCAGTTTTGCTGGGATATTTCTTCATACATTACCCCAGGTCTATTCTCCAGACCGACAATGACTATGGACACCATACCCTATCTATACATGTATAGCACAAATGACTATGACTGGCTGCCTAGACTATCTTGCTCTGTCCAAATTCCAGGATATATGTTCTAGTCCCTATCTTCCTGACAGGAGTTCCTGTCCAGTTCTGGTAGCTGTGATGGACACAGCGATTTTCCATCCCGGATGAGGCTGCTGTTGCAAGAAATTGGATGGTGGTGGAAGGGGCTCTAATTACGTGTAGACAGGGCTTGTGATGTTGCTTGGCTGGACTTGCCTATACTCAATATTCTGTGTTATGTCTACAGCTGGGTATACTGTTCCATGAAAGTCCCAGACAAAAAAGAAGACAAAAATAAATATTCTTTTGAGGACTGTAAGATATAGATTTTGGGTGGAGGGGATAGAAAGGAGGATTCGTATTCATGTACATGTCTGTGAAAGGAGTCATTCCATCAACAGTACACTTACACCATGTACCAGTGAAATGAGCGTCTTGCTTGCATGAGAAGAGCTTCCATGAGTACAGATTAGTTGCTGTGCAGCAGTGTGCCTTGGTTAAAGCATCTAAGTCGGAGACCATTTAATATCTGGGGGGGGGGGGGCTTGTAGTTTTTTTAAAATAAGTAATTTCTAGCTCAATTTTCGTGAAATAAATAAATTCTCTTCGAGAAGTCTTGAAATAAATTATTTCAACATGGGCTATTTCTTAATAAGGTGATGCTTGATTTAGAAATGAATAGTGCGGCACTTCGCGGGTTCGAAATTAATAAATACTGAGGAGGAAAACTCCAAGCCCCCCTTCCTAGAAATTAAATGGTCACACCCTAAGTAGCCTTTAACATTAACAGAGAGGAATTACCATAGAAGGTTAATCTGCCAGTGCAGCTGCTAAGAGTAAGAGTGGGATAAGGATGGAAAGCTTTCCATGTTAGGTCAACATTAACAGTCAGCAATAAAGCTCCCCTGAGCCTCATAGCTGCCAATTGATGTTTGAAGACCTGGGGTATATGTTTAGAGAGAGATATGGGGCCCAGTGATGGCCCTTGTGACCTTGGTGCTGACAGAATAAGCCTGTGGCACTGCCAGCCAGTCAGATGGATAACCCTCATCCCTCCTGGTTGTCCTCCCTATTGGTCTACTAGCTTCTCCTTTATTTCTATTTCATCAGCTATAAAAGCAGCCAAAGCAAGCCAAAGCAGGTAAAGCAGTTAGTAGCTTAGCTGCAGGCAGATGGCTGTTTAGCACTTTGGCCTGACATTACACAAAGCTGTGGGGATGCAGCAAGCAAAACTAATGATTGTATTTCCTGTTTCAGCTAAAATAGATTCCTGTGATGACCTTGGGGAGCCCACTCCTGTACCAACAGCACCAAACACTCCAGCACTGCAGCGCCCCTTGCGGAGTGAGCCTGAAGATGAAGCAGCAGAGGGAGACACATATTCTATCGACATGGAACAAGAAGAAAGGGTCCGTGCGAGGGCGCCACTGGTCAGCATGGTGGTCCTGTGTGCTACCCTGGTGTTCCTCGGTATTCTACTTCTCATTGTGGCCCTGGCCCTGACCTCGCATCCTCTAAATGAATACCCTGCCCTCGTGGGCTGTGGAATTGCCCTCATTCTCATTGGAGTAATAATTTCCCTCATCACTGTGGGCTGGTGCTTGGTCAAAAGACGTCACTTCCGGTTGAAAGCCAACAGGACAAGACCTGGCCCTGGTGCCATAGCAACTGTGGTAAATTACCTTTATGATATATATGCCTAGACCAGAGAATCTGGTATTCTGTATGAAATGAATGATGGTAGTTTAAGAGATGAGTGTAAATGTATGTTATAAAAATAATAAAATCCATAAATCCTTTGTCACTCAAGTGAAAAGATGTCAAACAGACCTTTTCAATAATAAACTGCTAAGAAAATGATTAATTATGAGATAATAGGTACAAAGCATTCCATTGTCAAATGTTAATGAAAAGATCAGTAATGAACTTGTGATAATATAATTATCATCTGTCACTTCGATCATATACGTAAATGTATATACTTGTATATAGTTGTGAAAATGTTTTTACAGTGAAGGTATTGAAAAAAGAAATTACAAATTACTATCTAATTTGTAAAATGTATATTTCTTTTCAGAAAAATGGGAAATACCAACTTACTAATACATCTGCAGAAGATGGTGACAGACACTGAAACCTAGAAAAACTTGCTTTAGGAATTTCGTATTTTAATTGTTTGCTATTTAAAAAGTTACCTTAGCCTTTAAAAGTCCTGCCTGAGTCTTTCATTCATACCAATTAAAGATAAATGTTTGTTAGTACGTTTATTTGCATTAAATTCACATTTTAAATCACCTTGCATTTGAATTTTAATATAAACCTAAGCTACATTGTCTGCTATAATTGGTGTAATAACTGCAATTAGAGCACAATCAATTTATGTCATAATTATTAACAGCCATGGGTTTGCTTTTGATATATATGAGAATAGCAGTCTTCCTGACATATTTTATAGAAATTTGATAAACTTTATCATTTCCAGGGGAGGGTGAGATTACTGTCCATCATAAATATAATATATATGAATGTCATATATTATGCAAAGGGCCATTTTAATTATATAATTATAACTTTTGAAGTGTGATACCATATGACCTATTAATTGAGTGCACAATTTGACGGTGTTTGTCATAGTGTAATAAATTTATAACGTTAATGTATAAGGGAATTTTAATGGAATAAAATGTTTATATCAATATAGCTTATAATATGGTTGTTACTGTAAACTGATTACTCGTTATTGTTCATGTAAAGTTGTGAGAGATTTTGAACAACATATTTACTAAGAAAGGTATATATATTTGAACGGGAATGGGTCTATCATGTATGCTGAGGAGGTATATTTTCTATACCTATATATATACGTACACGAAAATATATGTATATATGGTTTACAAAGTTTGTAATTTTGTAAATGATATGATTGCATAATATGATTACATGATGCATTACAGTAACTTGACAGAATTGTTGCATTTTTTGTGTTTGTGAATAAAAGTCTTAGTGTTTTCTCATTGGACAAATTACACATGTGTGGCCCTTCATTTTGCATGTTGAGCAAATTTACTTTACAAGCAAAAGAAACACTTGGATTAGAACCCGCAACTATACAGAGTATATTCATGTACACACCAGAGTAGAATAGAATAGAATAGCATATATTTCATTGACCTAGATAAACAAAAGTATTTACAACATAATCATTTCAATTTTAATTATGATTATATTGTAAACACTGTCACTTTTTTAGGTCAATAAAATGCCTTATTCTATACAGGGCAAAACTCATTGAAAAGGTTAATTGGAGTAATTGAATAGTGGATCTTCATGGGGGCTTCATAAATATATATATAAAGTTTTATTTGACAATCTCGATATCAAAAAGATACATGTGTCACTGTGTCAGTCTAAAGCAATACAAATGAAATTGACAAATATACTCTACAACTCTACATCGAAGATTAATACAATGATACAATGATATGCATACATTAATATTATGAGAACGGTCCCAGTTCTTGGAGTTTAACATCAAAATACAAATCCCCTCGGGAAGCAGAAGTTTAGACATTCCTTTTGGAACATAGGCTTCTCACCCTTGCCTTAGTCCAACCATTAATGTTTTAAGCTGGAATATTTTAGTACATTTTGATGTAATTGTTAAGTTCTATGATTTAGTTATTTTCATAGAATAAGTTATGTTTCTGGATTTCAAATGTAGGTCCAAATATACACCTCCGTATTCTATCGACATGGAACGAGAAGAGAGGGTCCGTGCGAGGGCGCCACTGGTCAGCATGGTGGTCCTGTGTGCTGCCCTGGTGTTCCTCGGAATTCTACTTCTCATTGTGGCCCTGGCCCTGACCTTGCATCCTCTAAATGAATACCCTGCCCTCGTGGGTTGTGGAATTGCCCTAATTCTCATTGGAGTAATAATTTCCCTCATCACTGTGGGCTGGTGCTTGGTCAAAAGACGTCTCTTCCGGTTGAAAGTCAACAGGACAAGACCTGGCCCTGGTGTCATAGCAACTGTGGTAAATGATCTTTGTGATACCAGAGAATCTGACATTCTGTATGAAATTCAAAGATTCAGTTTAAGGCGGCTCGCTACTCGTGCCAAGTGGTAGTTAGCACACATTCACGCGCAGCCAGGCAGGCCCTATCTATGGTAACGTCGCCACAGCAGCTGAGCATTTCAGCATATTTTTTTGATTCTGACAATTTCATGCGTCGGCTGACTTCGTATGCAATTTGCGCCACTTCTATTAGGGTTAGAGACTTCTTGTTTGGAGCATTAGATTCGCCATGAAGAGTACTATATACAGCCGGAGATTCAACTTGATACTCAAAACACAAAATTTTTACAGGCGATTTTCGGCAAGCAGGTCTAATTTCTCAAAAATGACTTTGTGATATAAATAAATGTTTATATCAATTTCAAGTGTGGTAGGAAGGCTTATCTATATCATCATATTGTTCCCAACTATTTTTGGAAATAAATGACAAAGAAATGAAAAATCCTATCTCGTCAATTTTTTTTTAGCGCCATGGTTTATAAAAAAAGTTAAAATTGTCAAAATCAAAACTTATGTTCCGATACCATTGGAAAGTCCTTTAAACTAAATATATCTCTTTGAAATTGTTACCACCTTTTCCATGAAAGTGTCTTCTTTGATTTCATGCTTCATTGCATAATATGGCATGCATGACCACTGAATGGCAGAACAAACTTCCCAGTAAGAAAAATAAGAAAATTTTTTAGTTTTTCAGGTTGGCGTGGACTGACTTTCAAACCTCAAATATTTTTTTAAAAAGGCTGGTAGCGACCACTTTTGTTTACATGTCCTTGCTATAAACTATATTTTGGATCATTCTAAACTGTTTTTAAGAAATCCTATCTTGGAAAGTTCATGAGTATCGAGCCACCTTAAGAAAAGTACTTTTAAAATAAAATGCAGAATTATGTTGTTTGTCATGTTATGAAATACTTATCGTAATGGTGTTTTTGCAAACTGGATTAGGTCTTCAGTGATAAACTTATAACGAGAAAAAAAGAACATTTGGATAAAAAGAACAATTGGCCTGCAAAGCTATTCACTTAGTCGTTAGTAAATGGAAAGATGACCAGCGGAACTTTAAGGATAATCTCATGACCTATCCAATTTTTAAAATGTCATAAAATTTCTTTTCAGAAAAATGGGAAATACCAACTAATACATCTGCAGCAGATGGTGAGAGACACTGAAACCTAGAAAAATTGCTTTAGGAATTTCATATTTTAATTGTTTGCTATTTAAAAAGTTACCTTAGCCTTTAAAAGTCCTGCCTGAGTCTTTCATTCATACCAATTAAAGATAAATGTTTGTTAGTACGTTTATTTGCATTAAATTCACATTTTAAATCACCTTGCATTTGAATTTTAATATAAACCTAAGCTGCATTGTCTGCTATAATTGGTGTAATAACTGCAATTAGAGCACAATTAATTTACGTCATAATTATTAACAGCCATGGGTTTGCTTTTGATATATATGAGAATAGCAGTCTTCCTGACATATTTTATAGAAATTTGATATACTTTATCATTTCCAGGGGAGGGTGAGATTACTGTCCATCATAAATATAATATATATAAATGTCATATATTATGCAAAGGGCCATTTTAATTATAAAATTACATCTTTTGAAGTGTGATACCCTATTAATTGATTGCACAATTTGACGGTGTTTGTATTAGTGTATTTAATTTACAACTTAAATGTATTTAAGGGAATTTAATGGAATAAAATGTTTATATCAATAAAGCTTATAATACGGTTGTTACTGTAAACTGATTACTCGTAATTGTTCATGTAAAGTTGTGAGAGATTTTGAACAAAATATTTACTAAGAAAGGTATATATATTTGAACGGGAATGGGTCTATCATGTATGCGGAGGAGGTATATTTTCTATACCTATATATATATACGTACACGAAAATATATGTATATATGGTTTACAACGTTTGTAATTTTGTAAATGATATGGTTGCATGATATGATTACATGATGCATTACAGTAACTTGACAGAATTGTTGCATTTTTTGTGTTTGTGAATAAAAGTCTTAGTGTTTTCTCATTGGACAAATACACATGTGTTGCCCTTTGTTTTGCATGTTGAGCAAATTCACTTTACAGAGAGGAGAAACAATTGGGTTAGAACCCGCAACTGAGTTGCAGGGCAAAATTCCGTGAAAGGGTCAATTGGTGTTATTGAACAGGAGATCTTCACGGAGGCTTCAGAAAAAAATCTTTCTCGGAGGCAGAAGTTATTGCAGACCTACACAACCACATTGAAGAGGTTTGCAAACTCAATGCAGAGCTATGCAACTGCTATGCGTACTTATACTTAGCATGGTTATCTTGGTTATCTCAGTGAGTTTCGACATATTTTAAAAGTTTATAAAACGCAGGCTTAGTATGAGCTTTAATATACTTACTTTTATGACGCTAATGGCCCTTTTATAAAATTTAAGTAATCTACAGGACACCTTATAATGCCTAGTTCTCACGGAACTTTACGGAGATGCTTAAGATGATTTCTAGGAGAAAAATGGCTAACTCAGCGACACACAACGATTATATAATTAATTAGATGCATATAACGGCAGAATAAGATCTTAAATCGGCGTAATAAGATCGTAAATCAGCGGGGCAAGATCGTATCCCTGTGGGGCAAGATCTAACCCCTGCAAGGCTGTCAAAAACTGCCAGCGAGGCAGCAAAAAATGCCGAAGAGGCTGCAAATATCTGCAGACGACGCTGCAGACATCCGTGGGGACAGTATGAATATTCCACAGGGGCAGGGGAAGTCCCGCAGGTCATGTTTTTCACTCGTTCTCACTTGAAAAATGCCCGCGGACAGTGCCGGACATCAAAAAATTGAGAAAAAATGTGGCTCTTTCCTGGCGACTTCCAAAAATGTTTCAGAGAGCTGAATCTTTTTTGACATCCACAGCGGAGTTCCCCCCATTTCTAGGAACCCGCCTATATGAAAAAAAAAATGTCGGCCTGATATGAAAAATCGTCAGTGGGATATCACAAATTATCAAAAAATCATCCAAATTGCCAGGAAATCCCAGCCCGCCGATGCCAAAAGACCTCCGTAATGTGCCATGTGAATGGTGCATTACTCAGATATATGTAGCAAGATTATAAATAATGAGCCACTTTAAATAGCAGAAATTAGTGAAGAAGTAATGAAAAAAATTTACGTGTCTTGCGTGAAGCAAGAAATAATTAAACGTTAATCATGCCAGACATATATCCAAGTGAATTAAGGAAAGCTAAATTAATCATATCTGCTAGATTAATTAGGTATACTTAAAAAAAGGATTTAGCTTTTTATGCTGCCAGACAAAAGAGCTGAGCTCCAGTTCTGAAAAGTAAACTTCAAAAGCATTTTATGATATTATATCAGACTTAATGTGATGCTAGCTAGTTAATAGACGGAAATTATAGGCGGATATTAAGGTGATATATGTAGGCCCAGTGGATAACAGCACGCAGTTAGTTGGCAAAAAAGAAACACTATGAGAGAGCAATTTGCCATTCCACTTCAAAGTGTCAGGGTCATTAGCAGCTCCTCATTTGGTGACTGTCGAGCTGACTGTGACTGAATTAGTATGTGGTGTGACTGTTGCAGACTTTCAGGACCGATTTCACCAAAATAGCTATGACCAGGCTTAAGGTTAAAACTGTTCTTACGTAATTTGTTACCAGGAGGCACTGCCATTTTTACATTGAATTTCATCCTGCAGTTTTAATATATTCCAAATATTAATTTCTATAAAGTTTTGCCATATTCAGAAGATTTCATGCTTTAAGTTGGAAGTGATGCAAAAAAAAAAAGAGTCATATCACTAATAAATTATTTGTAGGTTACTTAATGCTATTAACTTCGTGGTGCTGGAGATTTTAGTTCTTCATATGTCAACAGCAAATCATGATTTATCAAATCTTATTAGCAATGTTACTCCAATGAGAGTTCATAATTAGACATTAAACAAGTTTTTTAATTGCTTTGTGTTCAAGTACAAATGCTAGTATAGGCTGAAAAATTGGCACAGGACTATATCAATGGCATCAGATAACATTCGAAGGACAATTTTTACTAAAATTATTTATTTTCAATTAAGGAGAGGCTTTGTTTGTGGAATTTTTGCTAAATCCAATAGTAATCCAAAGGCACATAATAAACTGGATTGCTTCAAACTGAAGCCATGAAAGCTTCCAAATATGACTTCATGAAAATAAATGAATATTAGGAATATATCCCCATCATCATCCTTGATTTAAAATTGTTTGTCTATATTTGAATGGAATGTGCCACGGTACCTAATAACTTGGCACACCCAAAACCTCTAATAAATGCCATAACATCTGACTGCGTAAATGGAATAGGACAAAATTCTCACAGAATAATCTTCCAGCCTGACCCACTCTTGTGGGTGAAGAAAATTAAAATATTCGAAATACTTTTGGAGATACAGCAAAAAACCATTGCTGCCTAACTTGGCACTGTCTTGCATGAGCAAGAAATAATTAAACGTTAATCATGCCAGACATATCCAAGTGAATTAAGGAAAGCTAAATTAATCATATCTGCTAGATTAATTAGGTATACTTAAAAAATGATAGAGCTGTTTTTGATGTTGCCAGACATAAGAGGTGAGCTCCAGTTTCTGAAAACTAAACTTCAAAAGCATTTTATGATGTTATGTCAGGCTTAATGTAATGCTAGCTACTTAATCGGCGGATATTATAGGCGGATATTAAGGTGATATATGTAGGCCCAGTGGATAACAGCACGCAGTTAGTTGGCAAAAAAGAAACACTATGAGAGAGCAATTTGCCATTCCACTTCAAAGTGTCAGGGTCATTAGCAGCTCCTCATTTGGTGACTGTCGAGCTGACTGTGACTGAATTAGTATGTGGTGTGACTGTTGCAGACTTTCAGGACCGATTTCACCAAAATAGCTAAGACCAGGCTTAAGGTCAAAACTGGTCTTACGTAATTTGTTACCAGGGGGTGCTGCCATTTTCACATTGAAATTTACATTGTATCCTACTGTTTTAATTTTGAACAACTACGACCAGGTGTAAGACTTATTAATTAGACCTGGCTTTAAAACTCTGTTGGTGAAATCGGCCTTGGGCTAGAGAGCTCAGTTTGTGACTGGGACTCACTGCTGTACCAATGAGAGCCAGTGACGATCACAGTAGGACTTGTGTTGAAGTTGTGAGTGATGGTCGCTGCTCTCCTATGTTTGATTTTTTTTGTCTCTTACTCATTTTTTCAGGAGTTATTTATGAGGGTACTATTGACATTCAGGGTCATAGCTCAGCCCACTCCCATACTTCTGATTCCACTCCAGGAGGGTAATATCTATTGGACTGGGGGGGGCTGAACCTGTGGATGCTATAGCAGTGTCACCTAGCGGCCACCGTCAGCATCCTTGGTTGCCATGGTGATATTGATTACGAGGCTGCCTCTCCTTTGGCGGGCATGTGCCTTTGGAACCAACTGCAACTTGGAGCCTTCACTCACCATGCAGGCTTCATGCTACACGATTGCTTGGCATATAGGCTTTAATACCACACCATAAATTTACAATACTACAAGAATATTGGACAGGATACAATACACTCCATAAAGGACAGGTCTGTACAATTGTGTACATTTACCCCTACAGGTCTTGACCACGCTCTACTGACCACATGATGCCCAGTTGAAAGCACTCAGCTGTAAACTGGGTGAAGAACTAGCCAACACAAACAGGTGGGTACTACACATTTTCAAAATACATCATATATATAGACAAATTATAGATCATTTCATTCCTGTATGTACCCTGACAGCACACAACGGCACTAATTGGAATTTGCAAATTAAATCAAGCAATTAAGGATGGCAAATTCTCCTGCCTGTTTCCCTTAATTACACAATTTAGCCTGTTTGCTTTGATAGACATGCCTGGCCAAATTGCTGTGCATGTTTTTGCACATTTGGGAAATTCCTTCTTTCATTTGATCGGTTGGCAGTTGTGCAGTTCCTGTACTTTCAATATTTGACATGCTGATGTGTATTTATAAGAGAAATTGATCTATATAGACCATTTTATTTATTATAAATAGTAGCTATACAAATGATATATCTAATAACCTATATATCAAAATGTTTATTCACATCAAAATGCACGATTTCCTAATGAAACATGTGCACAACTCTTCATAGCTTATAGATAAACAAATGACTCACCTCAATATCAAACAATACACATAGTCCTATTTCTATTGAATAGATTTAATCTTAAAATGTTTGCATTGAGAAGCGATGCCGCAATGTGTATATAATACTATTTACTGACGAGTCATATTTGTCCCAGGCAATTAATTGATAAGAAATATAAATGCAAAGCTGGTACCATAATTCTGCAGGAAAAAAAGGTAACCTGCTTCTTTATTTTAATGTGTTGAAAGTTTAAAGTCAACATGTTGAAGGATATTATGAAGGATATCTCGAGTTTATGGTTCATTTGTGGATTTCATTATTGTGTTTTCCATTCAGATAACCTATTAATGATAAGCCACATAATTATATAGGCCTAAATCAGGCTGAATGTACAGGTCGATTAAGCTTATTTTATGCACGTTTTATTTCTTGGCTCAGAGGATATTGTCCCAGTGTAAATACTATACACAACATGACCTAGACTGCAGGTTAACATAATATGGCCAAAAGCACCTCGCCTATTTCCATGTGAATGGTGTGTAAAAGGACACCCTTTTTGTGCCAAAATATCCTTTTATTCATACATGCTACTTTCATGCTGCTCATGCAGTTTTGTGTTAAAGTACATGCATGTATGCATACCTTTTGTGAAAGCTACATTGGAGGAGTTTTGTTTCCAAGAAAGGGAGGGTGCTTGTATAACAGTCAATTATATATATACAAGAGGCGTTCAACTTATTTTGACAAAAACGAAAACTGCCACTAAATTGAGAATTTTTGCTTCTTTGAGCCAAAATTGCTGTGAGTGATCCGTATGATGCTCATCTTGCATGTCTCATCACCTAAATGTCTCAGAAATATAGCAACGGTAAGTAATTGCATTTTGTTTGGAAGGTGTGATAAAACGACTTTTGAGGGGCGGTTTCACTGCCTAAAGCATACTGTCGTGTGTCATGGAGGATGATTATGGCATTTATTTGAGCTAATGTTCATTGTAAACCTCTGCACAAAGGAAAAATTGGATGTCACCCTCATAAGGGGTTTCAAAATTTAATTCCCCTAGCCATGCTTCATGGCCAAATCAGGGGTGATAAACAAAATGAGATCGGTGACGAAGTTCTGTTATCAGCATATTCATAAAAAGATGGCACAGCATTCCAATAACAATACAGGAGGTGGACACAAGTTTTTACTTGACTTCTGAAAGTGTAAGTTACAAAAATAAAGCCAAAAGTAACACAATTTTGAAAAAAAGTAGCCAAAAACAAGGAATCTTATATCTTTGCTCCACCTGAAACTTATAAACATAGGACCATAAAAGGTTTACACCGAATAAAACTAAGCTTCATCTGCAAGACTACACCATTTAATAAATGGTTTTCAGCATAAAAGAAATTTACAGAGTGCGTTAAAGTTAGAAGATTGAAAAGTTTAGCAATCCCACTCGAAAATTCATGCATACATTTTCCAGTGATTAAATACAGAAAAAGTCGCAATTACACCTCTAGAAATTCAAATAGGATAGCCTAATACCTGGAAAACTTAAATCTAAAATTTATTTCAGAAAGAACCTTTCCTAAGATATTTCCACAGGGAGAAAAGAGATAGTATTCATTAAAAGACTGTTCGGGGCCTTGGTGCCTAAATAACATTTTTATGTCAAAAAAGAAGCAAGCAAAATTCCTGTACCTTGGTGGATAGGTAACCAAAGACCCCTGATGAGGTCTGAGAAGTTTTAGCAAAATCAGTAGTCTTAGAAAGAATCTGCAAATACACTTCTAACCACTGTCGCTGGCCGAAATATTGCTCTCAAAACTGTTGAGAGGCCTGCCTCAGGAAAAGGTTAATAAAATTGTGCAAACTGTTCCAAAATATTTCAAACACATGTCTTATATTGTCAAGACATTTAGTTAACCCTTTCTGTCATCAGACAGGAAAAAAGTAGCATTTGGCAGTTTTTTTGTGGGGTTCAACTTTTTGTCAAAATAAGTTGAACACCTCTTGTATAGCTATTTGCAGATTGGCATTCCACTGGAAAAACCGATTTTCTTCAGTTCAGTTTGCTAACTGGCTTTGCAGGTCATTAACAGTTTCCTGATGGTTTTATTTCTTAATCGTCTAATTATTATGTGCAAACCTTAAATAAGTTTGATGAGTTCGTTTATCGACACAATGTCATATGCTGCTCGATGTGATATATATACAGTGTATATGTGCTGAAGCCCCAAAGATTAGAAGTGTCGTCAGAATCCGAAGGATGGAAGCGCGAGCCGTCCCAAAATCCAATGATTTTCGATGCATGCTGATCTATGCACACTTAATAAATGGATACACATAGTGCATCACATATGTAAAGTGTCTTTTCATGGGCTCTGGTGGGGGGGGGGCTGGAAGCTCCATTTGGGGGGGGGGGTGCTCAGCCCCCTAGCCCCCCCCCCCCACCCCCTTAGTGACGCCACTGAAATCTCCAGAAACAAATCAACTCATCCTGACAACATCCAGCCAAGGATTGTTCCCTGATCAGAAGTCACATACCTCAGACTTTCAGAGGCTACAGCTCAATATTCATAACAAAATGTTATCGATAGATATCTTTAACAATATCGTCTTTGGATCTCAAAACGTTTGTGGTAGACAGAGTTTGGCTCATAGTGTTCATTCTTTTAAGATTTAATGTGATTCTTCGTTTTTCGCCCCCCCCCCTTTTTTTGCTTCCGAGCCTTTTCATCATGTTCAACAAATTTCAGACAAATCATGCAAATGGCCCATAAATTTGGCCACCCAATTTCTCAAAATAATCAATGTTTTTCTTCCAATGTTTTCCTTTCATTGCCTCAGGGTCTTTCTGGTTTTAACAAAATCGCTTTTCTTGATCTTTCTCACGATTCCAAAATGTGTAGGATTTTTTAAGTTTGAGTTTATTTAAAATCCACATGCAAGTTTGAAACTTCATCTTGCCAGCGTTTTGAAATAAGAATACTGAAAGTTACACATTTCCTGTCTCATGGCAAAATGTGTTTCACGAAAATGTTGGCCAAATAATAAAGCATTTTACAACTCCAGAAATCTATATAGATATTTGGTGAAATGTAAGCTTTTTATTTAGGGTTGTTGGCATGTGTTATGTGCATGGAAAGATGACACTAATGTGTAATATGTGCAAGTGACTGGAGGACAAGAAATGCTTCTTTGTACCAACTTTGAGATGTTATGGGTATAGTAAGCTGTTATACATGGTATAGACATGACAAATACGCATGACTAATTGACTATTGGAGCACTTGATCAAGTTCTTTAGCACAGGGGAGACCGGGGTAAGTTGTGCCACGGGGTAAGTCGTGCCGCCCGCTGTTGGGGTGAAATGAAGAACTGGGTATAACTTGCAGCAGTGACATGACAACACAATATGTGATCACTCATTAGCTGGCTGTAATTCCTGGTTGTTCAGCTTTAACACCTTGGCTGACACTGACAAGTATAATTAATGACTGAATAGTCCATATAGTGACATCGATCATAGATGTCCTGAAACAACCGAATGTACAGTAATGAACTGTAATCAGGCGTCCCTCTGTGACTGAAAAACCTTTTGTATCTCAAGAGCGTATGAAAATAATTCTGAAGGCATTTGGTGGTTTTTAGGAATGGCCTGTTTTAAATTGTGTATTTCCTTGTAGTAAACAACTCCATTCTGAAGATCTAGATGTCTAAAGCCTGTATCCAGGGAATTTGCACCGATTTAATAACATCCCCACTTGTATCTAATGCCTGTGGTGCTGTTTTAGAGGAACTCCCTTAATTCCGTTCCTCCATTCTCCCAGCACCATCTCACAACTCACCAGTGTTGAATGGGGAATACCAGGCCACCTGCGGACATTCAAATTAGACATTCGAATTGGCTGTTGGAATTAGACATTGTCCTATTGTGCTTGGGTGGTGTAAACAGTGTCTCGTGACAGAGTTGTGACGTCACAAGATAGGACAATGCCTGGAACGTCCTAAAAGCCGCAAGACTAGACGGTGGGTTGATGCAGATTACATCATTCCGTCCACGTAAACGTAATTGCATTTCCAAGAGGCCCAGGTCCAATCAAGAGAGAATTGCAGAGGCTGCTCTTACCTGATGCCAGCCTCAAGACAATGGACTCTAAGACAACACACAAGTTCACAAGCAAACAATTCTTTCATTTCCTTTGATTATTTGTCCGCAAAGTGCAGACATTCCTTCCTCTGCTCAATTTTCAATCATCTTACTCATTATAACGGTCCGATATCAGAATTGCATTATAGCTGGTTGCTGATCTGAAAACACTCCTCAAAGACAGTGTTATGCAAGACTTTAATCATGTTAATAGTGTGGCAAAGGCATTTTGAATGCAACTGTTTTATCACTATGCCCATATTCATCAGTATAGTATAGAAAGAAAGGTAGGCCTAAAGATAAAGGGTTGATTAATTGGCAAAATTGTGAAAATGCACCATTTTGTCAAATATAAGTCCCCTGCCATCGCCTGGCCTGACTGTGCTCTAAATATAGTTCCGTAAGACCAAGAATCCATAATTTCCTTTTTTGAATAATTTCCCGACTTTTGAAGACTTTCTGGTTTAAGCCTTTATTTTTCAATCTTTTTGATTTTGAAGAGTTGCTGATCTGAGCCGGTTTTGCAGTTACTTCAGTCCAAATAAGTCTCATTACCTGGTAGGAAGCGAACGTCATTTGTACTGCAGTGCCATAGAAGGGGCGTCTTATCAAGTCTTGGAGCTTGGCCAATCCAGGGGAGTCCTGCCTGTCAATTGTGACCCCTGGGCCATTTCTACAGCCCTGAGATTTACCTCAATATAATGATGTTCTCAAAAGCTCACAGGACGAGATTTGGCACGCGTCTTCATTTTCCTGTAACCACCCCCTCCCTTCGCCATCACTATGCTGTCTTTTTTTCTGCTTTTTTCACAACCACAAAAAAAAGGCCTGCCTTTTTTCTATGTCCCGTTTTTTACTCAAAGATTTTTCCCACAGATAGAGTACAGTTTCTTCAGATTGATTTTTCAACAACCTTTAGTATTTGAACATTCTGCTTTGTGCAGCAAATGAAAGTTGACAAGATTTCTCCTAAAGAACAACATCAGAATTCCGCGTGGGCTGTAAATTGATTGGATATTCTGGTGTTGATTTGATGAACTCTGATCAAATCTCTTAGAATTAAACTAGAGTCAGAAAGTTGTCTACATACTTCCTTCCATGCGACAAGAAGTGCAAGCCTGTTTCATTGGACAGTATCTTTCTTCTAAAGAAGTAAGATCAATCTTCCTATTTTTCATACAGCATTTTGGCTATCTATCTATCTATCTATCTATCTATCTATCTATCTATCTATCTATCTATCTATCTATCTATCTATCTATCTATCTGTCTATCTGTCTATCTGTCTAGCTGTCTATCTATCTATGACACTGGCTTACCCAGATGAGTGACCTTTGCAACCTGTGTAGGCAGGGGTTGTCTTGGCAGGGTGATCTCAAATTTAAGTTTTCTTCTTTTCTTTTTTTAACAGCAAAATATTAATGATGGATTTTGTCCTTCATAACCCAATAGAGTTGCAGGCTCATTGAACTGCGCATCACGTGTCTCATCTCTCCTTTATAGTTATGTCTGCTCTACCACTGAGTACGGTGGAACACAGTAACCTATGTTACCAGAGCAATTTTTTCTCTTCTTGATCTTTTCATTGTTATCCAATCTTATATATGGCAACTTGCAGTCATAGAAAGGATGTTACAGTTCTTCATAACTTATCACTGCTTGTCAAAAATGAACTTCACAAGCCTCACAGGAGTTTGGTAACATGATTATGAGGAGATGGTAATGTGATAGAATGCACATGTTCATCTTACCTACTCGTGCTCTTGTATTTACCCATTGATTGCAGCCTTCTTGTATCAACTTCTGGTTTTATGGCTGGTCTATGTTGTTTAACAATATTTCTACCCCTTGTACAATGAGAGTGTTGGAAAGATCATAAGTTGAAAAACTGTTCTGAGGCTATTTATGAGGGAGTTACTGTACTTAGTGGTGGATCAGTGGTAATACTGGACACTCTCGGGGCTCTTGGACCCTGACAGCCACCTCTTGTATCCATGAAAGTCCCCTTTGCAGAAAATGCTCAATTATTGATTTGGGGCAGAGACATTTTCTAGATGGATTGCTGAAATATGAGGGTCAGGTCATTGCTATGCTGCAGTGGCTTGGACCAGGATGACAAGCTTTGCACATTCATAAGTGACGCCCAATCAATACTGTATATTTATTGAAGTAATAAATAAAAACCAAGATTACGTTATACTGGCTGCAAGTTCCCTTCCAAAATGTGGGTAAACACAATCTAACAGAGCAGCATAGAATATGGACACTCTATAAGTAGACAGCTAATGAACCAAGGTCACCGAAGCATCTGTATGCCATGGATTTATTTAAATTTGCGGAAATAGGGGTTTTGCTGTGCAATTTATGATTTTTTTAGAGCTGAAGCTTGGAGCTACAATCTCTACTTAACGTTTTGTCACTTTGAAGTACTATAACTTAAGTATTTGTATGTCAGAAGCATATCAGAAGAAATAATCACCTAAAAGGGAAAATAAGCTCACATCAAATACTTAGTTATTAGTCCCTCCTTCTAGGCATATTGCTAACAAAGGATTTGCATCCGGCGTTTTGTCACTCAGTGTTGTTAGGACAAGGCTCAATAAAGCTGTAACTGAGAGTAAATTATTCACAACACATAAGGAGCAAGTTTTTGGATCAACCAAGCAAATCTGGCAGATCAAAAGAGAGTCTTGGGCTTCCAAAGGGTTAGTTACCAATATGGATATGCTGTGTGGTTGAGAAAAGGCAATCCCACTGATGTCATGTTCTGCCCTCTGGCAGCGAGCACTGATATTATCCTAAGGTGGTATTTATTGCTAAGTACATGGCATTTTTATGTCGTCTGTGATCTGAGGGAAGTAATCTGTGTCATAATCAAGGCATAACAGAAAGATGGGTGCTTCTGGGTGACATTTCCCCTGGTGAAGCGAAAAAAGTTAAAATGAATTTGATCATGGTTTAAAGGTCTACAATTACATTGACAGACTGGCAGGCAGATAGACAGATAGATTAGACAGATAGATATATAGATAGACAGAGAGCAAGATTGAAAGATAAATTGTTCTCATAAATTTAAGGCAACATTGAGACATTAGCTGCTTAAAGAGCTTAGCTATATATTCTCTTGGAGGTAAATTGCAACTTAAACCCGGTCCTTGAAACATCGATTCAAGTGAGTTATTTTAAGACACAATATCAAGGATTCCTCATTGAGAGTGGAATTACCAGGTGTTGGCCCGGATATGTTGTAGAATCAATGACTAGAAAGAAGTTTAAATGAATAGTTTAAATAGGAAATTAATTGTCAGGTGGAAATTGGTGGTAAAGGAATATCATGTACTTAAATATACTGAATTACATTTTTTAACTGCTTATTTCTTATTTAACAACATTACAGTTTGTCTCACAACATGCAAACTGGTGTTTGGTCTGATTTCTCTTCATCTACAGGTCACACAGCAGAAATACAAATACTCACTGGTTGACTAGCAATTATTTAATTTTTCAGTCACACTTTTGTGATGCTTTGATGCTTTTTTGTCAGATGTTTGACAACGACCGTGCGTTATAGAAATGAGAAAGACTGTAATACATTGCCGGGGTATTACCCTGTCAAAAATGCTATTGGATGACTTTAGAAAACATGGACTTCAATTTTCTGTTGGGCTGTGGCAGTATTGCTGCCTCCATGTGTCTGTCTGGGCTGTGACATCTTCATGCATATATTAGTTTTGTTATTTCATAATATCAGACTTACTTCAATAAGCAAATGAAACTGGGATAGATGGGATGATTTGCATTGATTGCTGATGTTGATCAAGAACAGATTGCAACCATTTTGTTTCTTATTCATCAACATTTAGAATAAGTTGTTGGTATGTCAATCATTTAAATACGTAGTAGTAGTCTCCGTGTTCTTGAATTGGCATAAGCCACATGAAGATGACTCAGGAACTGTCGTTGTATAAAATTTCGATTGACAATAGATATCTTTTATACTGATATAACTGAATCATTCTATTACCTCCATCAACTTATTATATACTGGACCAGTATATACTAAATCTCAAAATGTTGCTGTACTAACTTTTCCAGTGGTCTTTGACATAATAATTCTCTTCTCTTGTGTATGGGATCATGCATCATCTGGATTAAGGGTCAACCATTTTTAATATACTGGAGCAGTATATACTATTATACTAAATCTCAAAATGTTGCTGTACTATCTTTTCCAGTGGTCTTTGACATAATAATTCTCTTCTCTAATGTATGGGATCGTGCATCATCTGGATTAAGGGTCAACCATTTTTAAGCCTGCGGCCTGGAGCTGTACTCTCAATTTTGTGTAGCAATTCTTCATGAAGCTAAGACCTGTCTTGTTCAGGTCATTGTTTTTCCACATTAGGGTGAAGATGCATTGCTCAACCATTATAATGATCCCAAATCATTTTATAATTGCCTGGCAATCTCAGTAACGTTGGTCTGTTTATATCAAGGATGTTTTCCAGAGGGTGAAAACACTTTCTCCTAATCCTTTCTTCTTAATTTTCTTTGTCTTTTATATCTCGATAATTTTCTTCCTTTCTGTTATGTTAATGCTTCAAAACAAGATGAAGCATTACAAAATAATTTTAGTAATGTAGTCTTGTCTGTAGCAACAGTACATTTAATTTGACTTGTTTAACTTACTACAATACTACATACAATTCAATTCAATTAACAGTATTCACACAGAAGCTGAAAGCTCCCTCCTCATCTAGATAATCAAAATGTAAGTGGGAATTAAAAAATCAATGCATTTAATCAACATAGTAATAGCACCACTTGAGAATGCCAAAGCCAATTAGATTCTGATTCTCTGCTTGTAGATGGCTGCAGAGATACAAGTACTATAAAACCGGCTTTTTAAATTACATTTCTTGCCTTCACATATTTCCTATCTCATTACAAAATGTGTTTTGAAGATGTGGGCCAATTATGACAGTATTTCACCACTCCTGAAACCTGTGGACAGGGGATGAAGTGCTATCTGAAAGCTTTTGGGTTGTTGGCATCTGTTGTGTTCATGGAAATCAGAAGATGACAATGTGCATTATGTGGCATGCGATGGAGGATACCAAATGCTCTGCACTAACTTCAGTATGCTTGGGTATCATTATACGGTGAAACTGCAGAAGACTTGGCAAATGATATTCATGTTTTTGGAAGCACAGGATCAAGTTCTCTGGCAGGTTTAGGTTAAACTTGTTACAATTGTACATCGAAATAATTGTGAGTGATTGTATAATAAAGTAGATATCCATTTGATAATACGTCATACATCCTGGTCATATAAATGGGCCACTTTTCATTAAATACATTTGCATTCCTACTTGTATCTGATGCCTGTGGCACTGTTATGGAAGAACTCCCTTAATTACTCCTTCAATTCTTACAACACCATCTTCAAACTCAGCCAGTGTTGAATAGGGCATACCAGGCCACCTGCAGACATTTGAATAAGACATTAGAATTGGCTGTTGGAATTAGACATTGTCCTATTGTGCTTGGGTGGTGTAAACAGTGTCTCGTGACCATGTTGTGATGTCAAAAGAGAGGACAATGGTTAGAACTTCCTAAAAGCTGGAAGACAAGAAGGCGGGTGGATGCAGATGACATCATTCTATCCACGTAAAGGTAATTGCATTTCAAAGAGGCCCACGTCCAATCAAGAAAGAAAATTGCAGAGTCTGCTTCTACCTGATGCTAGCCCTAAGACAATGGACTCTAGGATAACACACAAGTTCACAAGAAAACAATTCTGTCATTTCCTTTGATTATTTGACTACAGAGTGCACACATTCCTTCCTTGGCTCCATTTTCAATCATCTTAGTAATTATAACTTTCCGACATCAGGATTGCATTATAGCCAGTTGCTGATCTGAAAACACTCTTCGAAGACGTTTTGCAAGACTTTGATATTGTGGCAGGCATAGGCATTTGAATACAACTGTTTTATCACAATGCTCATATTCATCAGTATAGAAAGAAAAGTAAAGATAAAGGGTTGGCTAATTGGCAAAATTGTGAAAAAGTGCTCTCATCTGTATATCTATTTAGAATTGTCCTTATTGGTTTGACTTTACACTTTCCATCTCAGTGACTTTAATTTTTTTCTATTCTGTGGCAAGAGCAAATACATTAATGGTTTGCCCCCTTTGTAGTCATACCAGACACCCTGTGGGCTCTTTGACTCTAAAAGCCACCTCTTGTACCAGTGAAAGTCCCCTTTGCAGAAAATGGTCAATAATCGATTGGGGGCAGAGACATTTTCTAGACCGATTGTAGAAATATCGGGGTCAGGTCATTGCTATGCTGCAGTGGCTTGGACCAGGATGACAAGCTTTGCACATTCATAAGTGACGCCCAATCAATACTGTATATTTATTGAAGTAATAAATATACACCAAGATTACATTTTGCTGACTAAGAGTTACTTTCGAATAAGCTGGCTAACGCAGCCTAATAGAACAGCATATACTTAACATGTATTGGCAGACACTTATATCCTTATGGGTGCACAACCAAGGCTAGCTTGAAGGCTGCTCCGAACCGAACAAGACGGTTTTGCAACTCGTTAATGAAAATTTTTATCCAAATAAGCAATAAACATCATTATCTGTTTAAGCTCAGTTATTCTCAATGCATCAACTAATTCCTTATTAGGCAGAAAGTTGCTGAACATCACATGTTCAGGGTTACAGATCAGAAATGCATTAGATAGATGAAAACACAATATCAGACATCATCCATGCATAGTAGCTCTTGTGACAAGCAACAGGTTATAAGTCGATATAGTTAAGCAAATGGCAGTTAATATGTGTCCAGGCGCTCTTGGAGTGCACTGTACAGCTGGTCTGTTTCCGTGGTAACACCACCCTAATGATATGTAATCTCTTTCTGGCTGTTTACCAGATGAATGTTGGTGGCTTGTAACATACTGTGTAAAGAGATTGGAGTCTAACTTCTTATATATATATGCGCACTTGTTCCTAGCTGCTAACTTCATGGAAGTTGTGTCATGAAAAAGAGTCACTTTCATTAAACAACATCCTTAGAAATAAGTGGCAAGAAACTAAATTCGTATCTCCTTTGTACTGTTGTGACATTTTTACAACCATTATCTTTTTATTGTATTTACAAATTCTGTTCATTAGTCTTCAAATGAAAGGAATGTGCTAGAAGTCTGAAAGAAATGCTCAACATATTCTGCAAGAACTTGAGAAGTGAAATGTTAGTTGAAGTGAAATGCTAGTTGCTGTTATGACTTGCACTCTGGTTGCCTTAGAAATGTAAGCAAATTATGAATGGCTGCATACACATAAGTGTCTTTACTTCAGTTGCTTGCTTGGTGCTAGATCCCCCTGTACGCCAAGAGAGGTCAGTTCTGGTTCCTGAAATGGCCTTCATGTTGTTCTGTTTCCTTGTATTTGCTTATTATTAGTAATCGGCATCTGTTTCTATTTTCAAGAAGATGTTTTCTGAATTATATCAATCTTTACTGAAAGTCTATCTCATGCATTGTAATCTCTGTTTCGGTTTTGTGTTCTAGAAACTTCCTAGAGACTTCCAGAAACTAGCTTTTTTGTAATGGAACATCAGGCAGTAGTTGACAGTTTTGGTAATTTGACCATAATGTCAATGTAATCACAAGATGCCTGGTTCATGCTTGCCTACATCATTCAAGGCATCTGACTTGATTTTTCCTGTTTTCTCTCTGAGACTTTCTGTGGGTCCCTGGTGATTCATGCTTGCACTAGAGAACAATCCAGAAACTGCTGTTGCTATACTCCAGAGTTCTTGGTTTCCGCTTGAGTTGAGACTGAAAGATAGTTGATTTATTGAGTCTGGTCCACCCCGGCTATATGAGCAGCAATTGTTTCTATTGCACCCACTGCAGACTAAATTGCCTAACCAATTCTGTAGCACAATATAACAACTAGTACATGTATGGGGAAAAAACACTCAGCCTTTGCAAATGTGATTAACTCGGATCAGTGACCAGATTGGCAAACCCATGTGAGCCCTTGTGGCACAGAGAAGTAGACTTTTGACAAGCTTCATATCCACCAGTGCCGCAGCATAGACTTTCTGTTGGTCCTTGCCGATTCTTGCTCACATCTAGAGAACAATATCTTTCTTAAAAGAGCACAATATCTTTTACGTTATGCAGCCAAGCCTAAAAGCAAATTGTAGAAGATGAAAAAAAAAAAATGCTTTGTGATTTTCTATGCTACCTTGTCAATATGGGGGGGACATTTTTAGAGTGTTTTATTATGTCATACATAAGGTGTTGATATTGTTCGTTGCATCTTTTTGCGTATTGCGTGGCATTCCTATTATATTTGAGAGAATGTGGTCTTTTTCTGTCACTGCATCTGAAAAGAATGATTCCTGGCAGGCTGTGCCATTGATTAGGCACGAGGATGCCCTTGAATAATACAAATTTATGTGGATGGCTATCTCACTGCATTTGTTTTTTTCAGATCTGCCTAGTGAAATCCAGGCAGAATAGAGGATTGTTGATGGAGTTTGGTCAACCTGGGGTACACAAAAGATCAATTGTTTCTTGTATAATTCACTACAGACCCAATAGTCAGACAAGTTCTGTGTCACATCATATTTATGCATGTTTATGGGAATACGGAGTATTCAGTCTGGGCAAATATGATTAACTCAGATGAGTGAACAGATTGGCAATGCCACATACAATGTAAGCCCCTGGTGACATGCAGTATATGAAAATCAACTTGCAGTCAACATTTGACAAGCCTCATATCCATACTTTCTCTCTGATGTGCACACACATGATTTTTGCTCTTGTGACAGTCTTGTCATCTTACACTTGGCTGTGTGAAAGGGGCTTAATTAGACGTTATTTAATTATTTTGTATATCTTTTCAGGAGGATGGCTGAAGCGCTTACTCCGACTTCGCCCACAATGTCGTCAGAGTTCACGGAAGATCATCACTCGTCATCATCTGAAGATGATGATGATGACAGTGAAGTTGGTCATGGATACCCTCGTATGAGGACAGCTTTCCGGGTGATGGCCATCAGTTTCATTTGTGCCGTTATAGGAATTCTATTTATCCTTGTGCCCTTCGTACTAACGCCAAATCCAATGGCCAACATGAAGAAGTATATAGCCACTGGTAAGATCATTATCAGCTTTTGTTGTTTACATAGAAGCTGGAAGAAAACATTGATGTTTCTTTCACAAGTTGTATAATCATGCAAATTGTCATCATCAAATTCATCAATGTGCTCTAAATGTTAGCAGTACACAAATTCAGTCTGGATAGACATAGGCCTATTGACATTTCAAGCTTTTCCATAATGACATTGTTTCACTGCATTGCATATTTAATGATCTGCCATGAGCGATATTTTGTTTCAAAACAACTGATCTTCACTCTTTTTGAAAAGCATATAGCATTTCTTGAGATGCTCATCTTTTGAACGAAGTATTTTGAAAATTAAATCGAATGGATGTATTATGTACTCAATTACTCATGCATGCTAATCCTTTCATTTCTTTTGCAGGAATATTCTTCATAGCTGCTGCAGTAGTAGTCTTCATAGCCAATATTTTGTGGTGTAAAATTACAGAATACAGATTTCACAAGAAGTACAATTCCACGCCGGACAGCGGCAGTCCAAAAGATAGAAAAACTATATTCACTGTTAGCGACAGGCAGGTAACTTGCTTTCTTACTTCATCTGTCTGTGGTTCTTGGTCACTTTTTATTCATAAATCTATTGATGCTTTGATCGATTTAGATGTGTTTTGCAATATTTTTACCATCACATATAATAGATAAATTTCCAAATTTGCCAACCTTACTGATGTATGTACATCAGAAAGTAATAACACATCGTTATTTGCTTCTATTTAATTTCCTATCAATTCACAATGTGGTGAAGTCCTTGCACTGTTTAATTGTAACTATTTGGACTTCTACCACACATATTGCACCACAGGCCATCGCTGCCAACAAAATCAACATTACAGTTGGCTTGTTTCTTTCTGTTTGTACAAGTATATCAATTAAAATTCTTTTTGAGCCCATTCATCAATTAAAATTCTTTTTTGCAAGTTTGTCAATTCAAATTCCAAATTTTTTAATGAAAATGGCTTTGGCAAAGAAGTTTATCAACTAGCTTTCCGAAAATCTTTACACTAGTCTTTGGTGAATTTGATGAGCTCGGTGACAAGTTTATATGCGCTGACTAGAAACTGTCTGAGACTGATTCTGACGATCTGTCATGCTGCAAATTAATTTTCAAACAAAAACGTCTTTCAACTTTCATCAAAGCTCCCATTTACTTCAAATTATGTCTTAACTTTGCACAGTGGCTTTGCCATATCACAGGCAGTACATGTAGCTGACCATGACTAATTTCCCAGTCCTTTGAATTAGTAACTTCACAAATGTCGCAAAGCGTAAGTCTCTGGATGATCTATCTTCCTGTAGTCCGAAGTAGCATCAGATCTTTAAAGGTCAAGTCGAAAGATGATTCTAAAAATGTGATGGGCGGTTTTGTCATAAATGCTACTTCGTGCAAGTTTGATTCAAATGGTAAATCTTATGCATGTTAAGACCTTGGACATGGTGTTGGCTGATCTATCAAATCCTGAATGACATGTGCACCTTTCATTCAAGTTTTAATTTTTGTATCCAATGATTTCTCCGGCTCTTGGTGTGCTTCACAGGTGTGCAGTTTGGCTTGCAAATCGCACTTCCTCCATATATATTTAATAATAATTTAATAAAAGCAGATTTTATTCTATTAGAGTAGATGTGATCTAGCAATAAATGTATCTTGCACATTTAACAAATGGTGTAGGTGGTTAAAAAGAAACTATTCTGTTTTGGATCTGATGTGGACTAAAATTCCTGGGATAGAAAGTATAAGAATAGTGGTATGTTTAATCCTTGGCCTCATGCTTCATGGTGAGCTTTATAAATGCTAGCTTCTAATTGAGATATGTTATGGCATGTGAATGACAAGCCTACATACATTGTAATATATTATAAGCTTTCCATATTTAACGTTTTTTTTAAGTATTTTAAATTTTCTAGGTTGAAAATAAAGGCCTACAATTAGTCACTCATGAAAATATGATTTTACAATATTAAAAAAATTGTAGGGTCACATACTGGCAAAATCCCTCACTTGAAAAAAAATCATAACCTAAACAGTAAACAATGACACATAGAAGTTTTTAAAAAATAAAAAATAAAGCAACAGCAATAAATCCTATTTGACAAATTTCTTATCTTACATAAAACCCACAATTTTTCAGTTACCAAGTTTCAGGCAGATCTCAACAAACCACTTCAGTGTAAAGGTATGTGTATTTGTAGGAAATAATAATAATCAAGACAAGATGACTTTTTGAAAGAATAGTCTTGAAATTCACCAATCTACTTTTTGTTCATATCATTCTGAAGGAAAAGCTGCTGGTAGGTCTGTGGAACCCAGGGACGGACGCAGGGGGGGGGGATGGGGGGATGCATCCCCCCCCACCAGACCAAAATTTATATATTTTTACATGTTAATTTTATCCGCGCACAATTGCGTTATGTCGCGAATTATGCGTTCTGCGACGCGATGGCCCGATAGACCCCCCCACCGGAATTTTCTGGATCCTCCCCTGGTGTAACCGGCTTTTTTGGTGAAATAACACAGATATTTCAAAGATGATATATTCATGTTAGCATCCATTTTTTTAGTCATCATACATCGTTATATATCTAGATGATGTTTCTAGTGACCTAGAAAAATAGCACATTTTCTTTAAAAAAATAAAAAGGGTTGCATCATGTAAAACCATCTCATTATTTTGCTGTTTATTTTATTGACTGCCTTGTAGGGCTATTTTGCAACACTTTTG
Source organism: Platynereis dumerilii (assembly GCA_026936325.1). Taxonomy (NCBI): domain Eukaryota; kingdom Metazoa; phylum Annelida; class Polychaeta; order Phyllodocida; family Nereididae; genus Platynereis; species Platynereis dumerilii. Next base: position 617,128 of record JAPTHN010000099.1, read on the forward strand.
AGGTGCTAGTTAGTGCTACTCAATACGAAAAATATTAAATATGGATGGAGGACAAGTGCATTAGCAGCCGCTGTTGAGACTAAGAAAAATTGGCGACTTTACCATTTATTGTGAACTGCATTTAGTGTGGAGACTTGGCTTTTGTTAATGAAGTGTATTTGATTTTCCCCGAATCTTACATGGTATTAATGAGATCAAACTTTAGTGAAGTTTTTTTTATTCCTTTTACCTTTTTCAGGGAGTTGCGGCATACCATAAGATCGAAAGCTGAAATCGACATCTTACGTTCAAAAAGAAATTTGTATGAAGTGCCATTGCAGAACGGATGTACCAGGCCTGCCACCAATGGATATTTAACCAACTATAAACCTACAAGGTGGGACCCTGGTGGTCACCACAGGAACCAAAAGTACAGTGGTTATAACACGGATGAGGAGGAAGGTGGTTTTAGAGATTATATTCCACATCAAAGGAAACTTTTGCCCTACACCCATTCGTACTCTCCTCATTACGTCCACCAACCACATACTTACGTTGAAGCGCCACCTGTTGTAAATAACACAAACTACCCAATGGATGTATATAATATGACAGTGAATGATGGGAATGCCTTGAGTACTTACACAAACTCACAAACCATGTTGGCTGATCAGTCAGAGTGTTTCTGCATCGAGTGTCGTCCAGACCTGTACCATGACTTGTACACTAATCCAAAACATGCCATAAATTACGCAGACTATTTCAACAAGTCGTTTCGCCTCTCAGAAGGAAACATCCAGCCAATTAACGACTATCACTCGCCCAATGACCAGAAATTTGGATATACTAACAAAGGGTTCTATATCTGACTTGTGATTGTCCATTTCTAAGTCTCTTGATCTCTTTATTTCTTGAACCTTAAGCTTCAATCTTTGTCTTAAAGTTCTGTAAGGATGTGTTTCAATTTTATCATTCAGGGGAATGACCAAAAAATTTAGAAATATGTTTTTTGATGGTTTGGTTTTACATTGATACAAAACAATATTTCAAGTTAAATTGTCCAGCTGAGATATGACAAAGTATTAAATAAAATGTTCATACTTTTTTAATTTTGCATTTATGGCTAGCGTCATATTGAATTTGTGTTCAGTCATTTTGTGATATTTTCCTGATGAATGCTGATGTGTTCGCTTATTGAGTTTAAAATTTGAAATTTGTTGTTTTAGAATTTACATTCACTTGTTATATGAGAAAAGAAAAACATGGTAACAAATCTATAATGTGTATATATTAAAGATATTTGTTTATCAATGGCAATCTCTGTGTGTTTATCACTGGTTTTAGTCACATGGTCAAGTTTATACTGACATTGAATTTTATTTCCCTCAAAAACAAAAGTTCAAAATGATTATTAACTTTTAATTCTGTTCACGCTTTAACCTTGAATTATTTCTGTGCACTATTACAGCTGATCCAGCAAACCAATAACTAGAGATCAAGTGTTTTGCAAGCGGCATTAAACCTTTGTGTCTTTTAGAGATGAATACCCTTTCATTGCATTTTAATTGCACAGCCTGAACAAGAACTTTGGAAATACTTTCCAGACGACAGCATTTTATTTGTGGAACATTGGACAGTAGTGCAATATGTCAACCAATGACTCTTTTCAATAGTGACATGATTGGTCATTGATGTCAAGATAGAGGTTGCTTCTTCATTGGACGACAACATACAAATTCTGCAGTGCTGTAGCAGGGGGCCAGAGGCGTCTTATCAAGTCTTAGAGCTTGGCCAATCCCGGGGATTCCTGCCTGTCGATTATGACCTCCAGGCCATTTCTCCAGCCTCAAGATTTACCCCAGTATAATGACGTTCTCAAAAGCTCACAGGACGAGATTTGGCACAAGTCTTGATTTTCCTGTAGCCCCTCCCTTCACCGTCACTATGCTGTTTTTTCTCCTTTCTTGCGACGACAAAAATGGGCCTGCTTTTTTCTGTGTTCCATTTCTTACTCAAACAGAGAAAGTACAGTTTTTTCAGATTGATTTTTCAACGACCTTGAGTATTTGAACATTCTGCTTTGTGCGGCCAACGGAAGTTGATAACATTTTTTCACAAAACAACATCAGAATTCCAACTTTAGGGCTTAGGGCTGTAAATTGATTAGAGAAATTGGCGTTGATTTGATGAACTCTGATTAAATCTCTTAGAATTAAACCAGAGGTTGTACTGGGCACTCTTGGAGCTCTTGGACCCTGAAGGCCTCCTCTTGTATCCATGGAAGTCCACTTTGCAGAAAATTCTCAAAATTTTATCAATTTGGGGCAGAGACATTTTCTAGATCTATTGCTGAAATATAAGGGTCAGGCTTGGACCAGGATGACAAACTTCGCACATTCATAAGTGATGCCTAATCAATGCTGTATATTTATCGCAGTAATAAATATACACCAAGATTATGTTTTACTGGCTGCAGGTTCTCTTCAATCTAACAGCGCAGCAAAGAATGTGTACACTCTACAAGTACAAAGAACTTTAATGGACCAAGGTAACCGAAACGTCTGTATGGCATGGATTTACTTTAAGATGCGAAACTTTTTTTTTTTGCTGTGTAATATCTAATTTTATTTTAGAGCTGAAGTTAGGAGCTCTAATCTTTAATTAACATTTTCTCACTTTGAAGTGCTATAACTTAAGTCTTTGTATGTCAGAAGAATATCAGAAGAAATAATCTCCTGAAAGAGAAAATAATCTCACATCAAATATTTACCTATTAATCCCTCCTTCTAGGCATATTGTTAACAAAGTACGTGCATCCAGCACTTCCTGTCACTCAGTGTTGTTAGGACAAGGCTCAATAAAGCTGTAACTGAGAATAAATTATTCACAACAAAGAAGGAGCAAGATTTTTGGATCAACCAAGCAAATCTAGCAGATCATAAGAGAGTCTTGGGCTTCCAAAGTGTTGGTTACCACGATATGGATATTCTGTGTGGATGAGAAAAGGCACTCCCACTGATGTCATGTTCTGCCCTCTGGCAGTGAGCACTGTTATTATCCTTTGATGGTATTTATTGCTGAGTACATGGCATTTATATGTCATCTGTGATCTGAGGAAAGTCATCCGTGTCATAACTGAGGCACAACAGAAAGATGGGTGCTTCTGGGTGACATTTCCCTTGAGGAAGCTAAAAAAGTTGACATGAATTTGATCATGGATCAAAGGTCTACAGTTACATTGACAGTCTCGTAGGCAGATAGATGGATAGATTAGACAGATAGATATTTAGATAGATATATAGATAGATAGAGAGAAAGATTGAAACATCAATTGCATGTTCTCATAACTTTCGGCAATATTGAGACATCAGCTGCTTGAAGTTATCTCGACGTTCTCGTGGAGGTAAATTACAACTTAATCCCTGTCCTTGAAACATCGATTCAAGTGAGTTATTTTAAGACACAACATCAAGGATTCCCTCACTGAGAGTGGAATTACCATGTGTTGGCCCAGATACTTTGTAGAATCCATGACGAGATTGAAGTTTAAATGAATAGTTTAAATAGGAAATTAATTGTCAGGTGGAAATTTGTGATAAAGGAATGTATGTTTCGATATACTGAATTGCATTTTTTTAAACTGGTCTATTTCCTATAACAACACTAATAGTCAATGCGCTTGTCACTCCTCACCTAGACTATGGAAACGGTCTTCTGTATGGAACATCAAGTCGCTTAATAAATATGAAAAAGCATGACAGTGTAAGCCAGAATAGGAAGCAACTACATTGGCTACCAATCCCGGACAGAATACAATTCAAACTCATGTTAACAACTTGGAAAGCATTAAGCGGACAAGCTCCCTTGAATATTCAAAGTATGATTCTGCAAAAGGAAATTGTAATCTAAGAAGTATAACAAAATACTCTTAAAAGAACCAGCTTCCTACAACAAAAACAAATACGAAGACAGAGCCTTTTCACATGCCGCTCCAAAACTGTGGAATCAACTCCCTGAGAATGTCAAGGCCTCCAAGACATTCGATGGTTTAAAAAGTCTTAAAACTCACCTGTTTTAGAGTTTCTTCAAGTACATCTATCTTGCGCAAGCGCAAGTGAGAGACTGACTGAAATTAGCGTTTTATAAATGCCTATTATTATTATTTTATTATTAATACACTGCCGGGGTATTGGATGACTTCAGAAAACACAGACTTCAATTTACTGTTGGGCGGTGGCAGTATTGCTCCCTCTATGTGTCTGTCTGGGCTGTGCCATCTTCATGCATATTTTAGTTTTATTATTTCATAATATCAGACGTACTTCAATAAGCAAATGAAACTGGGATGATTTGTATTGATTGCTGATGTTGATCAAGAACAGAATTGCAACCATTTTGTTTGTGATTCATCAACATTTAGAATGAGTTGTTGGTATGTGAGTCATTTAAATATGTAGTATTACTTTACATGTACTTGAATTTTCATAAGCCACATGAAGATGACTCAGGAACTGTCGTTGTATAAAATTTCGATTGACAATAGATATCTTTTATACTGATATAACTGAATCGTTCTATTACCCCCATCATCTTATTATATACTGGACCAGTATATACTAAATCTCAAAATGTTGCTGTACTATCTTTTCCAGTGGTCTTTGACATAATAATTCTCTTCTCTTATGTATGGGATTGTGCATCTTCTGGATTAAGGGTCAACCATTTTTAAGCCTGGACCTGGAACTGTACTCTCAATTTTGTGTAGCAATTCTTCATGAACTTAAGGCCTGTCTTGTTCAGGTCATTGTTTTTCCACATTAGGTTGAAGATGCATTGCTCAACCATAATAATGATCCCAAATCATTTTATAATTGCCTGGCAATCTCAGTAGTGTTGGTCTGTCTATACCAAGGATGTTTTCCAGAAGGTGAAAACACTTTCTCCAAATCTTTTCTTCATAATTTTCTTTGTCTCTTATATCTCGATAATTTTCTTCTTGTCTTCTTTCTCTTTTGTTAATGCTTCAAAACAAGATGAAACATTGCAAAATAACTTTAGTAATGTAGTCTTGTCTGTAGCAACAGTACATTTGATTTGACTTGTTTAACTTACTACATGCAATTCAATCAACAGTATTCACACAGAAGCTAAAAGCTCCCTCCTCATCTAGATGATCAAAATGTAAGTGGGAATTAAAAAATCAATGCATTTAATCAACATAGTAATAGCGGCACTTGAGAATGCCAAAGCCAATTAGATTCTGATTCTCTGCTTGTAGATCGCTGCAGAGATACAAGTACTATAAAACCGGCTTTTTAAATTACATTTCTTGCCTTCACATATTTCCTGTCTCATTACAAAATGTGTTTTGAAGATGTGGGCCAATTATGACAGTATTTCACCACTCCTGGAACCTGTGGATAGGGGATGAAGTGCTATCTGAAAGCTTTTAGGGTTGTTGGCATGTGTTGTGTTCATGGAAATCAGAAGATGACACTAATGTGCATTATGTGACATGCGATGGAGGATACCAAATGCTCTGCACTAACTTCAGTATGCTTGGGTATCATTAACGGTGAAACTGCAGAAGACTTGGCAAATGATATATATCATGTTTTTGGAAGCACGGGATCAAGTTCTCTGGCTGTTTTGGGTTAAACTTGTTACAATTGTGCATCGGAATAATTGTGAGTGATTGTACAATAAAGTAGATATCCATTTGATAATACGTCATACATCCGGTTCATATAAATAGGCCACTTTTCATTAAATACATTTGCATCCCTACTTGTATCTGATGGATGTGGCACTGTTATGGAAGAACTCCCTTAATTACTCCAGTACTCCTTCAATTCTTATAACACCATCTTGAAACTCAGCCAGTGTTGAATAGGGCATACCAGGCCACCTGCAGACATTTGAATAAGACATTAAAATTGGCTGTTGGAATTAGACATTGTCCTATTGTGCTTGGGTGGTGTAAACAGTGTCAGGTGACCATGTTGTGATGTCACCAGAGAAAAACAATGGTTAGAACTTCCTAAAAGCTGGAAGACAAGAAGGCGGTGGATGCAGATGACATCATTCTATCCACGTAAAGGTAATTGCATTTCAAAGAGGCCCACGTCCAATCAAGAAAGAAAATTGCAGAGGCTGCTTCTACCTGATGACAATGGACTCAAGGATAACACACAACTTCACAAGCAAACAATTCTGTCATTTCCTTTGATTATTTGACTACAGAGTGCACACATTCCTTCCTTGGCTCAATTTTCAATCATCTTAGTCATTATAACTTTCCGACATCAGGATTGCATTATAGCCAGTTGCTGATCTGAAAACACTCTTCGAAGACAGTATTTTGCAAGACTTTGATATTGTGGCAGGCATTTTGAATGCAACTGTTTTATCACAATGCTCATATTCATCAGTATAGAAAGAAAAGTAAAGATAAAGGGTTAGCTAACTTGCGGTGGGAAAAAGTGCTCTAATCTGTATATCTATTTAAAATAATTGTCCTTATTGGTTTGACTTTACACTTTCCATTTAGTGACTTTAATTTTTTTCTATTCTCTTGTGAGAGCAAATACATTAATGATTTGCCCCCTTTGTAGTTATACCAGACACCCTGGGGGCTCTTTGACCCTGAAAGGCACCTCTTGTACCAGTGAAAGTCCCCTTTGCTGAAAATGGTCAATAATCGATTGGGGGCAGAGACATTTTCTAGACCGATTGTAGAAATATCGGGGTCAGGCCATAGCTATGCTGCAGTGGCTTGGGCCAGGATGACAAGCTTTACACATTCATAAGTGACGCCCAATCAATACTGTATATTTATTGAAGTAATAAATACTAGGCCTGTATCTATCTACCTAATTATCCTTTTGTCTTCCACCTTCCTTCCTTCATTCCTCCATCCCTCCATTACTTAAGCCACTTATTAAAGCCATCCCTCCCTCCCTGCCTTCTATCTATAGGCCTATGTGTTATGAAGTGTTTGATTCAATGTGTAAAGAATCACTCTGACTGCTGCTGTGCACTAATGTCACAGTGACATGAATGTGAAAACTTTTCAATACTTTTTTTGGGGTCAAGAATTAGAAAAGGTAATTTTAAAACTTTTCAATACTTTTCTTTGTGTCAAAAGCAGGTGGTCAATGTAACACCATTGGATCTCTCAGGAATGTGGGGGGTGGGGGAAATAGGTCAGGTTGAGCATGCACAGTGGTGAGGGTTGTGTGAATAATGCGCAATGGCTGCAGAAAGTTTCTCGGTAAGAAACGTACCAGCAAGATAACACCAAGAATATAGCATGATTATGGTCATATTTGGTATTTTGGGATAGGAAAAACAGTAATCTACGCACGTGGCTATATTAGAGTGGTGAACAATGAACCTGGAATGCTGAAATTATGGAAAACGGCAACCACCTGGTAGCTATCCCAGAATCCTTAGAATCACACATTAATATAAAGATACACCAAGATAACATTTTGCTGACTAAGAGTTACTTTCGTATGAGCTGGCTAACGCAGCCTAATAGTCAAGCATGTATTGGCAGACACTTATATCCTTATCATGGGTGCACAACCAAGGCTAACATCATGGCTGCTCCAAACCGAACAAGACAGTTTTGAACTGGAAAATGGAAATTTTTATCTAAATAAGCAATAAACATCATTGTCTGTTTAAGCTCAGTTATTCCTCGATGCATCAACTAATTCCTTATTGGGCAGAAAATTTCTGAACATTACATGTTCAGGGTTACAGATCAGAAATGCATTAGATAGATGAAAACACAATATCAGACATCATCCATGCATAGTAGCTCTTGTGACAAGCAACAGGTTATAAGTCGATATAGTTAAGCAAATGGCAGTTAATATGTGTCTAGGTGCTCTTGGGGTGAACTGTACAGCTGGTCTGTTTCCATGGCAACATGACCCTAATGATCTGTAATCTGTTTGTGGCTGTTTACCAGATGAATGTTGGTGGCTTGTTACGTACTGTGTAAAGAGATTGGAGACTAACCTCTTATATGTGCACTTGTTCCTGCAAACTTCACAGAAGTTGTGTCATGAAAAAGAGTCACTTTCATCAAACAACATCCTTAAAAATTAGTGACAAGAAACTAAATTTTTATCTCCTTTGTACTGGTGTGACATTTTTACAACCATTCCCTTTTATTGTATTTAAACATTCAGTTCATTAGTCTTCAAATGAAAGGAATGTGCTTGAAGTATGAAAGGAATGCTCAGTATATTCTGCAAGAACTCGAGAAGTAAAATATCAGTTGAAGTGAAATGCTAGTTGCTTTGATGACTTGCACTCTGGTTGCCATAGCAATGTAAACTAATTATGAATGACCGCATACACATAAGTGTCTTTACTTCAGTTGCTTGCTTGGTGCTAGATCCCCCTGTACGCCAAGAGAGGTCAGTTCTGGTTCCTGAAATGGCCTTCATGTTGTTCTGTTTATTAGTGATAATCGGCATCTGTTTCTATTCTCAAGAAGATTTTTTCTGAATTATATCAATTTTAACTGAAAGACTATCTCATGCATTGTAACCTCTGTTTCGGTTTTGTGTTCTAGAAGCTTCCTAGAGACTTCCAGAAACTAGCTTTTTTTGTAATGGAACATCAGGCAGTAGTTGACAGTTTTGGTAATGTGACCATAATGTCAATGTAATCACAAGATGCCTGGTTCATGCTTGCTCACATCATTCAAGGCATCTGACTTGATTTTCTCCTGTTTTCTCTCTGAGACTTTCTTTGCTTGCATCTAGAGAACAATCCAGCAACTGCTGTTGCTATACTCCAGAGTTCCTGGTTTCTGCTTGAGTTGGGACTGAAAGATAGATGATTTATGGAGTCTGGTCCACCCTGGCTATATGAGCAGCAATTGTTTCTATATCACCCACTGCAGACTAGATTGCCTAACCAATTCTGTACCACAAGTAGTACATGTATGGGCAAACAACACTCAGCTTTTGCAAATGTGATTAACTCGGATCAGTGACCAGATTGACAAACCCATGTAAGCCCTTGTGGCACAGAGAAGTAGACTTTGCACAAGCTTCATATCCACCAGCGCTGCAGCTTAGACATTCTGTTTGTCCTTGCAATATCTGGCTTGCATCTAGAGAACAATATCTTCCTTAAAAGAGCACAATATCTTTTACTTTATGCAGCCAAGCTAAAAAGCAATTTGTAGAAAATGAAATGAAATGAAAAATAAGAAATGCTTTGTGATTTTCTATGCTACCTTGTCAATATGGGGGGAAATTATTTTGGTGTTTTATTATGTCATACATAAGGCGTTGATATTGTTCTTGCATCTTTCTGCATATTGCATGGCATTCCTATTATATTTGAGAGAATGTGGTCTTTTTCTTTGTAACTGCATCTGAAAAGAATGATTCCTGGCAGGCTGTGCCATTGATTAGGCACGAGGATGCCCTTGAATAATACAAATTTATGTGGATGGCTATCTCACTGCATTTGTTTTTTTACGCCTACCTAATGAAATCCAGGCAGAATATAGGATTGTTGATGGAGTTCAAATGGTCAACCTGGGGTATACGAAAGATCAATTGTTTCTTGTATAATTCACACCAGACTCAATAGTCTGACCAGTTCTGTGTCACATAATATTATGCATGTTTATGGGAATACGGAGTACTCAGTCTAGGCAAATATGATTAACTCAGATGAGTGAACAGATTGGCAATGCCATATACAATGTAAGCCCCTAGTGACATGCAGTATATGAAAATGAACTTGCAGTCCACATTTGACAAGCCTCAAATCCGTACTTTCTCTCTGATGCGCAGTTGCGCACACACATCATTTTGCTCGTATGACAGTCTTGTCAACTTACTCTTGGCTGTGTGAAAGGGGCTTAATTTGATGTCATTTAATTATTTTGCATTTCTTTTCAGGAGGATGGCTGAAGCGCTTACTCCGACTTCGCCCACAATGTCGTCAGAGTTCACGGAAGATCATCACTCATCATCATCTGAAGACGATGATGATGACAGTTAAGTTGGTCATGGATACCCTCGTATGAGGACAGCTTTCCGGGTGATGGCCATCAGTTTCATTTGTGCCGTTATAGGAATTCTATTTATCCTTGTGCCCTTCGTACTAACGCCAAATCCTATGGCCAACATGAAGAAGTATATAGCCACTGGTATGAACATTATCAACTTTTGTTGTTTAAATGGAAGCTAATATAGACATTGCTCAAAAGTTGTTGAGAAGAGACAGAAGTTTCTTTCAAAAATTGTATAATCATGCAAATTATCATCATCAAATTCATCAATGTGCTCTAAATATTAGCAGTACACAAATTCAGCCTAGATAGACATAGACATAGGCCTATTGATATTTCAAGCTTTTCCATAATGACATTGTTTCACTGCATTGCATATTTAATGATCTGCCATGAGCGATATTTTGTTTCAAAACAACTGATCTTCACTCTTTTGCACTGAACTTTGCATTAAATTTGTTGTTGTCAAATATCTATCTTTTTTATGATGAATACGTCAATCGATATTGATAGAATTCTTATTAAAGGCAGCCAAGTAAATTTAAATGTAGAGCAAATAGGTAACACTTTTGCTCTTTTGAAAAGCATATAGCATTTCATGAGATGCTCATCTTTTGAATGAAATATTTTGAAAATCAAATCATACGCATGCATGCTAATCCTTTCCTTTCTTTGCAGGAATATTCTTCATAGCTGCTGCAGTAGTAGTCTTCGTAGCCAATATTTTGTGGTGCAAAATTACCGAATACAGATTTCACAAGAAGTACAATTCCACGCCGGACAGCGGCAGTCCAAAAGATAGAAAAACTATATTCACTGTTAGCGACAGGCAGGTAACTTGCTTTCTTACTTCACCTGTCTGTGGTTCTTGGTCACTTTTCCTTCATAAATCTACTGATACTTGGGTCGATTGAGATGTGTTTTGCAATATTTACCACCACATATAATAGATAAATTTCAAAATTTGCCAATTGCACTGACATATGTACAGAAAGTAATAACACTTGTTATTAGCTTCAAATGAAACTTTCTGTCAATTCTGAATGTGGCGAAGTCCTTGCACTGTTTAGTTGAAACTATTTGGACTCCTACCAAATATATTGCACCACAGGCTATCGCTGCCAACAAAATCAACATCACAGTTGGCTTGTTTCTTTCTGTTGTACAAGTTTTTTGAGCCAGTTTATCAATTGAAATTCTGTTTGAGCAAGTTTGTCAATTATAATACCAAATTTTTAAATGAAAATGGCCTTGGCAGTAGCTTTCCGAAAATCTGCACTGTTCTTTGGTGAATTTGATATTCGCGGTCACAAGTTTATAGAAAAGGTCTTAGTCTGATTCTGACAATCTGTCATGCAAACATGCTGCAAATTATGAACAAAAGAATTTTCAAACCAGACCATCTTTCAACTTTTATCGAAGCTCGCATTGACATCAAATTATGTCTTAACTTTGCAAAGTGGCTTTGCAACATAGCAGGCAGTACCTGACCATGACTAATTTTCCAGTCCTTTCAATAAGTAACTTCATAAATGTTGCAAAACGTATGTCTCTGGATGATCTATCTTACTACAGTCCTAAGTAACATCAGATCTTCAAAGGCCAAATCAAAAGATGATTTTAAAAACGCGATGGCCCGTTTTGTCATAAATGCTATGAGGTGTAAGTTTGATTCAAATGGTAAATCTTTTATTATGCATGTTAAGACTTTGGACATGGTGTTGGCTCAACTTGGCTGATCTATCGATTCCTGAATGACATGTGCACCCTTTCATTCAAGTTTTAATTTTTGTATCCTATGAGTTCTCTGGCTATTGGTTTGCCTCGCTTGTGTGCAGTTTAGCTTACAAATGGCACTTCCTCCATATATATTTAATAATCATTTAATAAAGGCAGGTGTTATTCAATTAGTGTAGATGTGATCTAGCGATAAATGAATCTTGCACGTTTAACAATGGTGAAGTGGTTCAAAGGAAACAATTCTGTTTTGGAACTGATATAGACTAAAATTCCTGGGATAGAAAGTATGAGAATAGTTTTATGTTTAATCCTGAGCCTCATGCTTCGTGGTGGACTTTGTAAATGCTAGCTTCTAATTGAGATGTGTCATGGCTCGGTGAATGACAATCAAAAAATAATATATTTAAGGCATTCCACATTTAACGTTTATTTATTTTTTATTTTAAATTGCTGCGTTGAATATATATAGGCCTATAATAAGTCACTTATGAAAATATGACTTTATAATATTTAAAACCTCGTAAGGTCAGGTACTGGCAAATTGTCTCACTGCAGCTAAAATGATATTCGTAACCTAAAACTGTGAGACTTAGATTTGTCTTAAAAATAAAAAAAAGCAACAGCCAGCAATTCCAATTTGACAAATTTGTTATCTTACAAACATAGCACAATTTTTCAGTTACCAAGTTTCAGGCAGATCTCAGCAAACCACTTCAGTGTAAAGGTATGTGTATTTGTAGGAATAATAATAATTAAGACAAGATGACTGTTGAAAGAATGGTCTTGAAATTTTTTTACCAATCCGCCTTTTTTGTGAAAATACACAGATATTTCAATTTTTTTAGTCATCATACAGTGTTATATATCTTGATGATGCCCCTGGTGAGCTAGCAAAACAACACATTTTCTTACAATGACAAAAAAAGAAGACCATAATGGCTATAGCATGTAAAACCATCGAGATCATGATTTTGTCGTTTATTTCAGTGTCTGCCTTGTAGGGCTATTTTGCAGCAATGTCGAAGTACCAGTTAGTGCTAGTCAGTGTGAAAAACATTAAATATGGATGGAGGACAAGTGCATTAGGGTGGTCCACTGGTACTGGTCCTTATTTATAAACTTTTGAAATTTCATGGTCTGACCCCCTTAAAATCCTCCAATTGGCTAAAAAATGAGTTCTGTAAAGTTTCATCAAAATATATTAATATTTAGAGGTAGCTCAACGGCCTTGAAAATTGTTTATTTGAAGCAATTTAGGCGTTAATAGCCAGAATTTGTCAGTTTCTCCTTACATCTCTATCCACCATACATGGCCTAAGTCACATATTATTGTCACATATTATTGTCTTCCTGTGTCAGAGTATCTACAATAAAAACTAATATTGTCTGTGATGAAATAAATTTCTAAGAAGTTGACGGTGGTGCAGTGATTTGACATATGCAGTAGTACCATCGGAGAGCTAGCGATTTGTGAATCTAATTGTCAGCGACTTCGCTCTGTCATAAACCTCACACAGACGGCTTCAAACATTATTCACTGTTTCTGTGCCCAAAAGGACCTCAAAAACAAGAAAATGGTTTTGCTGTCAACGCAATGTGATATTTGGGTAGCGAAGTTACTTGAAATAGCAATTGAGTTTTTGGTTGTTTTCTCTGCCATCACCTTAAGAGCAAGGAACGCGTCAGGTAAGATGCAACTCCTACTGTAAAGACAATTGAAGCAGTTTGGAACAGAGCAAGAATATCTACAAGACACAGTCAATATGTGACCTGCTCCACCAAAATGGGTTCAAAGTCGGCCTCCTATCATATTTAGTTATGAAAATGACTTTATTCTACTGGAATTGAGCTTTAAAATGATGTTTAGTATGTTTTGATATCTCCATCCAATCCAAAGATATGAACTAAGAAAATCAAGAGGGACACTCAATTTAGATAATTTAAAAATCCATTTTTGGTAAAACGGTCTCAAGTATTCAAAGAAAATTACTTTTGCTAAAAGGTGGTACCAACAGTTAAAAAACATCAAAATGAGGCCTTTTTACATATTTGCTCATTTCTGAGAAATATATAATGCCTACTTTGAACTCATTTTGGTGGAGCAGGTCACATATGTTATCAAGAAGGCTGAAAAACTTATGAAGAGTGGCAAGCCTAAAGAATAATGCAAAACCCAAGATTGCAAACGCAAATTTGGAAGGAGGACAATTTCATCTAATATTTATTTCCGAAGTGCACAGAGGGATGAAATGTCTCTTAATGAAATTTCTGACTTCTGACAACAGAGAATTCCTGCTTGCTCAAAGGGAAATGAGTTTCAATGGCTGGTGTTGATAAGGTCAGTGATAGAAAAGAAGGGAGAGGAAAGGATGACAAAGTGAAGTACATTGTAAATGCAACATCAGCAAGTAAGAATTAAGCCATTGTTCAATGAAAAGGTCACATGTACTGAAAAAGTAGCTGTAAATCCTCTTAATCTGAATCTGAAGATTCTGACTGTGATGAACCTGTTCGGGAATGCATATGCTTCAAAACCAAAAATAGGTCATACAGAATTAATCAGAGCAGAACTGACATCATGGTGTGTCTGATAGCGCTTCTGGATGTTTGTAAGTGCAACTGCTAGAGCAGACCTCACCAATTTTAAAATCAAGAATTCGTTTGAGTCAAGTTCCCCTGGTATTACACTTGGATGGAAAGCTGCTGAGTGACCTTATTGGTTTTAGATTCAGGGTAAAGCCTTTATCAAATGCTCACAGTCCCAAAGCTTGCAACAGGAACAGGTGTGGCTCAAGCTAATGCTGTGTCTGATACACCGTAGTACTGGGAATAGAAAAACAAGTTTTTTATAAGGGTTTCCTAAAAAACAAGCTCAAATTATACATTTTGAATGACAGTCTGCCTTGTTTTATAGCAGATGTGTGGTCGTGAACTTCTGTAAGCTGGTTCTGCCTTGCAAAATGCATGGGACCTTCATCAGGCCCTCAGATTCCACTCTTCAAGAGATTCAGTCCCAATGGAACAACCTTGACCCAAATGAATATCATCAAGGAAAAAGTCACCCATTCCCAAAGCTTCTCATTGAAGGTTTCAAGCAGGACTTGATCATGTTTGTGAATGAATAGCTTGCCAAAAACCCACCATCGGATAACTATTGTCAGCTCCTGGACCTGGGTGTATGTAGGAGTTCTTCATCAATATCAGCAGGATTGTTAAAAGTTTAATGCTCTCGGGTGATGCATCAGACTCATTGGATGAGTTTAGTCATTTATTTTTTCAAAGTGTGGATATTACGGAGAGAATCCCATCTCTCCGCATGTGAGAGGCGAGATCTTTGTCTCTTCAAAGATCTATATCAAGACCTGCTTCATGTATCCTCTTGCTGTGTGTGCACCACAAATTAATCTTTGTCTTCTCCAAGATGTTCAGAACTAAGCTGTAACCAAATAAGCAATTTGTAAGTGACAAAGCCAGAAGATGGGAAATCACCTCTGGTATCTGCCTGAAATTCAATGTCCTGATGCTCTTCGTTAAAGATGAATCACAGGACACCTAGTCCCAAGTATAATGGTTGAATACGTGAAAGAAACTTCAAATGAGAGAGAGCCTCTGAATAAAGCTCTTATTAACATAAACACAGTGAATGTGCAGTTAATAGTAATAAGAGCCACTATATCTGTCTTTGTCACAAAAGTTGTTTAACGTTCAATTCTATAGGTTTTTTTTCTGTCAAAGAGAACAGCTACATATTTAAAGACCAATTCCTGAAAAAATGCATGGACTGGTGCTGCAGAGGTGTCACTCTTTAATGGCAGTATTTTTGGCCTTTGGCGATGATTTGGTGACTGAAAGCCAAAATGAGACAAACTTCAAGGCCTTTGAGCTACCTCTAAATATGCATTGATTTTTGTGAAACTTTGCAAATCTCATTTTTTTACCAAAAGGAAGATATCTGGGGGGTCAGAGCAAGAAATGTTCAAGTTTTATTTTTTTCCATTGTATAAGGACCACCCTAATTAGTGCATTAGCAGCCGCTGTAGAGACTAAGAAAGATTGGCAACTTTACCATTATCGTGAACTACATTTAGTGTGGAGCCTGGACATTAATTTTGTTCATGATGTATATTTAACTTGCCTGTTTTCCCTGGTACCTTCCAAAGGTAATAATGAGATCAAACTTTTGTGAAGTTATTCTTTTCCTTTTTCCTTTTTCAGGGAGTTGCGGCATACCATAAGATCGAAAGCTGAAATCGACATCTTGCGTTCAAAAAGAAATTTGTATGAAGTGCCATTGCAGAACGGATGTACCAGGCCTGCCACCAATGGATATTTAACCAACTATAAACCTACAAGGTGGGACCCTGGTGGTCACCACAGGAACCAAAAGTACAGTGGTTATAACACGGATGAGGAGGAAGGTGGTTTTAGAGATTATATTCCACATCAAAGGAAACTTTTGCCCTACACCCATTCGTACTCTCCTCATTACGTCCACCAACCACATACTTACGTTGAAGCGCCACCTGTTGTAAATAACACAAACTACCCAATGGATGTATATAATATGACAGTGAATGATGGGAATGCCTTGAGTACTTACACAAACTCACAAACCATGTTGGCTGATCAGTCAGAGTGTTTCTGCATCGAGTGTCGTCCAGACCTGTACCATGACTTGTACACTAATCCAAAACATGCCATAAATTACGCAGACTATTTCAATAAGTCGTTTCACCTCTCAGAAGGAAACATCCAGCCAATTAACGACTATCACTCAAACAATGACCAAAAATTTGGATATATATATACTAACAAAGGGTTCTACATCTGACTTGTGATTGTCCATTTCTAAGTCTCTTGATCTCTTTATTTCTTGAACCTTAAGCTTCAATCTTTGTCTTAAAGTTTGTCTTAAAGTTCTTAAAGGATGTGTTTCAATTTCATCATTCAACGGGAACAACACATAAATTTAGAAATATGTTTTTTAATGATTTGGTTTTACATGGCGATAAAATAATATTTCAAGTTAAATTGTCCAGCTGAGATATGACAAAGTATTAAATAAAATGTTCATACTTTTTTAATTTTGCATTTATGGCTAGCGTCATATTGAATTTGTGTTCAGTCATTTTGTGATATTTTCCTGATGAATGCTGATGTATTCGCTTATTGAGTTTCAAATTTGAAATTTGTTATTTTAGAATTTACATTCACTTGTTATATGAGAAAAGAAAAACATGATAACAAATCAATAATGTGTATATATTAAAGATATTTGTTTATCAATGGCAATCTCTGTGTGTTTATCACTGGTTTTAGTCACATGGTTAAGTTTATACTGACATTGAATTTTATTTCCCTCCAAAACAAAAGTTCAAAATGATTATTAGGCCACACCAAAAATATTTTATGAATGACGGAATCGCCGCTCCTAAAATTGTGAATTTAAGATTAAATTAAATTTTTAAAATTAATTTTTTCCAGCTCAGATGACCATAAAAACACAACTGCTGGGTGTACTAAAATGGCAGACCCCATTTTAGAAATCGGAGATGATGCAGAGTTTGCTGATAGTAGATTTGTAGTTGTATTTATCTCTTTTAGATGGTTTAAAAGACTGTTAAAAATAAGTTTTTGACTGAAGCAAAACCACTGTTCTTTTGTTTCGGTTGCTATCTGTTTACCTGCTACAAATGGATAGATATGATAAGCGCAATCCTTTAAGCCAAATTCTATGCACAAGGAGCCACCAATTATATGGCATCCAACTGGGATTTTGCTCATGAAGATTCTCTGAAATTTTGGATTTCCCACCCATCAACAGGTATACAACAGGTATACAACAAGAATAAGTATAGCACGATAGCTGAATAATTAGATGAAATGAATCTAGCCCCACACGAAGAAATTATTTTAACCACAGTTCTTCAGCAAATCACTCTGGCAAGAATAACTGCTCTTTCTCAGAGTGCTGCAAATATGACATTAATCATGTGATTTAAAGTGATAAATTTCATAACAATTTGTGGATCAAAGGGAACAAAAAGTCGTCAACCATGTTATATAATTGCGCTTAAAAACATCATATTGCTATGATTAAAAGATCATCAGTACTGCTGAAAATGAGGTGCAACATTTGGATTTTTCATTTTAACGCTTGCACCCCAAATCGCAGAGAGTCCTCCTTAAAGCATACACTCCCAGAACTACTTGTCATAGATATTTCCCAGTAGTAGACCAAACCTGTCCAATCTGAAAATAATGATGTCTACATGCAGCACACCCAGGGAGTTAGCCACAATTTAATAACATCCCTGCTTGCATTTATTAATGCCTGTGGAGCTGTTTTAGAAAAAACCCTCTTTCACTTTATTCCATCCAACCACATCTCACAACTCAGCTGTGTTGAATAGGGAATACCAGGCCACCAGCAGACTTTCAAATTAGATATTCAAATTGGTAGTTGGAATTAGTCATTGTAGAAGTCCTATTGTGCTTGGGTAGTGTAAACAGTCTCATGTGACAGGGTTGTGACGTCACAAGTTAGGACAACGGCTAGACCTTCCTCAAAATTGTGAGACAAGAAGGCGGTTGGATGCAGATGACGTCATGCTAACCACATAGAAGTAATTGAATTTCAAAGAGGCCCATGTCCAATAAATACAGAAAATTGCTCAGGTTGCTTCTAAAATGGAAGACAACATACAAATTCACAAACAAACAGTTCTTTCATTTCTTTGATTATTTGCTCTTCTTTGACTCAATTTTCAGCAGTCATCTTAGTCATTTTCACTTTACGATACATGAATTGCAAGACTTTAACATTGTGGTAGGTGTATGCATTTTGGTTGCAACTGTTTCTATCTCAATGATTATTGGTCTTAATATAGAAAGAAAGACAATGATAAGGCCTGTCATCTCCCACAGTTTGTGGCCTAATTGGGTTCTGAATATAGTTTCATAAGGCCATCAGGTCATGATTTCCGTTTTTCTTTTTCTTGACATTTTACTGGCTTTTTAAGACTTTCTGGTTTAAGCCTCTTTTAATTTGCCATAATGAAGAGTTGCTGATCTGAGTCTGTATTGCATTTACTTCAGTCCAAAATAAGTCTCATTACCTGGTAGGAACTGAACGTCATTTGCGCTGCAGTGCTGCAGCAGGGGCGTCTTATCAAGTCTTAGATCTTGGCCAATCCAGGGGATTCCTGCCTGTCAATTGTGACCTCGAGGCCATTTCTCCAGCCCCGAGAATTCCCTCAATATAATGACGTTCTCAAAAGCTCGCAGGACGAAATTTGGCACAAGTCTTCATTTTCCTGTAGCCCCTCCCTTCACCATCACTATGCTGTCTTTTTTTCTGCTTTCTTGCAATGACAAAAAAAAGGCCTGCTTTTTTTCTGTGTTCTGTTTGTACTCAAATCTCTAAGATTTTTCCAACAGATAGAGTACATTTTTTTTCAGATTGATTTTTCAACAACCTGGAGTATTTGAACATTCGGCGTTGTGCGGCTAATGAAAGTTGACAAAACTTCTTCACAAGAACAGAATTCCAAAGGGGCTGTAAATTGATTGGAGAAATTGGTGTTGATTTGATGAACTCTGATTAAATCTTGCAGAATTAAACCAGAGGCAGGAAGTTGTCTGCATACTCCCTGACACTCAGCAAGAGGTGCAAACCTGGTTCACTGAGCATTATCTTTGTCCAAAAGCCTAACAAGAGTTCAGTAAGATGATTTTGAGGAGACGGTAATGTGATAGAAAGCACATGTATTCTTGCTCTTGTATTTACTCATTAATTGCAGCCTTCTTATATCAACTTCCAGCTTTGTGGTTGATCTACGTGTTGTTTAACAATATTTCTACTGCTTGTACAATGAGAGTCTTGAAAAGATCATAAATAGAACAAACTGTTCTGAGGCTATTTATGAGGGGAGATGGTAATGTATGTTACAATACTTAGCGGCGGATCAGTGGTTATGCTGGACACACTTAGGGCTCTTGGACCCTGAAAGCCACCTCTTGCATTTGATAGTATGTCATACATCCTGGTCATATAAATAGGCCACTTTTTCATTAAATATGTTTGCATCCCTACTTGTATCTAGTATCATATAAGAGAACTTAGAAATTTATATTGGGTTAATTAAAATGCAAATTACGCAATACTTGACATTGACTTATAAAATAAACATGTCCTTATTGCAATGCCAGAAACTGAGAGTGTGCCCTTCACATAATCATGATTGGCCATGAGCCACAAACATAAAGTTCATTGAAATAACCATGACGCAGTGGTGAGTTACTCTAGGCCAGATCTGACTAGTATAAAAGGGGAGGCCTGATGCTTCCAAAGATCAGTCCATCAGGAGTCCATCAGTCAGTCAGAAGTCAGCCAGTCAGGAATGAATCAGTAATGATGTTTAATCAGATCTGCATGCCAGGCCCAGTTTAACTCAGCACATAAGGTAAAGTTTATTTAGTAAGATATATTAATATGTTCCAAATTCTAATATAACACCAAATGCACCTCTCAGTTGGCTGAACAATATTGATTAACTGTTATATGATGTGTTTGTTGATTACTGGTTACACTTTGGTTAAATAAGTAGACATCGATCCATGGCATAACCGTCCTCTACACATCCCCCAATAATTGAAGTATATTTATGTCATATGGTGGAGAGGGTTTTAACCAATTTTAACCAGTCTTATTCAAAATTTTAAAAATGTTAACCAGTCATTATGAATATAAATAGAAGATTTTTAAATGTCATAATGTTGACTATTGTAAGTAACTGTGTAACCAACTGAAAATCATGAGTAAAAATTGTAGATTCAAGGAGTTTAATTAATCAAAAAGTCAAAATCTTAGATAAAGATGTAGTTATTGAGACTTTATTTACTGCAGTGAATACAAAACCAACTTTTGGTGTAAAAATTCTAGAAAAGTAAAAATGAAGTAATTGACAATTTAAAAAAAAAAACAATGGCATTTTAAGATTATTGAACACAAGCCATTCATGTAAATATGTAAGAAATATATTTAAACATGTCGGATGAAGAATATGAGTTCAGAAAAACTGTAACTGATTGTTTTGGACAAGAAATAGCACGTAATATTCACAAAGTGGATCACATTATACATCCAATTTATGTATGTTATATAAGTGAAAAAGATTTACACCCAGAAGTAGTACCTATATACAAAAATTTATACAGAAGGAGTATCAGAACAGAAGATTGGCATAATTTATTGTACATTATCTTAAGTTGCAAAAGTGTGAAAACACAAAATATTGGCTCAGTATACCAATGTGTCTATCAAACACTAACTGGTAAAAGAATTGGAAGTAGTGCATTTTACTTATTACCTGATGAAGAGCAACACCTTTGGAATAATAATTTTGCACAAGATAAAGTATTAAATGCAGATTTAATCAAGTATACACAGCATACCAAAGATTGCCTGAAAGCTATTGAAAAATATTGTAAAAATCACAATATCAACTTCTTTAACCTAAATTTTAGGGATCAATTGGATGAGTCTAATTTAGAAGATCAGCATAAAAAATACACTCCTTCAGAGAAGGAAGCTCTTAACTCTAATCCAGTAATTAAAGATATAATGCCGAATGCTCCTAAACAATTTGACATTTCAAATAGTCAGAAAATACATTTTGAAGATAGTAACATAGTTAACAGTACCAATATTATGGCTAATAATAAAGTAAGATTAATTGACTTTATGCCTGAGAAATTTGATGAAAACAAGGTCAATTCAAATCCAGAAAGTCATGTCTTAGCATGGTATGATTACATTCTGGCGCAGCATGGTGTCACAAATATAGATGAAATAGAGGAACTTGACGAGAAATATTTGCGCATGTTCCGTTACACCCTTGTCGGATCAGCAAGAGTTTGGGCTGAATCAGAAAATTTTACCAGTCTTGCAGATATTGAATCTAAATTCCTCAGTCAGTTCTGTCCAGACCTACATTCTCGTAGCGTTGCAGCTCAAGGACTTGCAGCTCTTGAGTATGACCCTAAGACTAAAATTAGTGGTTTCATAAACAAAATAATGAGACTCAACAGAATCCTTGAATATAGTGATAATGTTTTAAGGGATCGCTTCATGGCAGCAATGCCAACCGACATAAGAAGATTAGCCAAAATCTCTAAACCTCAGACTTTCAGAGAAGCAATTGATGCTGTAAAAAGTGTGTTGGAAGATCCAACCACTGAAAAGGCTAATGTGGCCATGGTAGGCACTGATGATTTGAGCGAATCTATTGAGGGAATGACCCTAAGCATTGGAAATATGCAAAAAGAGATGAACAATATCTCTCAAAGATTAAACAGTGGTTACAATCAAAGCGGTAGAGATAATTGGAATACGCCCACTAATCAGAATTTTAAGTATTTTCAGAGTAACCAAGGATTCAGAGGGAATGGCCAGTCCTACAACAGACAACAGAACAGACCCTGGAACCACAGGAATGGAATGGGATATGACCAACAACCAATGCAGGATAACTTCAGACAACCAACCTACCATCAATCAAACATGATGCAACCAAACTTCAACCAATCCAATTTCAGCCAATTCGAAGGAAGAGGTCAGCAACATCCAAAACCAAAATTTGAACTGTCCCAGGTAAGATGCTTTCTTTGTAATGAGCTTGGACACAAAGCCAGGGATTGTTGGTACAATGCTAGCTGTGCTAATTACCAGAATAATTATAGTAATGATTATAGACAATGTCAACAACAATGACATAAGTATCCTGCGTATCAGTATCAGAAAAAGCCAAAAGAGAAAAGACTAGAAACAAGAAAATTTAATACTGCCAGAACAAAAAATGTTTCAATTCAGACAGAGAACAATGCTTGCCAATGTAACAATACAAAATTAGGACATCAGCTACAGGAAAGAATAGAAGTGCTTGAAAACAAAATAAAGAATTTAATAGATGAAAATAAAACTATGCATTCAACTTGTAAATCAGAAAGCAATCAGATAACTAAACAGGATGAATTTGACATAGTGGACACAATAGGCACAACATTTGGCTCTGAAGAGTTGTTAGCTAGAATTTCAGTAGGTGATAGGATAAGAAATTATGGCCAAATACAATTACTTTCAAAAAATACTGTAAAAGGTACTTTGAGCAATGGGGAACAGCTTAATATTATTATAGATAGTGGCTCATCAAAAACTTTGATTGCAGAAGCACTAGTTAATGAAAGTGAAATTTTGTCTAAATTAAAGAAAATATCTTCACCACAATAACTTTGTTTGTTGGAAACGATAGTCAAATTGAAAGTTCTTGTGCAATATTTATATCGATAGCAATACAAGGCTATAAATTTATAATACCTTTCCAAATTGTAAGAAACTTGACAAGAAAATTTTTAATTTGGGGAACAGATACATTAAGTAAAATTAACACTAACATACATTTAGGCAAAAGATTGATGCAATTCGAAATCAGACATACTTACTTGACTGCATTGAGTGATACTATAATTGAACCAGGTTCAACAGTAGCAATAAAACTTAACTCAGCTGAGTCAACAAAAAACAATGCACAAAATGAGATAGTTTTCAAAATGTATACTCAGTGGCTATCAGTAAATAATAAAAATGACAATTTAGAAATCACAAATGAGTCCATTGACAACATATTGGAGTTGGGTGATATCATATAAGAGAACTTAGAAATTTATATTGGGTTAATTAAAATGCAAAGTACGCAATACTTGACATTGACTTATAAAATAAACATGTCCTTATTGCAATGCCAGAAACTGAGAGTGTGCCCTTCACATAATCATGATTGGCCATGAGCCACAAACATAAAGTTCATTGAAATAACCATGACGCAGTGGTGAGTTACTCTAGGCCAGATCTGACTAGTATAAAAGGGGAGGCCTGATGCTTCCAAAGATCAGTCCATCAGAGGAGTCCATCAGTCAGTCGCAAGTCAGCCAGTCAGGAATGAATCAGTAATAATGTTTAATCAGATCTGCATGCCAGGCCCAGTTTAACTCAGCACATAAGGTAAAGTTTATTTAGTAAGATATATTATTATGTTCCAAATTCTAATATAACACCAAATGCACCTCTCAGTTGGCTGAACAATATTGATTAACTGTTATATGATGTGTTTGTTGATTACTGGTTACACTTTGGTTAAATAAGTAGACATCGATCCATGGCATAACCGTCCTCTACACATCCCCCAATAATTATGGTTTATTTATGTCATACTAGTGCCTGTGGCACTGTAATAGAAGAACCACCTTAATTACTCCTTCAATTCTTATAACACCATCACCAAACTCACCAGTGTTGAATGGGGCATACCAGTCCGCCTACAGACATATGAATAAGACATTCGAATTGGCTGTTGGAATTTGACATTGTCCTATTAGCTTAGGAAGTGTAAACAGTGTCTCGTGACAGGGTTGTGATGTCACAAGATAGGACAATGACTTGAACAACCCAGAAGCTATAAGACCAGAAGGCAACAGGATGCAGATGACATCACCATCCACGTAAACGTAATTGAATTTCAAAGAGGCCCAGATCCAATCAAGAAAGAAAATTGCAGAGGCTGCTTCTACCGGATGCCGGCCCAAGACAACGGGATTCTACACTCTTAAAACAGATTGGTTGAATATACCAATATATTGGTTGAAAACAACCAATTTTATATGTTGAAATAGGACCAACCAATTCATTGGTTGGAGTCAACCAATCAAGATTGGTTAAGCTACCAACCAATTTGAATTGGTTAATCTCTCTTACTGTTATTTCAACACATGAAATTGGTTAAACATTAACTTTAATAATTGGTTGAATGAAAGAACCTTATTGGTGAATAAGGAATGGGATTATAGTTAGTCAACCTCACGGTCCTAGAACCACCCCTCTGTAGAACTCAGCCAGACAGCTGTTATCAAATTGCCATGGTCCATTACTTGCCTAATTAGCCTATATAGTATCTAGTGCAAAAATACAGGATGTTAAGCCATTGAACCCACATGCTAAGGACCATATGCCCGCCCCAGCCGAATGGCTATTTATAAATAAGGTGTCATTTCACTCATCAGGGGTTTCATTTTTTGAGGGTGGGGGGGGGGTTTATTGGTCGGGAAGAGGGTTGTATGGTGTTTTTTTTTGCCTTGGAATCTGAAAAGAGAAAAAAGATTATAGTGACAACAAGAAAAAAACAGATTATCATAGATAAAGATATGCGGGGACAGAGAGATGGAAAAAGTTTAGCTATCCACCAGAAGGTACTGGAGAAAATCAGTAGACTTTTCTTCCTTGTTTTACCAAGCAGTCTACAGTCCATTCACTTACCACTAAGATAATAAAATACACTTACCTTGCATAGAAATGTCACTGCAATTCTATATTAACTATGGGACATTCCTGTGGGATCTAGAACAATTGTATGTGAGTGACTGTTGAAGTTCTTGGTCACCGTGGTACTCCAACAAAATTTTTTGTCTACCTAATCTTTCACATTTTAAAAGCTATTCATTTAGTATTTTTTGGGGAATTGTGTATCTATAATTATGTGACACATTGATTTAATTTACATGCCTGTGCATCCTGCAGGATTTTTGTAATTTCAAAGTTACACACTAAACTTGACGTGACAGTGGATATAGATGGCGACACTCGGCTCTCTATTGCTCATGAGTCTTCTGTTGTGAAATGCTAAGAATTCCTGGACAAACATGATATGAGCTCTGATCTTATTTATTACACTACCTTGGAATTGTTGAATTTTTAAGTCAACTGTGATATGTAAGCTGGGATCATAGCATAAATTATCAGACTATACACTGTTTGCTTGTTGTTACAACTCAGTTATGCTTTTATTGTTGAAAAGTTCAATCATTACTTGCTAATCCTTTACTCACTTGTTCATTTAAACTTTTGTGTATCACATCAACTTGAATAGATCCACTCCCTCATCCTTTCTCTATCTTATGCCTAGATCACACGAGAGTGGTTAAGTGACGATCAAGTTGTAGAGGTGCCAGGAAGTCAAGTTTCGCCCACTTTCGGCGTTTCAAGCCATTTTTGGACAATTATATAATCAATTAGAGGTTCTAAATCGTCGTTGATGGTTCCTATTACGACGAGGCTCTCGTTTTCTACGCCGAATCGCTCGTAATTTCGGACGAAACAAGAAGAGACTTGTGTCGGCGAGTTTTGAGGAGCCTCGTCGCAGTTCCATTGCTTCAATGTTAAACTAGATTCGCCCAAGGAGTCTCTTGGTTCGCCCAATCTGCCTCTAACTTCGCCCTAGCATCCACTTACTTCGCTCTAATCTTCAATTACGCCCAAGCAAATACATTTTACGGTGAAGCAAGTACCTGTTTCGGCGTTTAAACAGCCTGTTTGCGTCGGCGAGTTGTTCTCTTTTTTCGCCGAAGTTCCATTGACTCAATGATAAGTAGTCTCGCCTAACCTGCCTCTAACTTCGCCCAACCTGTCTCTAACTTCGCCCAAGCTGTCTCTAACCATAGAGCTATAAGGGAAAGAGGGCACGGCCGGCTATATCAAAGGTTCACTCAGCGTCTCTCATGAGACTATAATGATGTGTGAAAAATCACAAGTATTAGTTAAAAAAACCCCTTCTTAATGACATTTTAGTGATCTAATGACCCTCGTAACGGTCTCCAGTGGCTAAATAGCACAACAATTCTTCTGTTTAGCATTGTAAGAAATAAGAAATGTTTGTATCTATCTACATGTATATATCTAGCTATCAATAGATCTGTGAATCGATCAATCAATCAACCAACCAACCAACCTATCTATATCTATCTATCTAGCTGTCTATCTAGCTATCTAGCTATCTGTCTGTCTATCTATCTATCTGTCTATCTATCTATCTTTCTGTCTATCTATCTATCTATCGATCTATCAGTATATCCGTGACAGTTATAACTGGTAACTATCATGGTAATTGGTATATCTATGGTCTTTCTATGTTGGTGTGTGCTGCTGAAAACAAATATAGGCCTATTTTGATTATAACGATTGCTTATCTTCAAATGTCAGTTTAAAACATAAAATGTGGTTGTAAAAATATCTGTATCAGCCAAAGACAATGTTAGTATCCAGAAATGTAAGTTTGTTGTGTTAAAATAACATTTTTTTACAAAGAATTATCAGATTCTGTCTTGGTCTGATTGGTATTTTATTTGCTTAAAATTCACAATGTGCGCACCCTTGCGCACTTTTCTAATGTGGCCTATCATGTCAACAAACATTTAAAGTTTAATATCCCAAAATATCAAATTCACCAAACTTGTCCCTGTGGAGATATGACAGGTTTACTAAAGACTATTTTCATTAGTTTTTTCCTGACTTTCAACTTCAATAATTTTAAGAATCATGGGTTATTATTGTCCTAATTTTTCGGGGGAAAAACTGACTTGCAGGTCTCTAAAAGGCCAATTTTATCGGATCAATCAATATTCAGAAACTTTTGATCCCTCAATTTTGATGCATAGACTTGACAGGGGGTTCCAGGCAGGGCTGGGAGAAGGGTAAGGGTTTTGAATTGTGCGGGCGAGACACTGATTGGATGAAAGAGTGCCGAGGGTAATAAATAAGCTATTAGCAAAGAGGCTAATACCGCGAAATTCAAAGGATTTTTTAAATTTTCTTTAGAAGATTTTTGCACAATTCTGTGTAACCCATAAAATTAAGCAAATGGATCATGACCAAATGGAGTGTTCTATCCTGTTAAGTTATAGATCCATGCTCTAACTTTGCCCAATCATTTTGGGGGTCTTTCTGGTCTTTTGCATCGTGGCTTCTTCCTTCGTAAAGATTCAACCGTTGAATCTTTCGTGAAGCAAGTTCTTGCCTCACCATAAGGTCACGTGATTTCTAGGAACTTGTGGCGAGGAAGTTTAAGAAACGCATTAGACGAAAATAGCGTCGCCGAATTGTTGAATGTAGTTTAAAAACCTCCCTCTTTCCTGGAAAAGCAAGAAGCGCCGCAACAAGAACGCTCTGTTACGTCTCCGTGTGATAGGGGCATTAGAGTTATGAACCTTTGTTTCAAGCAGCTTTCATGAACGTCATTACATGTAGGCTACACTGTTACAACTTTTCCTGGCTGTATTGAGGGCAGCCTTTATTTTAAGGGGCTTCTATTCTGCTGGGTAGAGGAGAGATACTTTATTCAAATAAATATGATGTAACAATTTTTCTGACAATTGGAGTGGTTGAATAGTTTTCAACAAATTCTAGTGGGTTGCTCTCAACCAGTCAAAATGGTAGTTTTAACCATAATAATTGATTGATTTTGCCTCAACCAATTGATTAGTTGGTCTTTTCCCAAAAATCAACCAATCTGTTTGAAGAGTGTAGGACAACGCACAAGTTCACAAACAAACGATTCTGTCATTTCCTTTGATCATTGTTCTGCCATATTGAAGAATTGCTAGTCTAAGGCTGTACTTCAGTACAAAACTAGAACTCATTTCGCTAAGAAAATGCAAGAATGTGTGGCAGAAATTCATACTTGGTCTTAGCGGTTCATTATTTTAAAATATCATATTTTTTTTAGCATGGGTATATTTTTTGTTTTCTTTGGAATTCTGTTGGCTCTGAATTATGATTAAATTGAAGAAAGGCACCAATCCACCAATCAGTCTATCTATCTATCTATCTATCTATCTATCCATCTATCTATCTATCTATCTATCTATCTATCTATCTATCTATCTATCTATCTATCTATCTATCTATCTATCTATCTATCTATCTATCTATCTATCTATCTATCTATCTATCTATCTATCTATCTATCTAACTAACTATCTATCTATCTATCTATCTATCTATCTATCTATCTATCTATCTATCTATCTATCTATCTATCTATCTATCTATCTAACTATCTATCTATCTAACTATCTATCATCTGTATATCTATCTATCTACCCATCTATCATCTGTATATCTATCTAAAATTGTCCATATTGGTGTGAATTTACACCTTCCATCTCAGTGACTTTAATTTTTCTCTATTCTCTTGTGAGAGCAAATACATTAATGATTTGCCCCCTTTGTAGTTATACCAGACACCCTGGGGGCTCTTTGACCCTGAAAGGCACCTCTTGTACCAGTGAAAGTCCCCTTTGCCAAAGATGGTCAATAATCGATTGACGGTGAGACATTTTCTAGACCGATTGTAGAAATATTGGGGTTAGGTCTTTGCTATGCTGCAGCGGTGCTTTGCACATTCATAGTGACGCCCAATCAATACTGTATATTTATTGAAGTAATAAATATACACCAAGATAACATTTTGCTGACTATGAGTTACTTTCAAATGTACTGGCTAATTCAGCCTAATAGAACAGCATAATACTAAACAGGCTAGCATGAAGTGTAAAACATTTCGGCTTCTCTAATCCGAACAAGACAGTTTTGCAACTGTAAAATGGACTTTTTTATCCAAATAAGCAATAAACATCATTTTCTGTCTAACCTCAGTTATTTTAATTAATGTAGATGGTATCAAAGGTTTTGTGGATTTTAATTGGTACCATTCAAACAACTTATAATTTCCATTAATTGCAATTTTTAGTTGCCTAAGCCTCAATTACTGTTTGTGATTCTTTTAAACAATAAGTATTTTTCTACATGTACCTACTGGCACTGGCAAAGCCTCTTGAAAATGACTCAGAAACAGTCTTTTTGTGGATAATTTAATTTAAAAAAGGATATCAGTTATGCATCTATAACTGTATTGTTCTAATACCAAATCATCTAATACCAAATCATCTTATTATAAAACCCAGAAGCAGTCTAATGCTCTATCAGCATATTTGTACTTTTTATGCTTTACTTTATGTTGTATATCTTGTTTCAGAGAGACCCATGCCGCTTTGTGTGATGTGCTGTTGTAATCACCTGTATGCTGGTTTAGTGAGTAGGCCATCGCAGAATTTCATCTCAAACCTCATCCGTTCACTCATTCACCCCTGTATCAGTTATCAAGAGCTAATCAACGGTAAAAACTGCAAATGCATGACCAAAAGTATAAACATTTCTGAGAAAAGTGAAAGCATTATCACCTCACTTCAATTCTCAGCTGATGTTGTACAGTGTTTATGTTTGTTTATTGTTGTTCTGTGTTTCTTGTTTCATAATAAGCCTGATTATGATCCATTGACCCACTTCTTATCTTTTTTTAGTGACAGCTGTTTGTGCCTGCTATTCATCAATGCCATGCTCATCTTGTAATGACTGACAATTTACTTGATCTACTCAACTTAGAATGTGATGAAGATAACCTTGATGATGGTATGCCAGAAATGTTTGTCAGCTCTCACAGTAAAGGTACTTAGTGATAATGATAAGTCTCTAAACATGTTAAGTTTAAACTGTCAGTCCTTGTTCTCCAAATTTGATATATGCTTAATGTCTACCTTAATTACTATGCAGAATCAAATTGCATGTTTCATATTATTTGTCTACAGGAAACTTGGCTGTCTGCTGACCATGATGTAAACCCCTTGCAAATAGATGGCTATAAACTAATTTACAAACCTAAAATAGCTAGCCAACATGGAGGTGTAGCTTATTATATAAGAGATACTCTGAAATTTAAAGTTCTACCTATGATCATAAATAATGATCTATGTGACAGTCTTTTTATCGAAATCCAACTCTCAGAAACTTCAAGCCAAGGCTGTCGCAAAGTTATTTTGGGAAATATATACAGGCCTCCACGAGACAATGTCGGTAATTATACAGCTTTTACAGAAATTATGGAACAGCCTTTATTAGGATTACAAAATTGGTCAAATGTCATAATATTTGGCGATTTCAATATTGATTTAATGAAAATAAAAGAAAAAGAACATATAAATTCTTTCTTCTATTCATTGATAAGTGACGGTTTCTATCCCAAAATAACAATGCCAACGAGAATCACCAGTAATAGCAGAACTCTAATTGATAATTGCTTTGTGAAGTCCTTGGCTGGTCTCTCAGCTACAACTTCTGGCATTCTGCTCCAGAATATATCTGACCATCAACCCTACTTTGTTTGCTTCAAAAATTTAAAAATACCATGCAATAGACAAAGGCTAGTAAGGTCAGCTATCCATGCACCTAGTGCAATCGCGAATTTAAAACATGATTTGGTACATTCCTGTATCATAGACAGCTTTAAGCAATATGATCTGAATTATAATTATGATATTCTAAATGATGTGCTGATAAAACTAACTAACAGACATTTTCCTATCAAATTTGTAAAGTATAATAAGCATAAGCATAAGAGCTCTAGATGGATTACTACAGGTATAATAAAATCAATCAAATTTAGGGATGCTCTTTACAAGAGACTGAAGGATACACCAGTATCAGATTTTATGCATGATACTCTAAAAACTAATTTAAATACTTATAACAGGATTCTGAAAAAAAAAATGATTAGAAATGCAAAAGCACATTACTATCAATCTAAATTCAAGAAACATAAACAAGACATAAAGAAAACGTGGGAATGTATAAAAGAATTAATTAGCTCTTCTTCAAAAAGTCAAAACGAACCTCCTGATCAATTTATCATTAATAATGAAGTGCATGACGACCCCAAAAGAATTGCTAATGCTTTTAATAACTATTACACTAATATAGGTATAAATCTGGCTGATAAAATAACACCTATTGATAATGTCAACTATACTAACTACTTAAATGAGATTAATATACCAGACTTTGCATTTAAAATTATAAACGAGGAAACTGTAAGGAAAATAATTGATAGTCTGAAGCCAAAAACTAGCCAGGGAATAGATAACATGTCTAATAAACTACTTAAACAAATTAAAGATGAAATACTTAAGCCACTAACACTTATTATCAATCAAACACTGAATAGTGGCATATTTCCAGAAAAACTCAAAATTGCTAAAGTACTCCCAATACACAAGAAAGGTGATACTAACATAATAGAAAACTACAGACCAATATCAATTCTCTCGAGTGTGTCAAAGGTCTTTGAGAGAATCAGACATCAGCAATTATTTGATCACTTTAGTAATAATAATCTGTTCTATGATAATCAATATGGCTTTAGAGCGTATCACTCAACAGAAATGGCAGCTTTAGAACTTGTTGACAGAATAACTTGTGCAATGGATAACAAGCATATCTCACATAGTATATTTCTTGATCTCTCAAAGGCCTTTGACACGCTGGACCATTCTATACTCATAAAGAAATTAAAGCATTATGGAATAAAGGGGAATGCACTTAAACTTTTTCAAACATATCTGTCAGAAAGACCTCAAATTGTTAGCTATAACAGTGTAACATCTGAGAAATTGATTATTAAGACTGATGTCCCACAAGGTTCAATTTTGGGGCCACTGCTCTTTATTATATACTTAAATGACAATTCCTCTGCATGTTCTCTCTTTCATCCAATAATATATGCAGATGACACTGCTCTTTTCACTGCCCTGGAATCTTCCTTGAATCATCAACAGAATTTAATAACAGATATAAATACTGAATTAGAAAAGGTAAACATTTGGTTTAAAGTAAATAAACTGTCTTTAAATGGGGATAAAACTAAAGCTATGCTGTTTCATCCAGTACAAAAGAAACCAACTGATATGGAAATCAATATAAATGGTAAATTGATAGAATTTGTGAAAGACTTTAAGTACTTAGGTATAACCTTAGATTGTCACCTATCTTGGAAACCTCACATAACCCAGTTAACAAAGAAAATAGCCAAAACTAATGGAATACTATCTCGATTAAGACGTTTTCTGCCACAAAACATACTTCAAATGATATACAGTTCGTTAATTTTGCCTTACTTAAGCTTTGGGGTTGTTGTCTGGGGTGGATCAGCTGAGAGACTGGCTAAGCTGCAAAAAAAGTCTGTTAGACTGATAAGTCATTATAATGCTCACACTAACCCTCTTTTTAAGTCCTTAACCTCCTTAAAATTGGTGATATATACCTGTTACAATTGTATAGATTCATCTACAAATTAGAGAACAAAACTCTTCCTACGTACTTTATCAACCAAATGTTTATACGCAACAATGACATTCACAGTTATGATACTAGAAATGCCACTAATCTTAGGGTACCTCTGGGAAGACACAGCTTAGTTGATAGAAGTATTAGATTTGTAATTCCCCAATCTATAACTCAAATCCTCCTCCCATAAAAGAGAAAGTTAACACCCATAGTCTGAATGGTTTCAGTAGATATGCCAAGAATTTCCTTATTGACAAATATGTCACAGAATGTGACATAGAAAATTGTTTCATATGTTCTTAATTTACTCAGTCATAAATCTTTCTTTCATTTCATTCTCCATCCACTCATTCCCTTCATCTCATACTTCTCACACATCAGTTTTGGTCCAAATGCACAGCATACCAGAATGACTGGCATGGTTCTCTCTGAGACACATAAGGGGGGATCTTGACAGCGACAGAAATCTGTCTTAAAGATCCCTCCCTCCCTTACACATTGTTTCATCTGTGCTGGGAAAAGCAAATAAAAAGTCTAAAAGTCTAAGTCTATACTTATATCAAAATATTGCTGTAGAGTACAGTTCTGCTGAATGAAAAACTGAAAGGTTGCATCTCCACTTTCATTGCTACTTTTCCTGATCTCTTTGGCCCATAGTGGGCTCTTCTTAGTTTCCAAACTTAATTTCTACATTAGGTTGAAGATGCCCAATAATTACAATTACCCAAAATTCATTTTATAATGGGCTATGAAATCCTGAGAGAGTACGCCACAGATAATTTTTCTTTTTTGCTTATTATTTTTCTCTCTCTCTTCTTTTAGTTTTCATTAAGTCTTTTTACACTTAAATTAAAAGCAGGATGAAGCATGACAAAATAAATATCTTTATCAAGAAAATTAAAAGTGATGTAGAAGTAATGTAGTCTGTCTGTTGCAACAGAGCATTTAATTTGCATCTTATTTGGCTCAAGCCTTATTATCCATATAATTAGATAAACATGAATCACAGAGAGGCTGAAGGCTCTCTCCTCTTCTGGATAACAAGAAATATATACGAGGAATAAAAAATTGATGAATTGAATCAACATTTTAATTGCGGCACTTGGGAATTGCAAATTAGGTTCTTCTTGTGAACTGTTCTAAATCACGACTGATGGATGATAGCCCATCTATAATTGTCATACTTATGGCGTGGAGGAGCAGAACACCCCAATTCACCAACAGAATTACCATTTCAAACTTTTCTTTTTTTTCCTCCATTCAAACAGGGCTCTTGTAATAATTGTGGAAATTTTCCTAATTGGGAAGAAAATTGCTGAACAATATATGTTCAGGGTTACAGATCAGAAATGCATTGGATATCAAAACATAATATCAGACATTATCCATGCATAGTAGCACTTGAGACAAGCAACAGGATATAACTTGTCGATATAGTTAAGCACAGAGCAGTTAATATGTGTCTAGGCACTCTTGGAGTGCACTGAACAGCTGGTCTGTTTCCATAGTAACACCACCCTAATGATATGTAATCTGTTTCTGGTTGGTTTTCCAGATGAATGTTGGTGGCTCGTTATGTACTGTGTAAAGAGATTGAAGACTAACCTATTTAGGTGCACTTGTTACCACAAACTTCACGGAAGTTGTGTCACGAAAAAGAGTCACATTCATCATACAACATCCTCAAAAAAGAGTAGCAAGAAACTAAATTTCTATCTACTGTGTACTGGTTTGACATTTTTACAACCATTCCCTTTTTTTGTTTTTAAACATTCAGTTCATTAGTCTTCAAATGAAGGGAATGCTCAACATATTCTGCAAGAACTCAAGAAGTGAAATACTAGTTGAAGTGAAATGCTAGTTGCTGTGATGACTTGCACTCTGGTTGCCATAGCAATGTAAACTAATTATGAATGTCTGCATGCACATAAGCGTCTTTACTTCAGTTGCTTGCTTTGTGCTGTAATCTTTGTTTCGGTTTTGTGTTCTAGAAGCTTCCTAGATATTTTCCAGAGAATGGCATTTTGTGAATGGAAAATCAGGCAGTAGTTGACAGTTTTGGTAATGTGATCATAATGTCAATTTAATCACAAGATGCCCATTTCATGCTTGTCCACTTCTTTCAAGGTGTCTGTCTTGATTTTTCCTGTTTTCTCTCTGAGACTTTCTGTGGGTCCCTGGTGATTCATGCTTGCACTAGAGAACAATCCAGCATCTACTGTTGCTACTACAGAGCTCTTGGTTTCTGCTTGAGTTGGGACTGAAAGAGAGGGTGACTTATGGAGTCTGGTCCACCCTGGCTATATGAGCAGCAATTGTTTCTCTGCCAACTAACTGCAGACTAAATTGTCTGACCCATTCTGTATCACAATATACACAAGCATGGCAATACAAAACACTCAGCCTTGGCAAATGTGATTACCGCAGATCAGAGACCAGATTGGTAAACCCATGTAAGTCCCTGGTGGCACCAAGCATATGAAAGCAAATCGGAAGTAGACTTTGGACAAGCCTCATATCCACCAGTGCTGCAGCTTGGACTTTCTGTGGGTCCTTGCAGATTTTCATCGCAAGATGTTTCAAAACAAAATATTCAATAGAACTTTTCTACCACTTCTACCTAAGTTATTTCAACATATTTGACATCATAAGAAAGGAAATATTCTGTAGTTTACAGACTAGTTATCCTTTTTAAAATCTTTTTAACCCTTAAAACGCTATTGCCCAGAACGTTGAAGCATGTCAGTCAGAATCAGGGGTGGATCCGGATTTGGTGTAGCAGATGTCATTCTCGACCTTAGCAGTAATCTACAGAAAGCATATTGCAAAATGATGTAGTTTGTGATCGCAAATGTTTTCAATGTACCCTTAAAAAGCAAAAATAATGTGCAAGCACTTTAAGCAGCGCTTGTATATCTAGAACTCCAAAAGAACGTGTTCACTCATATCCTCTCTAAGAACGCTTCCACAACTCAATAAGAACGCTTACCCTCAAGTAGAACGCTTTATGATTATCCCGTGGCTGGGCCACGTGGTCTTGTTTACTTGACCCTTGACCCTGTGAAAGGCAGCCCAGTTATTTTCTTTATTAATTTGTTTTTGTGACAGAGGGCCACCAAAAGTTTATCAACGCGACATAAACTCCAAGTGAGGCTGTATGCTTAGTTTGAATGAGATTGGTGGGCCTGGGCGCCCTAGCAAAATGTCATAAGTTTAGGAAAATTTCTTCAGTAATAGCTTGCGCTTCGCGCTGCTGAAAACCAAGCTTGATGTCATTCAGACGAGTTGCTAAATTGGAGTATCCTAGTATTAGAGCCAGTGTTGGGCAAGGAAAAGATCCCTCACATGGGGTAAACATGTAGCATGTTGAGGACTCCTGCTCTCTCATTTCATCAATGTAACCTTGTGAGTAGCCACAACAGGCCATACGGGGCTGTGCTTACCACATCTATCGATACATCCAACTACATGTATCTATTCATCATTCTTATGCTTATTCCCAATCACTTTGATCCATGGACCAGAAATCTTCTTGTGTTGTAATTTTGTTACATTTAAGATGAGCTGGCTCATAAAAGGACAACAAATGTCCAGAACATGCCTAGTTAAAGGGAATATAATTGTTCTTAATTCTTCGGTGAATTTCACTTGGAAACACAAGTAGAAAGTTGGATTTTAGAGGAAGTTTAAAAGAAAAAATATCTGTTTTTGCTGTCAGGATTTCATATCGATCAATGGGATTTATGTAAAAAGTATCAACATATATATCATTAGAGGAACCAGTAAGAATCGTTTTGCAACAAACCCCATTATGATTGGTTAAGTAGTAGAAAAGTTACAGACGTTTTACTAAAAAACATCAATTTAGAGAAAAGTCCTAAAAACCTTCACTTTAGTCGAGATCTACATATTTCAATGAGTGGGGGAGGCACAAAAGTACCCATATCTCGATAAGTATACAAGATAATTAAGTTCTGTTTGAAACACTGTATATAGTGCTATGCTTCTGTGATGATATATCAGAAAATAGAAAAATTGACATTTTTGACCTGCGACGCAAAATGGACCAGTTCATGACGCATGACCCTGTACGAATATAGTCTAGATGCATATATCTGCTGGTTATTGTGATTCTGTTGTGGACCCAGCTCCTGCGCAATAACCAGTCCAGAGAAATCTTTAGCATCATATTGGCACATATGATGACACCTGGAGCATCTGATGCTCAATGTCAGCAACCATCACCACTCCTCTGTGTGGCATCCAACCCCGTTTTGCCCTGTAGTGTCATACAGTATTATTTTAAAAAAACAGCATAGCTTATGATGTGTATGAGATATGGGAAAGGTCTCTATCATCCTAGGTGTCGTGTTTTTTTATCACTATGGTAAAAAAGCCGTGAACATGTACCCTCCAGATATATGATGTTGGAAGATGCAAACTCATATGTGCAATCAATTAGCTTTTATCCCGAAAGTTTCACTTACTATGTCTCCTGGAATGTCTGCTTCAATGGCAACATAATCTTAGGACTCTCTCATGACGATTTATGAATTACGTAACTAGGATTTTCGACAGAAACCAAAAATTAATGTCTTGTTGTGATTAGTATACAATACTATACATGCAGTCTCTAGTCAATTCAATTCCTGTTGAGAATATCAATGGTAGAAGGTATAACTAAAATATTTTAAATTATACCTTATTAGTTCTTTAAATCGTCTGGAGAATTGCTGAAGCGCTTACTCCGACTTTGCCCAAAATGTCGGTAGAGTTCACAGAAGAACATCGAGGAAACCCCGATTAAGCAGCATATTTAATTGTGATTTTGTCATTTATGCTTAAATTTGGCGTGTGCCTAACACATGAAGACACTTTGGTGACCTAACACACAAATGTCATTGCATTAAAACTGATTATATGCTTCAATTTCAACTAATTCAGTTTTTTGTCCTATATTTATTATGTAACATTATTCCATTCAATTGTTTTTATCAGAACACCTGCTGCTGTGCATAAACTATCTGTGCAGGCAATTTGGTGAAGATTGAGCAAGTTTTTGCTTTGTTATGATTGGTCACAATAATAATCCCCCTTGGTGAAGCATTGCAGCTGATCATAAACTAACGACCATGACTGCATATTGTTGCTACTACAGAGCTCTTTGTGTGTGCTTCAGTTGGGACCAAAAGAAGGAGAGGGCTATTTATGTAGTCTAGTCTACCCTTGCTCTATGAGTAAGCAATTGTTTCTCTATCACCCACTACAGACCAAATTGTCTGACAATTTCTGTATCACAATATACACAAGTATGGGAATACAAAACACTCAGCCTTGGCAAATGTGATTAACTCAGACCAGAGATCAGATTGGCAAACCCATATAAGCCCCTGGTGGCTCACAGAATATGAAAGCGAATCTGAAGAAGACTTTTGACAAGCCAGGCAAGCCTCATATCATCCAGTGCCCCAAGTTGAGTGTACTTTGATCTCACATTTCCATATATATAGACTCCCTCAACATTTTGTTGCACTAGAGCAGGTAAAGGCAAAGGCTGCTTCATATAATTATAGTGCTGTTTAATTGCTGATAAGATTTATCAATCAGTTGATAGGATACCTGTTGCTTCTATTTCTCCTGCTATTGCATATTGAACTGCCACATAGCATGCATTCCATCAAAAATGAGCTCTCAGTTGTATAAACTTCTATCAATTGTGTACAAAAATCAGTTTTTTCAAACACATAACTTACCTTGATTTATGAATACTGAGGCTGAGATTTTCAAGTCCTTGTAATCTCAACGTAACCTTGAGTTTCTAAGGGATGAATGAAGATATCATCATAAAATCTTTTGTACATTAAGATATACATTCTCCTGCATAAAACAACGTTAAACAGCCACTTCCAACAACTTTTTTAAAAACCAAATGTCACGTCTTAGGTGAACCAGGCCTGAATGAATTTGCTGTAACAGAACACTAAATGTGACGTTATTATCCTTCCAGAAAGTACGTAGAAAGTGATTTTTTTCGTGTAATGTTGAAGTGTGACATCATATGGCAGTTCCCATAGGTTAGCATTGGAAATCAGGCATTCCATGTGAGGTCACAGGTTGTTCAGCCAATCATGGATCAGTCTGCATAGTATGTCATATCAAATCTGTGAGGTAGTTTACCAGCATAAGACTTCAATCCAAGTTGTAAAAATGAAACACTGAAAGTTGTGGCCAGCAGGGGCATATCTAGAAATGGCCTGGGGGGAGGACTAACATTTGGTGAAAATGCAGTGCTCTGCATTTCCTATCTCTTCCATGAGGGGCAAGGGGCTTGCCTGAACCAAAATCAAACAAAAAATTGCGTTCATAATTTGAATAATATATAATACAGAAGGGTGAATGCATCCAAAAAAAAAGTGCAACTGTGTATCCCCTTCTTGAGACACGCTAGCAGAGATTGCGAAGTAGGCCTAAATATTACCGGACTAGAACACTCCAGTGAAAGTTACAATGCTTTATGAAGTGGTAATAATTTTATCAATTGTCGTAAATTTGGATTTTATTTCAATGATTACCTCTGTGAAATATACATAATTACAGAAAAGGAGAGTGAAAAGGAAGCGGGATTTACTAATAAATTAATCGGAAATATATCATCAATCTTCAGTCATGGAAATAACCATCTGGCCATGACTATCAGGCCACTCAGGACTCTTAACCTACCATGACCCAGTCAACGTCACTGCCCAACCAAAGTCGTCTTTGAGAGGCAATTAAAAAAATCCATGGCTATTGTTACTGTCTAACATGACATGGAGATGAATCAGGGTCTCAACAGTCCCTGTAAATGTTTAAATTTTGCACAATGGGATAGAATAAGTCCCACTATTGTCATGCTACTATGTGGTGAGGACGTCTGCACAGAAATCCGACTTTCTTCGAACACCCAGTTGATCAATCCAAAGAACGTCTCTGATGTAAACTGATGTGCCTTGACATCAAATAGGACAAACTGCCCACAGTGTAGGTCTCCAACACAATGAAGCAAAGATCACACTTCACATCCAAATTCATCACGAAAAAGTCAAACTGAGTCAATATCTCTGATTTATTATCTTAACAAGTAAAGCTTTTGCTGTGATACTATCAGGGGCATAATTTGATGGAGGCAGGAGGGACATTTTTTACCCGGGAGGACATAATATGAAATGTCCACCCCCTGCCACTTTTTTGTGTTAAAGTTGAATCCCACACTTGGCAAGAAATCCAAAATCCATGAGATATTCATGAAACTATGATCTTTTCAAAATCTTATTTCAATACATTAAAACATACAGTAAAATACTAAAAAAGTTTGGGATTTAAAACGAAAAGCAGCGGCACTCAAACAATATCAAAGAGATATTTATGGAAAATTAAAGGAATATAGCTGAAAATACACTTTATTGAAAAACATGTTTTTGAAGGGGTAACCAATGGTTTTTTGCGAGTTATGTGGTGTACAATATGAGAAAATTATGAAAAACAGTTAAATAAAATAAGTCCCCCTTAAAATAAACTTGAATATATCAAAGATTACTTCTCCGATTTTTATGAAAGTTAGATTGGATTATAGGCCTGTATATCGCCCCAAAATGTGTGTATTTATAGTTTAGTGCCATTATTCCTGGTTGAGCCAGCAGCCTTTGAGTGAGCCTACCCCTGTTTTCAAAAATTGGTGGCTTTTCCAATGCATATGAACAATTTGACCACCGCGGGAGCCACCAGCTGGGGTATTTTTGTTAAACCATTTAGTTACGTGGAGTACAATAGGTGGAGCAGCTGTATTCTGTGGGATCCAACTTTAAAACCATGGTGTGATAACGGCCCTTGGGTTCAATCTGGCAAGGAGCAGTTCTAATAGACATGTCCCCACCTTTCTGTTTGGGCAGGTTACTGACAATGTTTATTCAAGGATCTGATGGCCAATTCCAACCACGTCACCGCCTGTCTGCCGACCTCCCCCCCCCCCCCCCCACATTTTCCAAGAAAATTATGCCTCGGGATACTAACATCAAAAATGAAGCGCATCATGATCTAGTGAAATTAATTATTATAAGAATATTCTAATAAGTGTTAATATGATGCTAATCATAAAGGAGACTTCAATCTGTACCATTGACTAGAAGCAGTGTAATATCCAGACAATATTCACATTTTTAAATTTTCATACAATTTGATTTATTTATACTTTTATTTTGGTTAACACTGAGCAGCCTAAAATTAAAAGACAGATATGCCATTCTTTCTATTCTACATACCTTGCTATGCCATCTCCACCATCATTTGCCACCGGGAAAGATATTTTCTGGTCATTTCTGGCTTTAATCAGCGATCTATACCAGACAGACCAGTTATTTTTTTAACAAAATGGCCACTATATCACAGTGCATGCCTCACTGTGGAATCGGGTCATCCTGAGGGAGAAAGCAGTATCTACAATACTTTGATAACCAAGAAGGCAGTTCCTGTACATTACACTGGGGTTAACAGCAGTAACTTATTTTTCCAGACATTTTCATAACGCCAAAGGCAGTAACTGACACTTACCGCCTTTTTCTCACACTTACTGCTCTTTTACTCAGTATTTGTCATGGAAATGTAGTTACTGCTTTTATGAAATTGCTATATCTACCTTAATATTCACTCTGCAGTCTCATAGAAAATATTAAAAATAGCATCACGCAAAGCTCTATCACTCTCCGATGAAAAGCGTATTTGACCAAAATCTTCAGTTACTGCTGTGCCACTGGCGGAAAACTGTAAACAACATTCAGATTAGACAGTTTATGACTATTACACTGTATGAGTAACACCACAGTTGTATATTGACTTTCACAGCTTGTAATCTTCTTCTTTACCTCAGTTATGCTTGATAAAACTTTCATACTTTGTCACATACCATATATGGCTATTCTCTACACTACATCATATGCCAACACCGCATCACACTCCTCACCACAGCCAATCACTATGCCCCAGAAGTGTGAGGTCACATACCAATTTTGCAAGATTTTTTTAGATTCTACATACTTTCTGGAAGGATAATAAGTATATTAGATAAGTTCAGAAAACTGAAGAATAGCCTTGTTAGAGTGATACACGTATCTTTTGTTTGTTTGTTTGTATTTGAGGCCTCTGCAGCACCTTAGTGGGCTCTATTGAGGCAGGCGATCGCTGTATGATGATGAGATGAGAAGACTGTGACTCTGGCACATACCCTATTAATTCAGGGATGCCCAGGGTGTTTCAGTTGCCCCAGCATAGAATACTGGATACAACCCACCTCCATTTAATGTCCCATGGGCTCGGACTAAAGTGAGTTCCCGGGGTGAGATTTGAACCCACGCCCTCAAAGCCAGTTGACAAGCGCACTTACCAATTAGGCCATGGGGGAACTCTGATACATGTATCTATATGAAACGGTTTATCATTGTGAGAGTGATTGGGTTACCCCCATCAGCACCATACCAGTGCGAGCTATTTTTAGAGGTTATCTTTATCTTTGTTAAGACAGTAAAGTGTATGACATAAAGACAATTTATTCACCACATATTCCAGGAGAAACTTGAGCAGTGAAATTCTAGTCGCTGTAATGACTTTCACTCTGGTTGCCATAGCAATGTAAACTAATTATGATCGGCTGCATACACATAAGCTTCTTCAGTTCTTGTCTCGTACTAGATGTCCCTGAATCCTTCAAAGACGTCTATTCGTGAAATCAACTTCGTGTTTTTGTGTTTTGTAGTTATTGCATGATATGTTGCCCTGGATTAATTTAATAAAGTTGGGTTTTGATAATTATATATTAAGAATTTTTTCTGTAACTTGCTTTTATTAAAAACAGTGAATTTCCATAATTAGTTCAAAAGTAATTATCATTCTACATTTACTGATCTAGAAACAGTCATGCAGTGCACTGAAAATCTCACCAGCAAATTCTCTCTTTAAGAACCTCTGTTTGAATATCTTGGCTATTCCAGGCAGATTCTGGAGAGTTTGTTGACACTGATCAATGCAAATTAAAGTCTTCTTCACTGATTTTTCACCACAGCAAAAAAGTGCCATGCATTTTCTTCTAACTGTCATTCTTGATATAATAGTTGCAGCGGCCAACAACTAACTTCATTTAATATTACTATAACCACAAATTTACAGGCAATTTCATTAGTACGCGATTCTAAGCCTCTTTACACACTAAATACATAGCATTTTTGCTTAATCTGATTGGTTTAGAAACAACAGAACGGCACACAGCTAATTTATCAAACGTAGCAAGTGTATACATTGCATTGATTCCTCACAGGCAACTGTGAATGACCAGAATCGCATGGTAATGAAATCGCCTGTAACAGATTAGTTGTAAGAAATGACCTAATTTTTGTTATCTTCAGTGAGCTTTAAAAGTTAAAAGAAATGCACAATTTGAGCTGTATGGGACCCCTGGTATAAGGTGCTGATGTTGCATTCTTATCGCTTTCTTTAATGTGTGGTGTTTTCATTTGTCAATTCTGCGCCTGTACAGAATGAGTGCAATTAATTAGAATTCTCTTGAATGACATTTTCAAGTGATTTATAGTACAAAGTGCATTATATATTTAAGGCACATAGATGACCAATAGTGCAAGTGAGCTGCACGCTCATGCAATATGTCTCCCACTGACAAACGGAACACTCATTCCAATTGGACTTGCAGTGACATGGTTCATCATTGCTATACAAAAGAAGCCAATTGTAATCACTCATGTTTCTGTGGCTGTAAAATTCATTGGGTCAAAAGAGAATGCAAAAATAATTCTGGAAGGCATTTATAGTGGTGTTCACTGTTCAGGAATGACTAGTCAAAAATATTTATTTCCTTTTAGCATTAAAAAAAAGCAGTCTGAAGGTCAAAGTGTCTACATTTACAGTAGCCTACCTGCACAAAATAATTTCTAATGCCTGTGGCACTGTTGTAGAGGATACCCCTTAATTATGACCCTGCCTTCCTTCAACACCATTTCACATCTCATCTGTGTTGAATGGGGTATACCAGGTTACCTGCAGACATTTTTATTGGACATATGAATTGGACATTCCAGTTGGCTGTTCGAATTAGGGCCTA
This sequence comes from Platynereis dumerilii, assembly GCA_026936325.1. Taxonomy (NCBI): domain Eukaryota; kingdom Metazoa; phylum Annelida; class Polychaeta; order Phyllodocida; family Nereididae; genus Platynereis; species Platynereis dumerilii. Next base: position 661,102 of record JAPTHN010000099.1, read on the forward strand.
GTTCAAAAATAATGAAGCCACTCAGCATATTTTCTTTAGGGGTCTCAAAATATGAGAATGGCTGTATGTGACAACTTAATGGTACACCATTGCTTTAAGTACATTCTTGTGAGAATTTCCTAAAAATTTCACGACATTCCGGCTTATAGTTATTGAGATAGAGTCCACTTACAATGAAAAACAAGCATTTTTTCACTAAAAAAACGTGACATAACATTTTTGACCACTTGAATTCTTTCAATCCATCAAATCGAGTACTTTTATTTGCCTGTGTTGACATTATTGAGCTATTTGAACTCATAGGTTGACTACCAAAAATTGAGTCAAATTTGAAGCTTACTGATCTGGGATGCTCTGGTATCCCTTTGACATGTGTCAGTTGAATCTTTTGACCTCTGAGACCTAGTCTTATATCTGTTTACCCATTTTGGAGCTTCTTATGGTTGTGGAAAATTTATTTCACTAAAAATTTCCGATGAATAGCAGGGTAGGTGAATACGTTGCAAGCGTAATGCCAAGAATACTTTGTAGTGCCACAGAACAATAAAATTTCCGTTTAAAATCTGGTTCGGCTTGTAATATTGCAAAATCTGTGTACTTTTGAGAAACAGTCAAGTAATCCAGGTCCGCAGCTGGTTTCTGGAGGTAAAATACAAAGATTTCTTAAACGGGGCTTTGTCGCAAGCATAACACTATGGAAAATATTGATCATATTTTCATGGTTTTCTTGTAAGGAGTAAAGCAATCATTCTAGTATTACTTGTACTGATACTCAACACAGGATTTCAGTAGTTGGAGTATGTTTCAATGTTAATTTTCAAAATTTTGCTCTTTGTGAAGCTTTCCTCAATATTTGGGGCCAATTTTTTGAAAAATGCAATAACCAATACAAATTTCACTTTAATTTTTAAATTACACTTATGATTCATCCAGTTCTGACTGATAATGCATATAAGATCGATTGGGGTCAAAACCAGAACCCTTTTTTTACTTTTGTATCATGCCGTTACCCAAAAATGGCTTTTTGTCCTGAAAAATAGGCTAAAAAACACGCTTCTATCATCGTTTGCTCTGTTCGTATTCACTTTGGTAGCACTTATTTGGTACCGATTCGAAGCCCACATACAGACGCATAACACAGGACAGGTGAAATCATTTTAGAGGAAAATATGTACATCTGGGGAGAAAATATGTAAGTTTTTTCTTTAATATTGCAACAAAATTTCGAAAAATACTGTTTTCCTCATAAAATATTTGGTGAATTTGGATGAAAACAGCCATGGACACTTAAGAGTATATGAGTTTCGTCATCCAACAAAAAAATTTGATTAAATTTGAAGATAAGTTACCATTTGGTCTACTTTTCTTTCACGGCCATGTAAATAAAAATATATAAAATATGGTAATATTCGGCTTTTATCAGTTATTTCCACAAACCATAGCAAAATGGTAAATAGAGTTTCTAGAACTTAGAGATGTTTGTTACAATATTATGTGGTCATTTGATACATATATACATTTTAAAATTTTGATGGTCATGTCACACTTTGGCTTCATTATTTTTGAATTAGGCCTTAGGCATTTTCCTGTTCTGATGGTGTAAATGTTGTAATGCCAGATAGGACAATGGCTGAAACATTCTAGAAGGGGCAAGACAAGAAGCCGAGTGGATGCAGATGACAAGATTCAGTTCACGTAAAGATAATTGCATTTCAAAGAGGCCCACGTCAAATCAAGGAAGAAAATTGCAGAGGCAGCTTCTACCTGATGCTGGCCCAAGACAATGGACTCAAAGACAACACACAAGCTCTAAAGCAAACAATTTCTTCTTTTCCTTTGATTAATTGTCTTATGAGTGCATGAGCATTCCTTCTAAGACTGAATTTTCAATCATCTTAGCCATTATAACTTCGTGATTCCAGAACTGCACTATGGCAACACCGAAAATACTTTTCCAAGAAAGCTTATGTCAATGAAAAATAAAGACTTTTGGATGTCCATGTTTCATAGCAATCAGAATGTGTCTCAGTATTTATGTTTATGAACATAGAGCCAGAAAAGTAAAGGGTTGGATAATTTGCATAATTTAGGAAAAGCACATTTAGTCATATTAATCCCTTTTAATTCCCACAGCCTTGTGATCTGATTGTGTTCTGAAGTTGGTTTCATGTGTCCTGATCATGCTTTCCCTTATCAGTTTTGATGCATCTGATTGACACATCAATTTTTTCGTCAAAACTTTCAGGTTTGAGCCCCTCTTTTTCAACCTTTTCTATTTTCATTTTCCTTTATTTAAGCTGGTCTAAGCCTGTACTTCGGTACGAAATAACTCTCATTATCTGGTAGGAAGCGAATGTCATTTGGGCCACTGTAGAGTGGCAGTGGCGTCTTATCAAGTCTTGGAGCTTGCCCAATTCTGCGGATTCCTGCCTGTCAGTTGCGACCTAGCTCCAGACCATTTGCCAGCCTCAAGATTTATCTCAATATAATGACTTTCTCAAAAGCCCACAGGACGAGATTTGGCACAAGGCTTCATTTTCCTGTACACCCCTCCACTTCCAGCAAAATGGACCATTTTTCTTCTGTGTCATTTTTCTCACATCTCAAAGACTTTTGCTACAGATAGACTGCAGATTTTCTGATTGATTTTTTAACAGCCTTGAATATTTGAACATTCTTTTTTTTTGCGGCCAACCAAAGTTGATGACAATTCTTCAAATGAAGGACATCTGCAATTCTGCATTCCACAGAAGTGGAAACATGATGGAAGAAACCTGTAGTGATTTGTAAACTTTAATCAAATCTCTTTGAATTAAGCCAGTGTCAGAAAGTTTTCTGCATAGTGTTCCTTTGATGGGCAGTGGGAAAGGAAACCTGGTATGCCATAACTGTGATATATTTGTCAGAAGTAACAATGTGTTGAACTGATCTTGCTATATTCACACAGTATTTTGGTCAAGCATTTTACGCTGGTTCTGGGTAGCCAAGCGGCTTAGGTGCCCGCCTGCTCTGCTGAAGGTCTTTGCCTGCATGGGTTCAAACCCCGGGTGGGCAACCCAAATTTTCAGTGTACCTTCATGAGCAAAATCCCAGCTGAATGTCGTTCGGATGAGACGTTAAATTGGCGGCCCCTTGTATCAGTGTCTGTGCTGGGCAGGTAAAAGATCCCTCACATGGGGTAAATGTGTAACATGCTGAGGACTCCCGCTCTCTCTCCCATCTCATCAATCAACCCTCGTGAGCGCCCAGAACTGGGCTTAGAGGCCTGCACTTACCATATCTATATCTATCTATCTATCTATCTTGTTCCGCTGATGTTTCTGACTTCTTTTCAGAGCAATTATTCATCAAAGACTTTCATGGCAAAATCTGAATAGATCTTGAATTACAATGTAGCTTTTGATTTGCATATAGCTTTTAAAAACCTGTTTATTTCTATAATATTAACCAACTTCCGCAATGACACTAATATTCACTAACTTCAATCTGTCATATCTATCTTTTTATCTATATGTCTATCTGTCTATCTATCATCCATCTATCTTGTATTTATCTTCTAACTATTTTCTATATATATGTCTTCCTATATATAGCTGTCTGTATTAGTATGAACTCATATGACATCTCAGTTATTTTTTAAATTCTTACCCTTTTTATAGCAAATATTAACGATTTTCCCGTTTTAGTGTTGCTGGACACACTGAACCCCTGGGGGCTCTTGGAGCCTGAAAGCCATCTCTGGTACCTGTATAAGTTGCTTTTGGGCAATTCCGTAAAGTCTGATTCACAAATTTGACACTTTAGCAGCTTGCTTAGCCCTAACATTATAGCTTAGCTATTTCATTGTTACCCAGGCATGAGGGCAGGTAATAGGGGTATCAGACAAGCCATCAACCAAAGCCTCAAGTGTAACAGGAGTCGAGCTATGGCAAAATTTCATGGTGTCGGACGTACACCGTGTGATGTACGTCCGACACCATGATATTTGCCTTGTAGCTTAGCTCCTGTTACACTTTGATCTATGGTTGATGGCTTGTCTGATGCCGCTATCACCTGGCCTCATCCCTGTTTAATAATGAAATAATTGAGGCATAATGGTAGGGCTACACAAACTGCTAAAGTGTCAAATCTCTGAATCAGACTTTACGGAATTGCCCTTTTGCAGAAAAATCTTTAATTGTGGGCAGAGACACTTTTTAGATCGATTGGTGAAATTTTAGGGTCAGGTCATTACTATGCTGTAGCGACTGGGACCAGGATGACAAGCTTTGCACATTTGTAAGTGCTGCCCAATCAATACTGTACATTTAGTAAATGCCATTCACTGAAGTAACAGATTCACACTGAAATTAAATTTTTCTGACTATAAGTTACTTTTCAATGTGCTAACAAGCAGAGTCTACCAGAGCAGCATATACTGCACAACTTGCAAGCATGCATCTCCACCGCTCCTGAATGCCTTGCTAAAAGCGGATTTTTTCCCCCATTCTCATTATCAGAGTGAAGACTTTATAACTTATATGTGCGGATTTGACCAGCATTTGTTTGACTTGTTTTGTGAGGGTGGAACCAAGAGTCCAATATGGCACATAGTATTCCATCATATGACACAAATATCTTCTTTCCAGCGAGGGTAAATTTGTATCACAAATGTCTCAAACATCTTTTATGAGGATGTTCCGCATTCGAAATTGTAAAACTTCACCTGATTCACTTTCCACCAGCACTGTAAATACAGTCCTGATGTATATGTGGGCTCCAATCTAATCATCTCAATATAGAATTGAGAAGCATACTCGAGAAAATCATCCCATATTTGAGAAAATTGTAATGTGAATTTTTATGTATTTGCTGTCTTTTCTAGGCATACTGTAAACAAAGCATTTGCATCCATAGTGGCTTTAATAAATTCATGTCACTCAATTTTCTTTGGAGGAGGCTTAGTAAGGCCTTAACTGAGTGTAAATTATTCACAACAAAGAAGAGGCAGATTTATGGATCAACCAAGCATGTCTAGCAGATCAAAAGATTGTCTTGGGCTTCTAATTTTTAGTTACCGCAATATCAGCATGCTGATTGTCTGAGAAAAGGCAATCCCACTCTTATCATGTGCAGCTCTCTGGAAGTGAGCGCTGATATTATCCTAAGGTGGTAGTTATTGCTAAGTACATGGCATTTCTATGCAGGGTGTGTTACAATGGAAGTTATCTGTGGCATGATAGAATCATAACAGAAAACCACTGTCCAACTTAGGATGACATAATACCCTTGGTAAGACAAAAGTGGTTGAAGGAAGAGTTTTAATTACGAAAGATCTATATATAAAATATAAATATATAAAGAGTGGCAAATATAGATGGTCTGACACATGCAGTTAAAGGACAAACCGATCACAATGGTGGAAGTTGGAGGCACTGCATTCGTCAGTCGAGAGATGCGATGCACTTCAAGTGTCAAGACAATCCAGCTTGTCACTAAGTGAGCAGCTCCTGAGTTAATCTCAAAGGCTCTTGAACTAAAATTATGATTTTAAAAACACTGCCCTTGAAACATCAATTTATTTAAGTTGTTTCAAGACACAGCATCAAGGACTTCATCATTATAAGCGGAATTACCAGATGTTCACCAAGATACGTTACAGATTTTGAGACAGGAATTAATTGTTTATATATTGTATGAAGTAGGTGGAAATTAGTGATATTGGAATAATACGTCTTTTCACAAACTGAAGTAAATATTGTTTAGCTTGCATACGTCTTATAGTGACACAGACATTGACGTGGCTTTTATTATTTATATGTTACTGCTTCTTTAAAATCTTGGCCAATTGCTGGAAATTCTGTTATAAGTTATAACCAGCACAAGGCATCTGAATTTTCATCTATCCTCTGCATTGAATGGCTCGGAAGTTGTAACAGCATAGTTAATGTTCCCAGAGCTAAAGAATTTCAGGTCTCTCATCCTATATGAACTTGAGCGAGCTCCAGCGAGTCTCCTTCTGCCCCGCATGCAAATATGTGCCTCCTGTCCCTACCGCCTATGCCCCCCATAAGTCCGGACTGTGTGATAGTTATGCTTCATCCCAGCATGTGTAGTTTAAAAAAAAAGTTTAACATCATAGTTACTACAGTAAGCAAACTAAGTTGGGAAGGGCTATGTTAGTGCAAGAAACAGAAATGCAACCATTTCGTCATGAACATTTAGTTATTTGAAAGTCTTTAATGTGTAATATTACTCCTCGTATACTACTTGCATTTGGCATTAATTTAACAAAACTGTAATGAACGTGGCCACAATGTCAGTACGTGTCATCATTCCAGACCAGTTATGTGTAACGTTTGCAAGCTTCGTGGACACAAAGCGAAGCACCATCAGCGTTCCCACTTCTAGAGTTCTAGCCATGACATAGAGGCTGCCGCTTGTGACATTGATTCTTTTACTGATCCAGACATTGTTTTATCTAATGCATTTTCTGTATTATCTGATTTTAATCAAACTGTCGATGATTTTGATGCTGAACTTGATTGTGATATTAATGAATCTGTCTGTGATATTAATGTAAATTTGTATAATAATGAACATGCCAATGTAACTATGAATTGTATTAGCGGTGCTGTAGAAACTGATTTTGTTGGTGAGCTACCAAAACTCAGAAAAATTTCCAATAATTCTAATGGTCTATTTATATGTCATTTAAATGTTCGAAGTCTCCTACCTAAAATGGAGCAAATCCGGTATATAGTGAATAATGCTGACATTGATATTCTATGTATAAATGAAACCTGGCTCGATGCCTCTATATGTCAACATGAATTTAATATTGATGGTTACATGATTATTAACAGACCTAGAAATCGCCATGGTGGCGGAGTCCTTGTGTATTTGAAAAGTAATTTGTCTTTTAAAAGAAGACTTGATCTTGAATCTGATGGGCTTGAATGTATATGGTTTCAGTTAAACTACCAAAAACAGGATATTTTGCTATGTTCAATGTATAGACCACCCTCTATGGGTACAGATTACCTAGACAAAATGTTGGATTGTATTGAAATTGCATGTCTTGAGGAAAAAGTGGTTCTAATAATTGGTGATTTAAATATTAACTATTCAATTGATGAAAATTTAGTCAACAATCCTCTTTACCGCATCGAATGCTCAAATAACTTAAACCAACTAATTTGTGATTATACTAGGGTTACACCAACGTCTGAATCAATTATTGATGTGTTGTTAACTAGCCATCCAAACTTCCATAAATGTACAGGTGTTAGTAAGATCACCTTGAGTGACCACTACTTAATCTATACTGTCATAGAAAATTTTAAAACAACTAAAAGTAAACAGGTTCACAAGGAACTTAAATATCGATGTTATAAAAATTTTAATGAACTATCGTTTCTAAATGATCTAAGTCATTCTGAAGTTTTCAATAATATTTCGAATTATAACGATGTGTCTTCTTCATGGACTGCTTGGCGGAATGAATTCTCGCGAATATGTGATCTGCACGCACCAATTCGGACTTCAAGAATGAAAAATCGCTACAATCCATGGATCAATAGTGACATTTTAAAACTTATGTACCGAAGAGACTATATGCATAAACTCAGCATTTGTAATCCATCTAATGATGATGCTGCTAATGAGTATAAATCTTTAAGAAATGAAGTCAATGTAAAAATAGAAAATTCAAAAAAGCTGTATTATGAAAAATTGTATTGTGAAGGAAAAACAAATAGTAACACATTATGGAAAGAGCTTAAGAAGCTCTCTGGTGGTGTGCCAAAAATGGACACAAAAACGAATTTAACAACCGATGCTTTTAATGATTTTTACAGTATTCTTGGTCATAACATTACTAAAGATTTATGTGACACAACTGAATTATTATGGAAAGGTCCTGAGAGTATTTATAAATTTAAATTCAATAATGTTTCTGAAGATACCGTTTGTAAACTGTTTAAAAGTATGGGAAGTCAGAGTTCACTGGATGTTCTAGAGTTTGACTGTAAGCTTATAAAAATAGCTAGTAATGTTATAGCAAAGTCATTTATGTATATTATTAATGCCTCACTTTTATCTGGTATTGTCCCAAGGGATTGGAAAATTGGACGTGTAACACCTGTTTATAAAGGTTCGGGTTGTCATGATGACGCGGTTAATTATAGGCCAATATCTGTTTTGGGTCATATTGCCAAAATTGTAGAAAAAGAGGTTCAGTGTCAACTAATGTCATTTTTAATAAATCATCAATTTATATCATTAGATCAATTTGCGTATAGAAAATTCCATTCAACATCTAATTGTTTACACTCTACTATTGACGATTGGTTACAAAATATTGATGACAAGTTATGTACAGGCGTCGCTTTTCTAGACATTGCTAAGTGCTTCGACACTATTAATCATGAATTGTTATTGAAGAAACTTAAAAAATATGGTTTATCAAATTTTGAATTATTATGGTTTAATTCCTATCTTAGTGGCAGAAGCCAATGTGTTAATTATTATAACACACTTTCAAAATTTAATGATATTTCTATTGGTGTACCACAGGGGTCTACTCTAGGACCCCTGTTATTTGTTTTATTTGTAAATGATTTACCTATGCATATTAACAATGGTCGATGTACAATGTATGCTGACGACACCATTATTCATACTAGTCATGATAATGTTGCTGATGTAAATAATGAATTAAATGATATCCTAGCTCATGTTAGTCAGTGGTATAAAGCAAATAAGTTAGTTCTCAATGTAAATAAGTCTAATTCAATGTTAATTTCAAATTCTTATGACAGTGATGATTTTTTGATAAACCTCAATGGTGCTACGATAGAAAATGTGAAATGTACAAAGTATCTTGGTGTTATGGTAGATGATCAGTTAAAGTTTGATATACATGTAAATGAATTAGTTAAAAGAATCTCAGCAAAGCTGTCTTGGTTATGTAGACTTAGACACATTGTTCCCAAATCTGTATTAATATTAACCTATAAGTCATATATTCAGCCTATATTTGACTATGCTTGTACTGTATGGGGCTGTAGTAATGTTAATGTTAGTACCATCATAAGATTACAAAATAGAGCTGCCAGGATAATCTGTTCCAATTTCGATATTATAAATGTTAGAGGTGAAGATCTGGTTAGACAACTTAAATGGCAAAATGTTTCCCACAGAATAAATTATTTTTTAGCTACACAAATGTACAACTGTATTTATGGAAATGCACCAGACTATTTATGTAATTCAATTGTTATGGCATGTGAGACTAATAATTTTAATACTAGAAGTAACAATACTATGAATGTTCAGATTCCGTTTTGCCGAACCAACATTTTAAAGAAATCGTTTATTTATAGAGGTTCTAATGTATGGAACAGTATACCTAGTCACATTCAGGAATCATCGTCAATTGAAGTTTTTAAATCTAATGTCAGAAATGTTTTTAATTAATGATTTTATATGTTACATATTTATCTATTTACATATTCATTGATGGCTGGACCACATGAAAAACTGTTTTATTTATCAGATTGTGTTATCCAGCTTGTAAATATATTTTTAAATAAATAAATAAATAAAAAACAGAAGATGTTTGCTTAACAGTCTTTCTATTTCAACAACATCTTTTCATATCATATTATATATTGATGCTCATATCTTTTCCTGTGCTCTTTGGCCTGCAGTAATTCTCTTCTCTGGTGTTGGGTTGTGCCATCTTGGATTAAGGGTCACTTGGTTGAAAGTTTCAAGAACGTCCTTTCCTGGAGCTGTACTCTCAATTTTGTAAAGCAATGCTTCATGAAGCTAAAGACTTTTAGGCTACTCTCTATAGGCTATCATTTTGTTATACAGAAGCTCCATGTATCCACTGAATGATACATTTTATAACGGTTAGTATAGAGTTAGACATGTGTGTGATGCTGTTGGACAAGTGATATACATACAATAGATACATGGTTCCTAGTTCACAAATATATCGTAACGACAAGTATGCAATTTATCGTTTGCACGCCTTCCGCAAGTGCATGTTCGTTTTTAGATTTTCAGTATAAATTTCCACACTAGGTTGAAAGATGCTCAACTATGACCCGAAAATCATTTTATTATCAGCTGTAAAACCTCAGAATACCAAAATTTGTTTTTTTTAGAAAGCGAAATCACACTCTGCTGAAATTTTTTTCCGCAATTTTCTTTGTCTCTGATTTTTTAGTTTTCTTTCAGGTTGTTTATTCTGAAAAATGGGATGAAGCATTACAAAATAATTTATCTCTTGTCGGGCAAATAAGAAGTAATGTAGTTTGTCTGTTGCAGCAGGATTTTAAATTTGCATCCTATTTGGCTAAAGCCTTATTATGCCATATAATTCAATTAACGTTAATCACAAAAAGCTGAAAGCTCTCTCCTCCTTAGACCATCAGAATATATTGATGATTAAAAAATGGATGCATTGAATCTGCAGGGTAATTGCAACACTCGAGAATGTCACAAGCAATTAGATTCTGCTTCTCTGCTTGCAGATCACTGAAGAGATAGAAGTACTAAACATTCCTTGTCATCACATATTACCTTCATTATATATGAAATTACAAGAGAAAAAACATAACAAATTGTCTTGTGCATTACAAAGTGTTGAGATCCAAGAACCTGACCTGGCAAAGGGCAGTTGAAGTAAACCAAAACAATCCAGAGTCAGCTGTAAGAAGGTGTGAGACTTAGGACTCATATCATTACAAAATGTGTTTTGAAGACCTGGACTAAATTTGACAACACTTCACTACTCCTGAAACCAACAGATGTGGCATATGATGTTATTTGGGATGAGATGTTACTTGAAAGCTTTTGGCGTTTGTTCGGCATGTGTTGTGTTAATGGAAATCAGAAGATGACACTAATGTGAAATGCTCCTCTGCACTAACTTCTATATGCTGAGCAGCTAGATCTGACAAATAAATGCGACTTGTTATTGCTTCTTCAGATTTGACACCCGGCAGGCAATGAAAAATAGGCATACTATAATTTACACCAAATGTCTAAATATTTTTTCGACTTTCAGTGGTGCCATCGATCTTCACAAGCAGTCGAATGTAGTCACATGTCCTTCTGCAGCTGTTTAAAAAAAATATTGGCCAGTTGTTTCAAAATAGCAGGCCTTCTGGAATATTAATAGTTGAAGGTATTTGATTCAACAAAGCCCTTGTTTTCTATTTTGCATTTCTTAGCAGTAAACAACATCAGTCTGGAGATGTAGATTTCTACACCCAACACCCATGTCCCTCAGAATTTACAATGTATTAATAACATCCCCAGTTGTATGTAATGCCTGTACGTGGCACTGTTGTGGAAGAATCCCTTAATTCCGCCCCTCCATTCTCCCAGCACTTTCTCACAACTCACCAGCAGTGAATAGTGCATACTTGGCCACCAGCAGACATTCAAATGAGACATTAGAATTGGCTGTTGGCATCGGTCATTGCTCAATTGTGCTCATATGATGTTATAAATACCGTCAGTTGACAGGGCTGTGACATCACAAGATAGTACAATGGCTAGAAAATACTAGAAGCTGCAAGACCAGAAGGTGAGTGGATGCAGATGACATCATGGTATCCACGTAAAGGTATTGCATTCCAAAGAGTCCCAGGTCCAATCAAAGAAGAAAATTGCAGAGGGTGCCTCTTCTTATTCCAGCCCCAAGAATATTGATATTCCCTTTGATCACTTGCTTACAGGGTGTATATGTACAATCATTTAGCTTTTTACTCAATTTTGAATTATCTTGGTCATCATAAAATTGCAATTCCAGAATTGCGTTATTGCAATTCTGAAAATACTTTCAAAGACTGCTTATTCTAAGACATCAGATTGTAAACGGGTTAACATAAAGACATTTTGGATGTCCCTGCTTCATCACAAAATGTCTTTTAAAATAGAAGGGCTTGCACACATATCTATAAAGCTTAGAAAAGTACAGATAAATTGGCAAAAATTTGAAATAGCATATTTTTGTCGTATAAGTTTCCTTTCATCTGCAACAGGATTGAGGTCGGATTGTGTTCTGAAATTAGTTCAATGAAACCAAATCATATCCTTTTCCTTTTCAGTATTATATTTCAGTTTTACCAAAATTTGGATCTTTCTGGTTTGAGCTAATGCATTCTCAGCCTTTTCTATTTTCATTTTCCAGTGACAAAATTTAGCATTTGGGCTGCAGTGCCTTATCAGTAGTGTCTTAGCAAGTTTTGGAGCTTGCCTCTAGAGGGATTCCTCTTCTGTGACCTCCAGGCCATTTCTCTAGCCTCGAGATTTACCTCCATATTATACCATATTATAATGACGTTCACAAAAGCTGACAGGATTAAATTTGTCATGATACATATTTTTCCTGCACACCTTCCTCCCTCTTCCACCATCACTACCCTGTCTTCTTTTATTCTTGCTTCCAACACAGGCCAAGGCCTAAATAGAGTCTTGTCTCTATTACAGTTGACATCATCTACTCCGTGAACAGTCTTCAACCACTAGGGACGCCATTGATCGTGACGTCATATGTACATACAAGCAGATTCTTTGTTTACGTCACCAAGCAAATGTCTGAACTTCAGAAATCATCAAGAAAATACGTACAACATCACCGAAAATCGGCATGAAACATCGCTGAAACATCGCGAAAATGTGATAGGAAGTTATAAACAGCCTGTAGAAACATGTGAGTGAAGAGATTTTTTTTCTAGATGGCCTGGTTGCCGAGGAAACGCCGAAAACGTGAGTTCGCGAGTGATTTGACGGCAGGTATAGTTACAAGAAAACTCAAAGGTGTCATGCTCTATGGGCCTGCTTATTTCATCTGGAGACAAAAAAAGGTCATTCTTGAATCAGCCAATCAGAGAAGTTCTGGGGGAGGTTGTATTTGTTAGAACCTCTCTGATTGGTCGAGTTGATAAGTGACCTATTTTCTGTCAGATCACGATCTCATTTTGTTCACGTCTCGCATTTTTCTTTTTTGGAGATGAAATACAATTTTACTGTTTTGTCAGTCTTATTTATACAACTTTGTGTATTTGAACATTCCACATTGTGCAACCACCTAAAATTTATGATATTTGTTCGCAAGAAGGCAAAATCATCTGTATTCCACATGAGCTGGAAAATTGATTGAAGAAGCTAGAAGGGATTTGAAGAAACTTAAATATCTTTGAATTCTTTAATTAAGCCTGTGTGACTGTGTCAGATAGTTTTCTGAGGAGTGTACCTTTGAAGGGCAGTAATAAGAAATGCAAACCTTGTGTGGTGTGTGATTTCTTCATTAGAACTGAAATATTCAATTTAAAATTACACAGCGCTCCTGAATAAATCTTACCACCAACATTTGCCTCCCTAAACATCCTAAATGTCTTTAACAGCTTTCTTTGCCCCCGTTTCAGCAAGAAAAAATACGAGTGTGATAAACAAAAAATTTTAAATGAGTATAACTAAATTTTCCCAACGGAGTTTTTCAGTTTTTGTCTTAAAACGTGCTCCTGACCCTGCTCTATAAGCACGCATTTTTGGTTTTCTTGTTGAATTTGTTAAATCTTGAAATTTATTAAGGAGCGCTGTGATTTATCACACAACCCATGAATCAAAACTTTTTCTAGGTTGTATCATGGTGTGTCCCTGCCTGTCTAGCTGATTTCTTGCTTTTTAAGGCCTCTCGAGGAAATAGCATACCAACAATTTCTGTCGGGTAACAATGTTAGCTTATTCTGACACTGCAATTGGAGATGATGATGTGTAATTAGGGCTCAAAAATATTTTTGTTTTCCCATTAAAGTTCTAAACTTCTCAAATTCAGCTTAGCAACATCATTAGATATAAAGTCTGGATTAATTTTTTTATTGAATTTATTATATTTTTTAATACAGTAGGTGGAATTTGTGATATTTTCCATCCACAAAAGTTACAGAAATAAGGTAAAACAATCCAAAATGTTAAAAACCGATCAGAGATCAATGTTTTATACCATAATTTTACTTCTTCAGGTCAAAACAACATGGTTATCAATGAAGAACATCACAACTTACAAGGGGGATGTATACTTTTGCAACACCCACTTTCACTGATTTAACTTTTTCTACTCTTCCATGACTTTCCACCCAGCATTTTATGGTGTATATAGGTTGTAAGAGAGGTCGGTATGACCATGTAGCAATATGGGAATGATGTTTCTTTTCTGAAAAAAGATATGTCAGGAAATGAAAGGGCACTCCAGGAGGGGGGGGTGTGTATACTTCTGCAACCCACTGTTAGTACAAGATATCCCTACATCGTCCAAAGAGCTCCAGTTCTTGAAATGACCTTCTCTCTTTTCATCCCCTTTGATCAATTGCGGCCCTGTATTGGATTGATGAATAACATTAGGTTTGTTAATTATTATTAATATCTCCACATCTGTTCCTTTTACCAATTTTAAGATAAAAACAGAAAATTTCCGTAATGATTTCGAGAAGAAGATTTCCTTCTGATCTAATCCAGTTAACTGACAGGCCATCTCTAGCATTACATTTTGTGCTGTGGCTTAGCTCTAGAAACTTCACAGACACTTTCAAGAAGCTGGAATGAAAATCAGGCAGCAGTTGATAGTTTTGGTAATGTGGTCACAGTTCATCGAAGGTGTTTGTCTTTTGTTCCTTTTTCTCTTCGACACTTTCCGTGGGTCCTTGCTACCACCTGCTTGTATCTAGAGAATAATATCAATCTTTCTGCAGAGAGGACGACATCTTTGAATTTGAGCAGCCAAGCACATATGTAGAAGCAAGTTGAGAAAGATGGAGCAGAGGAGAAAGGGGAAAGCAAAAAAGAGAAGTTCTTTAGTGAGGTCTCCTATTTCTATGCAACCTTGTGAAAAGGTGAGGCAACTGATGAGGTGCGTGATATATATGAGGCGTTGGTATTGTTCGCTGCATCTTCCTGCATATGGCGTGGCATTTCTATCACATCTTAGAGAATGTGATCTTTTCGTTTGTCAATTCTGCACCTGAAAAGTAGCAGGGATGGCAGTCTGTGCCATTGATTTGAAATGAGGATGCTTCAGAATGATTATGATATAAATATATTCGATGTATCATGTATGGAAAGTTCTACCAGGTGCTGCATTATGATTTTTATCTTTTACTCTCTCCAACTAAGTGTATGTGTTGCTATGCACATGCAATTATAGGTTATTCACCATGGGAGAGAGAATATGTGATTTATCACCCCCCCCCCCAAAAAAAATCTTGGCCAATGGAAATTCTGTTATAACCAGCACAAGGCATCTGAATTTTCATCTATCTTCCATACTGAATGGCTCGGAAGTTGTAACAGCATAGTTAATGTTCCAGAGCTAACAAATTCAGGTCTCTCTTTGCATCCTATACGAACTTGAGCAAGCTCCAGCAAGTCTCCTTCAGCCTCGCATGCAAATATGTGCCCCCTGTACCCTACCGCCTAACTCCCATAAGTTCAGACTGTGCAATCATCATGCTTCAGCTTGTGCTGTTTTTTAAAACATGTCTAACATCATAGTAACTACAGTAAGCAAACTAAGTTGGGAAGGGCTATGTTAGTGCAAGAAACAGAAATGCAACCATTTCATCTGAAAGTCATGAACATTTGGTTATTTGAAAGTCTTTATTTAATATGTAATATTACTCCTCATGAATATACTTGTATTTGGCATTAATTTAACAGAATATGTTTGCTTAACAGTCTTTCTATTTCAACAACATATTTTCATATATATCTAATCACAAAATATTGCTTTATAATGCCGCTGAAAGAAAAACTGCAGGGTTACGACTTCAGTGCCATTGATGCTCATATCTTTTCCAGTGCTCTTTGGCCTGCAATAATTCTCTTCTCTTGTGTTGGGTTGTGCCATCATCTTGGATTAAGGGTCACCTGGTTGAATGTTTGAAGAACGTCCTTTCCTGGAGCTGTACTCCCAATTTTGTAAAGCAATGCTTCATGAAGCTGAAGACTTTTAGGCTACTCTCTATAGGCTATCATTTTGTTATACAGAAGCTCCATGTATCCACTGAATGATACATTTTATACTGTTAGTGTAGAGTTAGACATGTGTGTGATGCTGTTGGACAAGTGATACACATACAATAGATACATGGTTCCTAGTTCACAAATATATCGTAACGACAAGTATGCAATTGATCTGCACATCAAAACGGTCAAATTATCCTTTCTACGCCTTCCGCAAGTGCATGTTCGTTTTTAGATTTTCAGTATAAATTTCCACACTAGGTTGAAAGATGCTCAACTATGACCCGAAAATCATTTTATTATCAGCTGTAAAACCTCAGAATACCAAAGTTTTTTTTTCAGAAAGCAAAATCGCACTCTGCTGAGAATTTTTTTCCGCAATTTTATTTGTCTCGGATTTTTTAGTTTTCTTTGAGGTTGTTTATTCTGACAAATGGGACGAAGCATTACAAAATAATTTATCTCTTGTCAGGCAAATAAGAAGTATAATGTATAGTTTGTCTGTTGCAGCAGGGTTTTAAATTTGCATCTTATTTTGCTAAGGCCTTATTACGCCATATAATTCAATTAACGTTAATCACAAAAAGCTGAAAGCTCTCTCCTCCTTAGATCATCAGAATATATTGGTGATTAAAAATGGATGCATTGAATCTGCAGGGTAATTGCAACACTCAAGAATGTCACAAGCAATTAGATTCTGCTTCTCTGCTTGTAGATCACTGAAGAGACAGAAGTACTAAACATTCCTTGCCACCGCATATTACATGTACATTACATATGAAATTACAAGAGAAAAAACATAACAAATTGTCGGGTGCATTATAGACATACTATAATTAACACCACTTGTCAAAGATCTAAATATTTTTCGGTCTTGCAGTGGTGTCATCAATCTTCACAAGCAGTCGAATGTAGTCACTTGTCCATCTGCAGCTGTTAAATATTGGCCCGTTGTTTCAAAATAGCAGGTTTCTGGAATATCAGTTTGAAGGTATTTGATTCAACAAAGCCCTTGTTTTCGATTTTGCATTTCTTAGCAGTAAACAACATCAGTCTGGAGATCGAGATTTCTACACCCAACACCCATGTCCCTCGGAATTTACGACGTATTAATAACATCCCCAGTTGTATGTAATGCCTTTTCATGGCACTGTTGTGGAAGAATCCCTTAATTCCTCCCCTCCATTCTCCCAGCACATTCTCACAACTCACCAGCAGTGAATAGTGCATACTTGGTCACCTGCACCTGCAGACATTCAAATGAGACATTTGAATTGGTTGCTGGAATTGGGCATTGCTCAATTGTGCTCAGATGGTGTAAACGGTGTCAAGTGACAGGGCTGTGACACTAGATAGTGCAATGGCTAGAAAACACTAGAAGCTGCAAGACCAGAAGGTGAGTGGATGCAGATGACATCATGCTATCCACGTAAAGGTAATTGCATTCCAAAGAGTCCCAGGTCCAATCAAGGAAGAAAATTGCAGAGGGTGCCTCTTCTGATTCCAGCCCCAAGAATATTGATATTCCCTTTGATCACTTGCTTACAGGGTGTATATGCACAATCATTCAGCTTTTTACTCAATTTTGAATTATCTTGGTCATCATAAAAGACATTTTGGATGTCCCTGCTTCATTACAAAATGTCTTTTAAAATGTAAGGGCTTGCACACATATCTATAAAGCTTCGAAAAGTAAAGATAAATTGGCAAAAATTTGAAATAGAATATTTTTGTCGTATAAGTTTCCTTTCATCTGCAACAGGATTGAGGTCGGATTGTGTTCTGAAATTAGTTCAATGAAACCAAATCATATCCTTTTCCTTTTCAGTATTATATTTCAGTTTTACCAAAATTTGGATCTTTCTGGTTTGAGCTCATGCATTGTCAGCCTTTTCTATTTTCATTTTCCAGTGACAAAATTTAGCATTTGGGCTGCAGTGTCTGAACAGTATACTATATAGTGTTTCATCAAGTTTTGGAGCTTGCCTGGGGATTCCTCTCCTGTCAATTGTGACCTCCAGGCCATTCATCTGGCCTCGAGATTTACCTTCATAGAATGACGTTCTCAAAAGCTCGCAGGATTAAATTCGGCATGAGATATAACTCTCCTGCACACCTTCCTCCCTCTTCCACCATCACTACCCTGTCTTCTTTTATTCTTGCTTCCAACACAGGCCAAGAGTCTTGTCTCTATTAGTAACTAGAAAACTCAAAGGTGTCATGCTCTTATGCGCTGCTCATTTCATCTGGACAGAAGAAAGGTCATTCTTGAAATCAGCCAATCAGGTCGAGTTGAATTTGGCTTGGTGCAACTGAATCAATTCATAGGCATCCACAGTTATTGCTTCAATTAAATTATAGCTTGTCATTTCCTGAAATTTAACGATTTTTACTCAATATTATTGTGCCTGTGTGTTCAACAGTTTCCACAAGAGTCTTCACTTCTAACATAATCATTCAGGTGGCTACTGAATAGCGGTCCATCAGGACCAATCTGGTAGTCTCCTCCATCACCTTGCAAATGTAAACATCCTCATCTAATATCCATCCCTCATTTATTTATTTTTCATGTAATGTGTATGGAAATAAACAGAATCTTGAATCTTGAATCTTGAATCTTGGTACCTATTTTCTGTCAGAGCATGCATTTTGCTCATGTCTCACAGTTTTTTTTTGTTTTTTTTTAAACGATTGTACTGTTTTGTCAGTCTTATTTTAAGAACCTTGTGTTGAACATTCCACATTGTGCAACCACCCACAATATTATATATATTTCTTTGCAAGAAGGACATTATCATCTGTATTCCACATGAGCTGGAAAATTGATTGAAGAAGCTAGAAGGGATTTGAAGAAACTTAAATATCTTTGAATTCTTTAATTAAGCCTGTGTGACTGTGTCAGATAGTTTTCTGAGGAGTGTACCTTTGAAGGGCAGTAATAAGAAATGCAAACCTTTTGTGATGTGTGATATCTTCATTAGAAATGAAACAATTTAAAATTGATCATGCAACCCATGAATCAAAACTTTGTCTAGGTTGTATCAGGGTGTGTCCCTGCCTGTCTAGCTGATTTCTTGCTTTTTAAGGCCTCTCGAGGAAATAGCATACCAACAATTTCTGTCGGGTAACAATGTTAGCTTATTCTGACACTGCAATTGGAGATGATGATGTGTAATTAGGGCTCAAAAATATTTTTGTTTTCCCATTAAAGTTCTAAACTTCTCAAATTCAGCTTAGCAACATCATTAGATATAAAGTCTGGATTAATTTTTTTATTGAATTTATTATATTTTTTAATACAGTAGGTGGAATTTGTGATATTTTCCATCCTCAAAAGTTACAGAAATAAGGTAAAACAATCCAAAATGTTAAAAACCGATCAGAGATCAATGTTTTATACCATAATTTTACTTCTTCAGGTCAAAACAACATGGTTATCAATAAAGAACATCACAACTTACAAGGGGGGTGTATACTTTTGCAACACCCACTTTCACTGATTTAACTTTTTCTACTCTTCCATGACTTTCCACCCAGCATTTTATGGTGTATATAGGTTGTAAGAGAGGTTAGTATGACCATGTAGCAATATGGGAAAGATGTTTCTTTTCTGAAGAAAGATATGTCAGGAAATGAAAGAGCACTCCAGGAGGGGGGGGGGGTAGTATACTTTTGCAACCCACTACAGACATCCCTACATCGTCCAAAGAGCTCCAGTTCTTGAAATGACCTTCTCTCTTTTCATCCCCTATGATCAACTGTGGCCCTGTATTGGATTGACTAATAACATTAGGTTTGTTAATTATTATTAATATCTCCACATCTGTTCCTTTTACCAATTTTAAGATAAAAACAGAAAATTTCCGTAATGATTTCGAGAAGAAGATTTCCTTCTGATCTAATCCAGTTAACTGACAGGCCATCTCTAGCATTACATTTTGTGCTGTGGCTTAGCTCTAGAAACTTCACAGACACTTTCAAGAAGCTGGAATGGAAATCAGGCAGCAGTTGATAGATGCAGGTTTCATGCCTGCCAAGTTCATTTCAGGTGTTTGTCTTGTTCCTTTTTCTCTTCGAGACTTTCTGTGAGTCTTTGCTACCACTTGCTTGTATCTAGAATATCAATATTTCTGCAAAGAAGACAATATCTTTGAGTTTGAGCAGCTAAGCCAAGATGCAAGTTGCGAAAGATGGTGCAGACGGGAAAGGGGAAAGCAAAAAAGAGAAGTTCTTTAGTGAGGTCTCCTATTTCTATGCAACCTTGTGAAAAGGTGAGGCAACTGATGAGGTGCGTGATATATATGAGGCGTTGGTATTGTTCGCTGCATCTTCCTGCATATACACTGCATGGCGTGGTATTCCCATCACACCTTAGAGAATGTGGTCTTTTCATTTGTCTATTCTGCACCTGAAAAGTAGCAGGGATGGCAGTCTGTGCCATTGATTTGAAATGAGGATGCTCTAAAATAATATAGCTTTCATCATTTGCTATTTCCTAGCCATGTGTGTGCGTTGCTAGGCAGTGCAAATGGATAGTAGGCCTATTGTTTTTGCAAAATAATGCGGTTATAAATATTCTAAAGGACACATTCTAAGGATACACCTTCACTTTAATCAGTATAGAGCTTTATCACGTCAACTTTTCTTGGGTTTATCTTTAATGACACAACATAAAACATTTACTTGAGGCACTTTGAGCTCACATTTTCTGTTTTCCCCATTAATAGTTGGACGTCCTTGTCACATCCACCAAATTTCAAGGTCATGAATAGTCATCCAGAGGTAGAACATAATAGTATGAAACTCACTTTTATCTAAACTTATATGGAATATTACAGTGGATACTTTTTGTTCAGATTATTTTTTTGTGTTACTTGAGAGGTAAACCGCTCAAGTAAGCTTTCCAATCTGGCATGACCTCGCTATTTGTCATCTTTGGGCTTTTCCATAGAACGGTATCTTACGTACAGTACGACTCAAAATAAAGTACGACTACCCCAACCCCCAACAGGAAGGAAGAATCAGCCACTCCTTTACCCTTTTACACCTTTTGGCTCCCTCTAGATCACTTCCTACATTTCTTGCTTTAAACAACCTTTAAAAATTAAATTTAATTCACATTCAGCCAAAACCAATTCAAACTCCCTCACCTCCATTGTGTTAGATTTCTTTGATATTGCGCTCCTTTGCTAATTGTAATTTCATCGACAGCTGTTTTAATAGATAGATAAACGGAGGACTTCTGACAGGGAATTTTCTTACTTTATTTTGGGTTGTACTGTAGCTTCGTCTCTCTGCATACATGGATTCTAGGCTAGTGTCTTATATGGACTTGCGATGAACAAGCCAATGTCTTTAACAAAAGCGCAATGTCAGAATAATAAAGAGATGACAATAAAATGCAGAACTAAATGTCTTGGAGTTACCTTTGGGCAAATCCCATTTGTTCCTTGGGCATCTGTTTCTGTAATTAGTTTAAAATGAAAATGTAATTTCAATAATTTAATTCAATTAATTTTGTCTGATTTGATTGAGTTTAAGTGTGCAAGCAATTTCTGGCCAGCAAATCTTTACTTGTGTTTTAGGTTCTAGGGCCTGGCAGACACTTTCAAAAGAGAATATAGTATGGTTCTCAAATTAATTTTTAAATTAGTTAGACACCTCGTTGTAAGGTTCTAACATGCATTTTTGACAGATAGATCCCAGCCAGATCCTTCTTTGGATACTTCCTGATATTTGTGATTGACTATCTATCCTTCGGGCATATGTACAACAGTCAACCTTTGGTTGTCACATGATTCAATTCTGGTGAAGGACAAAAGCTTTTCTTTATTCCTCTTAATGTATCTTGCTGCTGCATGCAGCATATTTTTGTTGCTTCCTCTATATGATGACAATATCAGACTCAGAGCAGCCGGGCATGAAATCACATTGAGAAAGATAGAGCTGTGCAGACACTTCTGGATCGCAGATATTTGGGGAAACGAAAGACAGATTCTTTTGCACCTTTTCCCATGACAACACAAACGTGATTCTTGAAAATGATAACTTTTATTGTTCACTTCATACAATGTAAACTTTACTAAACCAGCTGTATACTCGTCTCGATCTCTTACACTATACATTTTAACCCAGCTTACATTGCTGTAACTACTGTGAGAGTTGAAACAAAGGAAGGAGATGGCTATTTATGGAGCCTGGTCCACCCTGGGTATATGAGAGAGCAATTGTTTCTCATGTCACCCACTACAGACCAAATTTTCCGACCATTTTTGTATCAAAATATACACAAGTATGGGAGTACGAAACACTCAGCCTTGGCAAATGTGATTAACTCAGATCAGAGATCAGATTGGCAAACCCATGTAAGTCTCTAGTGGCTCACAGAATATGAAAGCGAATCGGAAGTAGACTTTTGACAAGCCTCATACCCACCAGTGCCCCAGCCGAGTATGCTTCATTCTCTCATTTCCATACATACAGAATGCCTCCACATTGTTGTATTGGAACAGGCAAAGACATATGGTTGCTTCATATATATTGCTTTTTCATGCAGTGGCTGGCATTTTTCTCTATTCAACAGTTAGCAGAAGGTATTGCTTCTGTGCCTTCTAACCAGGAGAAATGATTTATGATGTGCTATCTGCTTTACTATTGTCCACATGTATGAACTGTGACCATTTCCAGAGATTAAATGACATCAGAGAATAATGTTTGTCGATCAGTGAATGCAAGTAAATTGTTTTACTTAATTCTATCATTGCTGCAGCTACCTTGACGTGGTTCAATTTAGATGTTTGTTGGAACGGTACCTGTTGCTTATATTCCGCCTGCTACGGCATATTGATTTGCTATTCAGTTAGCTTTGCACCAAATTCACAGTAGTATCAAGTGGATGCTGGATAGTCTTTGGTAGACTACTAGATACAGGGCAATGACAGTTACATCAATTTATATATCAATGGTATAATAAAAGTCAAAGACGTGCTTATTTATGTCCTCATCAGGTTTTTATGTGATTGGGAACAAACAAACAATAACTATTTTCATCTTTGCAATAAAGAACTGTACCAAATGATGCAGTTCAATTTAGAATTGGGTGAGTGAAAGGATACATTTAGATGATTCGGCCTTGACATTGGCGGTGCTTGTCACGATGTCGCAGGATCTACTACATGTACATGTATAAAATGATCTAACCAGCTGATTGCTTAGTTTAGCAAAGATTTCTTATACCATTATTTACCTTCATTGTGTAAATAGCTGGGATTATAAGAGGTCTTTTCCACCAGCAGCAAAGTGATAAATACAATCTGTGCCTTACTCAACCGCTAGCCTGGAGCTGGATTGCAGTTTCTTGTGTGACAAGATTCTTTCTTATCCGTCCATTATCACAAATTTCCCCGGGACTCCTTGATCTAATTCGCTGTTTGCCTGCCCTTAATAGTAGATGATCTTTTCCTATGACTTCACCTCAAGGCGGAGATCACAAAAGAATCTGTGATAAGTTTGTAATGAAACTTAAGCGGGCTTAGAAGCTTGTCATCTATCCAGTAATTCTAATCTAGTCCTACACAGTGTAAAAGCAAAAGGTTGCTTGCAGTTACAAGTGTTCTATTTTGGGATGCAGCAGTAATCCTGTGACCAAACATTTCTTGACCAGTGGGCTTCGTTCACGTAAGTCACAAAGCCTCATTTCTATCCTGGTACACTTTATGTAAGACACCTTCCTTGGAAATATCACACTTCCACAAGATATACACATGTATACACTGGAGGAGATCTGAAACATACTAAATGAATGTACATTACCTTACGGACTAATTCAATTGTTATCCTTGTTATGTCTCATCCCGACCTTTCTAAACCATGAGAAATATTGTCTAGCTTCAGCTTCTCTCTGCCATTGCTCCCCAGGGTGTGAAAAGCACATTTTTATCAACACAAAATAATTACCTGTCAGGATAGATGGCCATCGAATCCAAAAGATTTTTGCTAAATTTACTGAAATGAGTAATTTGATTGGAACTTGATGAAAGAAACTTATTTTGTTCTCCAGTCACAAAAACCACAAATGTCCAAATATTCTTTAAAGAAATTACTCTCACATCTGTCTTACTCAACTATTTGATCATATATAAAGGCTGAACATGTTCTTATTTCTTGTACTATCTCACAGAATATAGATTGGTTTGTGTGTTTTTATTACGTAAAGCCGATATTTTGACAGAAACTTTATAACAGATGTGGTGTCAGATCTTTGCCTCCTCTCTACCAAACTCCTTTCCTATGAATACAGTCTAGACACATCTCTGAATGATTCAGATTCATGTGCTGTGTCCCCACAAAATAAAAGATGTTTTGCTTCTTCTTGTTCTCGTTTTGCTTTCTATTTTCCTACTGCCTCTTTTGGATTCTTGATTCTTCTAACTTGCATCTGGAGAAGAATATATTTCTAAAAAGATGATGACTTGTCTGACTTAGAAATCAGACAGAGCATGCAGAGATATTAGCAGAAATTGGTAAATAGAATAAAAATTCTTTAGTGGTTTAGTGAGGAATGCTGACTCCATGGCAACATGATGACAAACAAGTTTAGGAAGTTAATGAGGTGTCATTAGATGCTAATGCTACATTATACAAATGGTGAGGCATTCCTGTTGCATTCTATCTGTGCCACAAGAATGGAATGCATAGGCGAACGGCGCGCGCAATTTTTGGGGGGGGCGAGCGAAATTTGGCCGAATTTCCAGATCTAAATTTAATACAATTTCAAATTAAATTGCCTGAAAATCGTTAATTTTCGATAGTGATTATTTAATCATCTGCCCGCATTTTTAGGCCTTTTTACCCAAATCTTACTGTTTCCCAAACTTTTTGGGGGCGATCGCACCCCCTGCCCCCCCTCCGATACGCCTATGATGGAATGAGCTGTTTTCTTTTATCAGTTTTATACTCTTGAAAGGAAGGACAGCTGGCAGAATGACCTTGCACTGCCGTCGGTAGGCATTAGGATTCACTTGAATACAAATGACATGTGGACAGATGCTAGACTTAGTGAGAATTTCTCCTTGCTCCCTCTGATTTATTGCATTAGCTTTGGTTAAGTCTGGGCACTTAAGACAGACACAGAAGGTCTTCATGTTGAAACTTGGACTTAAATCATCTCCCTGAAACAATGTGTTATTTTAAGACACTTTGCAAATATATAAATCAAATTGCCTGATGAAAACACGTAGTGGAACTACATGATATGGTAAACCAAGTATATGTTGTACACCAGATTTCAGGTGTATGACCAATGTCAGGGTTGGGCACGAGTACATGCAAATGTACTCGAGTACGAGTACGAGTACTTGCCACTTACACGAGTACGAGTACGAGTACGAGTACAGCTTTTTCTGAATGTACTCGAGTACGAGTACGAGTACTTTGAAATGTACTCGAGTACGAGTACGAGTACATTTATGCAATTTTGAATCTTATTTGTGCAATATTTAAAGAAATAAAAGCATTAATTAATTCTATTCAGTTGATAATAACCATTTTAGGCACAGAGAACAGCACATTTCCATGCTATCTGTCACGTTTAATTTAATTTCAATATCTTTTCTTAGTGCCAAGAATTCGTTAAAAACGCATATATAAAGGCTTGGTAAGGTATTTAGTAAAACAGTAAATTTATCCAATATAAATTTATTGCATATACAGAAAGATGGTTATTTCATTCAGCTAAGAACATTTTTCGTTAGAAAAAATCATAATAATAAAGTATTAGAAAATTAGAAGGGAATGAAGGCCTCATAGCCTTCACAATTTTAAAAGATAATGATTTAAAGATTATAATGACATCTTGGGTTAGGCCTAATACACAACTTTTGCATTAAACACACTTAACAAATAAATAAATAGGCCCAAACAAGAATAAACAAATGTCATGTATATAATTGAAAAAAACTGAAATTATAAATATGATCAATTTAAATTGTGCGACTCCTTAAAATCACTTATTAAGTTGAATGAGCCTATAGACTAAATATTTCCGATTTCCGTAATAGCCTCGATTTAAGGTGACTCAAGCCTGGTACACTGCACATATTTCTGAACAGCCTGGTTGCCTAGCAACATAGCGTCACAACTGCTGCAGGCCCTGAAACAGTTGTGACGTTACCATTTTCTGTTCTCTTTTTTTTAACAGCATGGTAGCCAGTAATTTGCTATTTAAATTAGATCTAATGCAGCTAGAAGCATAATTATTTTTTTATTGAATGCAGTAACATCTATTCTATGCTACTTTAAAGTTTCAGCTTCTCAGCTTTATCCAAAAAAATTTCTCAGTTAATTTCAGCCCACTGTGTCAAAAATTGTCTTTATTTATTTAAATTGACATTGGCACAGTCATGGTACTGCAGTAAAAAATGACTCGGTGAATTTTTTTTATTTTTTGCCATTTGTTTGACAATAACTTGTTTATGATATATGCAAATTTTTTTAAAAATCTGTATGATCGTTTTCCTAAAATTTGATTACTGCCAAAATTGATGCATGCAAAATCTGCAATTAATTAGTGTGTTGGTGCCCTTTGAGCTCTTACAGAAAAAAGTATTTTAACGTTTTTCTTCAAATTATGGCAAATGTATTGGTGTAAATCCTTGGGAAGACATTTCGAACGTTTTTGTATGACAAATGCATGTAATGCGTTATTCTATGGTACATAACCAAAAACTCAATTTATAACTTTTAAGCAGTCATCATGCAAAACATACCGTTACCATGGCAACCAAATGAGTTGGTGAATTTTCTTTGTTTTTCATTTTTGAAATGTATGGGTCCCATAGAGTACCTGTGCAAAATTTTAGAAAAATCTGTATGATCAAACCACCATGCTTGAGTCACCTTAACCAAAAAAAGGTAAAAACGGAAACGGCTTTATATATGGTTAAAATAGGGCTAGGAACGCAATTTAAAAACGTAGATATAACATTTAAAAGTGACTGAATACAATGACGGGACTAAAAATACTGTATCTTTAAATATAAAGCCAGCATTAGCGTGTAAGTTACGATGTTTTGATTTGCGCCAAAAGGTGTGAAAAAAAGGAGGTTTTTTTGGGTGGCCTATCTGCAGCGCTTTTTTTGAGAGGTCTCATATACCCAAACATCTGAAACTGAGTCTGAACCCAAAAATGGAAACAAATTTGTTTAATTCAAGCACAATCACCTATAGTTGCCTATAAACTGATATTTTTATGACATAACTGTCACCCATTTTGAATTTGAAAGCTAACTGCTGTTCTAACACTGGCTATTGTCATAATTGCAATTCAAACACAGGCCATGCATTGTGTATTGTAAGACATAAGGGTACATTGTCTAAACATTATTTAGACACATAGTATTTATTATAAGTTAAAATAATATCATTTTGCTGTGAAGTTAACATCTTTACTAAATTTCAATATTTTACTGAAAGTTAATTCCCAAAAGTCCTAATATGACCTAATATAAACTTTGTAAATTTCAAGTAAACAAAACCTTTTTTCACACTGACTGAGATTGTCTTTGATTTATTCAAGGGTGAATCAAATCTAAAATTGATGAAATGACAAACTTAGTAATTTTACTAATTTGGCAGTTTAACTAATATATATTTAGTCATTTCAACTATTTATTTGACTAGTAATTCGCTTCACTTATAAGTCATTTTTCTTATTTAGTTATAGCCATTTGAATAACTTAGTCAACCATTTAGTCAGTTAATTAAACTAAGTTTCTTTAAAATTGGACTTCAAATGTGAATAGACAACATGAATACGACAGTTGTATCTTTGAAGTGCTTCAAATATGATCAAAATATGGTTTACTGATGAATGATTATTTAAGACTTGATCACAAAAATAGGCATTGTAGTTATATAAATGACAACACTAAGTCTTGTGGCAGACTATTCAACAATTTCGGCCAATTCCAAAACTTATCATGTCTGACTCACATATTGTAAAGGTCCAAGATTACAAAAGACTACTCACTATATAATTCCAATTTGTTTACTACTGGTATTCACATAACACATCATATGTAACTTCAGCTTAATTCAAAAGACATCTTTAAAGGTTTTTTTAGAAAACTGAACTATATATGGCATTAGATAAACCATTTTGTCATGTCAGACCCTTAATCTTGTTCAATTTTGCTCTGTTGGAGCTTCAATTGTACTCGTGATGTACTCACTACGAGTACGAGTACTTTAGCAATGTACTCGAGTACGAGTACGAGTACTGTACTCATGATTTGGCATGAGTACTGAGTACATGCGAGTACTTGGAAAAATGTACTCGAGTACACGAGTACACGAGTACATGTGTACTCGTGCCCAACCCTGATGACCATCTGATCTGATATATAATATTTTAGTTGGTTATCAAAAAACTAAGTGCATGACTGACTCATACTTGTACGTCTTGAAACAAATAGTTTTTTTTGCAGTTTTATTTTTTACTCACATTGTAGTCATAAGATTATCACTCATTGCTACATTTTCACTTTAAAAACTGAACAATATCTGTCCATATGCTGCACCATCTTATATCTTCTCTTCTCCTGTGCATTCATCTTAGATTCAGGTTCAAACATATGAAAGCTTCTGCACAGATTCCTTCATGGAGCTGCGTTCCTAATTTTTTAATTCTTCATATAGCTAAGAACTTTGTCTATCAGGCTGATAAAAAGGTTCTTGACCCACTCTGAAGATCACCTTCGTAGATACACCCATTGTAATTCCTCATCAAAATTTCGTTGTAGATTTGACAACATCATGGTTAGTTTCTGTAATTGATTTAAAGACGGAAACAATAAATTTCAGTAATGTCATGAAAAAAATTTGTTCTGATTTAACCAAATTAAACTGGCAAACCACATCTGGTAGTTCATCTTTGCTTTCCAGAACGCGGCTTTTCATGAATGGATATTGTCTGCGTATACATTTGAAGCAGGCAGCAATTGATGGCTCCAGTAAATTTCAGCAGCAGTTAATGTGACCACTTTGTATTCTGCTGCGTATATCTGTTGCCGCACCCAGACTTTTAACGGTTCTCACAAGATTCTCATTTCATGCTTCCCCAACACATAAATGGCACACTTTATTCAGCTTCTCCAGTGGCTTTCTGTGGATTCTTGCTGCTTTTTGCTTCCTTTAGAAGAACAGTATCTTTCTTGAAGATGGCAATATGTCTGACTCACAGTAGATGAAGCAAAGAACAGAAATGGAGAAGCAAAATATCATAAGTATTTTGTGAAGAGTCCTTCCATAGCAATACTCATCAACCATGTATCTTACTTTAATAAATTGTTGATTGTTTGTCCTATGCATATTTCTGGAATCAGGTCAGAAACTTCTTTTCTGTGTTTTATTCAAACAAATTCCAGAAAGAATGTGGAGTTTCTTCTTCTTGAATTTCTAGCCTTTTGAAATCTTCAAGTATGAAAAACATAAATGTTACAAACTTAATTTGGTTGCTATATATGGTGGCTGCCAGGCAAAAGTGGTATGCTATTAGAACTTCAGATGAAATTTCTTTCTGCAATGACCTGCGCTTCTACTGAAATAGCAGTGTAAACTAGTTATGAGTAGTTGCTTGCACACAAGGTTTTCAGCTAAGACCTTGCACTGTGCTAAGTCCATCTATGGCAGCTTAGAGACTTGCACCTATTCCTGAAGTGACCTTCTTGATTTTGTGTTGCCTGAATCAAAATTTGGCCTTGGATCTTGATCAGATAATGTTGAAGGTACTTGAAGTTTAAGTCTCAGAGTAATTACTAATTGATTTAGATGGAAGAGACCTTGAGCTTTTTGTAAACTGCTCAAAAATAAATATGGTCTGCATGATTATACAAACAACGATTTCTTGTTGACCTATATTTCCTTCCATATTCTAGGAGCTTTGCGCACATTTTGCAGATTCTGAAACTGAATGTAACTTTGCCGCCTATGTTTGTATCAGACTTTTTTTTAAACGGTTCTT
Organism: Platynereis dumerilii; assembly: GCA_026936325.1. Classification (NCBI taxonomy): domain Eukaryota; kingdom Metazoa; phylum Annelida; class Polychaeta; order Phyllodocida; family Nereididae; genus Platynereis; species Platynereis dumerilii. The sequence continues at coordinate 691,145 of JAPTHN010000099.1, forward strand.
GTAAATTTCCATCACAGTTTGCCTGTGATCACTTTGCTAAAGTTTGTGTGTGGCCACATCTGGAATTTTATTGGCTGTTCAAAATGTATATTTGTGTCACAACAACATCAATAATATTCTTCTTGGTTCTTCTTTTGGCTGTATGTGGAAGTTTATTGTTTCCATTGGGAGAACAACAGCTTTATGTGTAGTGTGTAGACCTATACCCAGTACTTTAAAAAATCCTTATTCTCACGAACAACTGGAATAAAATAAAATATAAGACTGTCACAGACCTCACCAAGAAACAAAACAACACAATGATATGTGTCTGAAAATTTATTTGGTGCACATTCATTTTGAGTCACTGCTTACGTTACTATGGAAGTTTAAATGTGATCCCGTATGTATTTTGCTACTGTAGAGTTCTTCCTATCCATGGGAGTAGGAACAGAATGAGAAAGAACATTATTCATGGAGTCCAGACCACCCAGGGTATATGAGAGAGCAATAATATTGTTTCTCATATCACCCACTACAGACCATATTGTCTGACCATTTTTGTATCACAATATACAGAAGTATGGGAGTGCGAAACACTCAGCCTTGGCAAATGTGATTAACTCAGATCAGAGATCACATTGGCAAACCCATGTAAGTCTCTAGTGGCTCACAGAATATGAAAGCGAATCGGAAGTAGACTTTTGACAAGCCTCATACCCACCAGTGCCCTAGCCGAGTACACTTCATTCTCTCATTTCCATACATATAGAATGCCTCCACATTGTTGTATTGGAACAGGCAAAGACATATGGCTGTTTCATATATATTGCTTTTGGATACAGTGGTATTTTTCTCTATTCAACAGTTAGCAGCAAGATACTGCATCTTTGCCTTCTAATCAGCAGAAATGATTTATGATATGCTTTCAATTTTGCTATTGTCCACATGAACTATGACCTTTTCCGGAGATTAAATGACATCAAAGAATAATGTTTGTCAATCAGTGAATGCAAATAAACTGTTTTACTTAATTCTATCATTGCTGGTGCTACCTTGTACTGGTTTAATATATATATTTGTTGGAATGGTACCTGTTGCTTCTATTCCACATGCTACGGCATATTGATTTGCTATTCAGTTAGCTTTGCACCAAATTCACAGTAGTATCAACTGGATGGTTGATTGTCTTTGGCAGATACAGGGCAATGACATTTACACTGATCATCAATTTATAAAAATTGTGTAATAAAATTCACATACATGCTTATTTATGTCCTCATTACAATATATATAGGTATTTATGTGATTGCGAACAAACAAACAACAACTATTTTTGTCTTTGCAATATGAACTTGTACCAAATGATGCAGTTCAATTTTAGAATTGGGTGAGTGAAAGGATGCACTTAGATGGTTTGGCCTTGTCATTGGCGGGTGCTTGTCACGATTCCGCATGATCTATTACATGTATGAAATAATCTAACTTGCTAATTGCTTAGTTCAGCAAAGATTTTTTTAACATTAATTTACCTTCATTGTGTAAATATTGAAGCTGGGATTACAAGAGGTCTATTTGCACCAGCAGCAACCCTATCAGCATGCCTCGGCGGTCCAACGTCGGCCCAAAGCTGGTTCGATGCTGATGACATAGGACTGACGCTGCATGGCCGACATTGGACCACCGAGGCACGCTGATAGGGAAAGTGATAAATCCAATCTGAGCCATACTCAACCACTAGCCGGGAGCTGGATTGCAGGTTCTTGTGTGACAAGATTCTTTCATAACCATCCATTATCAAAAATTTCCCTTCGGCTCCTTGGTCTAATCCCCGTTTGCCTGACGATAATCGTAGATAATCTTTCACCTCAAGGCGGAGATCACAAAAGAATCTGTGATAAGTTTGTAATGAAACTTAAGCGGGCTTAGAAGCTTGTCATCTATCCAGTAATTCTAATCTAGTCCTACACAGTGTAAAAGCAAAAGGTTGCTTGCAGTTACAAGTGTTCTATTTTGGGATGCAGCAGTAATCCCCGGACCAAACATTTTAAAACTGGATGTTGACCTCCATTCATGTAATTCACAAAGCCTTCCATACTGGTACACTTTATGTTGTACACTACTCCTTGGAAATATCACGTTTCCATGAGATAGATCTACAGTATGCATGCCCATATATAAATGGGAGAGACAAGAAACATGCAAAATGAATGCACATTACCTAACAGACTAATTCAGTTTTTCCTGTTATGTCCCATCCCCCTTTTTTAAACCATGAGAAATATTGTCTAGCTTCAGCTTCTCTCTGCCATTGCTCCCCAGGGTGTGAAAAGCACATTTTTATCAACACAAAATAATTACCTGTCAGGATAGATGGCCACTGAATCTAAAAGATTTTTTGTTTTCCTTTTGTTCTCCAATCAAAAAAAACCACAAATGTCTAAAGATTCTTTAAAGAAATTACTTTCACATCTGTCTTACTCAAGTATTTGATCTAATATAAAGGCTGAACATGTTCTTATTTCTTGTACTATCTCACAGAATATAGATTGGTTTGTGTGTTTTTATTACGTAAAGCCGATATTTTGACAGAAACTTTATAACAGATGTGGTGTCAGATCTTTGCCTCCTCTCTACAAACTCCTTCCCTATGAATACATACAGTCTAGACGCATCTCTGAATGATTCAGATTCATGTCCTTTGCCCACAAAAAAAAAGGTGTTTTGCTTCTTCTTGTTCTCGTTTTGCTTTTCATTGCCCCACATCCTCCTTTGGATTCTTGATGCTTCTAACTTGCATCTGGAGAAGAATATTTTATTGAAAAGATGATGACTTGTCTGACTTAGAAATCAGACAGAGCATGCAGAGATATTAGCAGAAATTGGTAAATAGAATAAAAATTCTTTAGTGGTTTAGTGAGGAATGCTGACTCCATGGCAACATGATGACAAACAAGTTTAGGAAGTTAATGAGGTGTCATTAGAAATTAACTGGTGAGGCATTCCTGTTGCATTCTATCTGTGCCACAAGAATGGAATGAGCTGTTTTCTTTTATCAGTTTTATACTCTTGAAAGGAAGGACAGCTGCCAGAATGTCCTTGCACTGCCGTCGGTAGGCATTAGGATTCTCTTGAATACAAATGACAAGTCGACAGATGCTAGACTTAGTGAGAATTTCTCCTTGCTCCCTCTGATTTATGGCATTAGCTTTGGTTAAGTCTGCGTAATTTTTAAAGTGTTGCAAATGTAATAAATCAAATTGTCTAATGAAAACATACAGTGGAACTATTAAATTTTGATATGGTAAGGTTATTATATGTTATACATCGGATTTGGGGGTATGACCATTGATAACTAATATTTTAGTTGGGTATCAAAAAACTAAGTGTATGACTGTATGACTGACTCATACTTTGTACATCTTGAAACAAATAGTTTTTAGTCTTTGCAGTTTTATTTTTCCCTGACATTGCAGTCATAAGAATATCACTCATTGCTACATTTTCACTTAAAAACTGAACAATATCTGTCAATATGATGTACCATCTTATATCTTCTCTTCTCCTGTACATTCAACTTAGATTCAAGTTTAAGCATACTATAGCTTTTGCGTAGATCCTTTCATGGAGCGGCGTTCCCAATTTTTTAATTCTTCATAAAGCTAAAAACTTTGTCTATCAGGCTGATGAAAAGGTTCTTCACCTTTTCTGAAGATCACCTTCGTAGATATACACCCATTGTCATTCCTCATCAAAATTGTGTCATGGATTGAATAAAATTAGAGTAGTCCAATGGTTAGTTTATGTAATTGATTTAAAGGTAGAAATAATGAATTTCAGTAATGTCATGAAATAAATTTGTTCTGATTTAACCTAATTAAACTGACAAACCACATCTGGTAGTTCATCTTTGCTTTCCAGAACGCGGCTTTTCATGAATGGATATTGTCTGCCTACATTTGAAGCAGGCAGCAATTGATGGCTCCAGTAAATTTCAGTAGCAGTTAATGTGGCCACTTTGTATGCTGCTGCGTATATCTGTTGTCGCACCTAGACTTTTAACGGTTCCCACAAGATTGTCATTTTATGCTTCCTCGACACATAAATGGCACACTTTATTCAGCTACTCCAGTGGCTTTCTGTGGATTCTTGCTGCTTTTTGCTTCCTTTAGAAGAACAGTATCTTTCTTGAAGATGGCAATATGTTTGACTCACAGTAGATGAAGTAAAGAACGGAAATGGAGAAGCAAAATATCATAACTCTTTTGTGAAGGGTCCTTCCATGGTAATACTCATCAACCATGTATCTTACTTTAATAAATTGTTGATTGTTTGTCCTATGCATATTTCTGGAATCAGGTCAGAAACTTCTTTTCTGTGTTTTATTCAAACAAATTCCAGAAAGAGCACAGAGTTTCTTCTTCTTGAATTTCTAGCCTTTTGAAATCTTCAAGTATGAAAAACATAAATGTTACAAACTTAATTTGGTTGCTATATATGGTGGCTGCCAGGCAAAAGTGGTATGCTATTAGAACTTCAGATGAAATTTCTTTCTGCAATGACCTGCGCTTCTACTGAAATAGCAGTGTAAACTAGTTATGAGTAGTTGCTTGCACACAAGGTTTTCAGCTAAGACCTTGCACTGTGCTAAGTCCATCTATGGCAGCTAAGAACTCTACCCTGCAGGTTCATGGCACAGCATGAGTTCTAAGCTGCCATAGATGGACTTAGCACAGCTAAGCTTCACCTATTCCTGAAGTGACTTTCTTGATTTTGTGTTGCCTGAATCAAAATTGGGCCATGGATCTTGATTAGATGATGTTGAAGGTACTTGAAGTTTCAGTCTCTGCGTAATTTCTAACTTATTTAGATGTAGAGACCTAGAGTTTTTTGTAAACTGCTCGAAAATAAATATGGTCTGCACTATTATACAAAAAACAATTTCTTGTTGACCTTTACTTCCGTTCCATATTCTAGGAGCCTTGCGCACATTTTGCAGATTCTGAAACTGAATGTAACTTTTCCGCCTGTTTCTGTATCAAGCTTTTATTTACGGTTCTTGTAAATTTCCACCACAGTTGGCCTGTGATCACTTTGCTAAAGTTTGTGTGTGGCCACATCTAGAATTTTATTGGCTGTTCAAAATGTACATTTGTGTCACCACAACATCAATAATGCTCTTCTTGGTTCTTCTTTTGGCTGTATGTGGAAGTTTTTTGTTTCCTTTCGGAGTGTGATGTGTAGACCTATAACCAGTACTTTAAAAAATCCTTATTCTCACAAACAACTGGAATAAAATAAAATATAAGACTGTCACAGACCTCACCAAGAAACAAAACAACACAATGATGTATGTGTCTGAAAATTTATTTGGTGCACATTCATTTTGAGTCACTGTTCACTTCATATGATATAATCACGTCAGCTTTACTGAATCCCACTCAGGGAAATAGACTCAGGCCAGACTGTAAAGAATAACATATTTTCATAATCCATGGGAAAATTTGAAATCAATACATTTTGATTGGATAGCCAGTAATCAGTCACTTTTGAGACATTCCCACGGGAGGAGTTATCTCTGAACAAAAGAACCTACTGGTTTAGGGAATACAATTGGGCAGTCATGGAGTCTCAAAGACCAGCCTCTTCTGTTTTCTAATTTCCATACCCAGCAACTTGCTAGCATCTGATTGGTCTGGGGCGTGGCCATTCTCAACAAATGTCATGAGGTCTTTTTTTATAAGGTACTGAATCCCTGGTTAAGTTACTATGGAAGTTTAAATTTGATCCAGTATCTATTTTGCTACTGTAGAGTTCTTCCTATCCATGGGAGTAGGAACAGAATGAGAAAGAACATTATTCATTGAGTCCAGACCACCTAGGGTATATGAGAGCACAATTATAATTTATAATATTGTTTCTCATATCACCCACTACAGACCATATTGTCTGACCATTTTTGTATCACAATATACACAAGTATGGGAGTACAAAACACTCAGCCTTGGCAAATGTGATTAACTCAGATCAGAGATCAGATTGGTAAACCCATGCAAGTCTCTAGTGGCTCACAGAATATGAAAGCGAATCGGAAGTAGACTTTTGACAAGCCTCATACCCACCAGTGCCCCAGCCGAGTACGCTTCATTCTCTCATTTCCATACATATAGAATGCCTCCACATTGTTGTATTGGAACAGGCAAAGACATATGGCTGCTTCATATATATTGCTTTTGGATACAGTGTTTGGCATTTTTCTCTATTCAACAGTTAGCAGCAAGATACCTCAACTTTGCCTTCTAACAAGGAGAAATGATTTATGATGTGCTTTCAATTTTGCTATTGTCCACATGAACTATGACCTTTTCCAGAGATTAAATGACATCAAAGAATAATGTTTGTCAATCAATGAATGCAAGTAAACTGTTTTACTTAATTCTATCATTGCTGGTGCTACCTTGCACTGGTTTAATTTATATATATGTTGGAATGGTACCTGTTGCTTATATTCCACCTGCTATGGCACATTGATTAGCTATTGAGGTAGCTTTGCACCAAATTCACAGTAGTATCAAGTGGATGCTGGATAGTCTTTGGTAGACTACTAGATACAGGGCAATGACAGTTACATCAATTTATATATCAATGGTATAATAAAAGTCAAAGACGTGCTTATTTATGTCCTCATCAGGTTTTTATGTGATTGGGAACAAACAAACAATAACTATTTTCATCTTTGCAATAAAGAACTGTACCAAATGATGCAGTTCAATTTTATAATTGGGCAAGTGAAAGGATGCATTTCGATGGTCTGGCCTTGTCATTGGCTGGTGCTTGTCACAATGGCGCAGGATCTATTACATGTATGAAATGATCGAACGTGCTGATTGCTTAACCATTAAATTACCTTCATTGCATAAATACTGAAGCTGGAAAAAACAAAGTGTATGACTATGACTGACTCATACTTTGTGCATCTTGAAACAAATACATTTTTAGTCTCTGCAGTTTATGTTTTACTCACATTGTAGTCATAAGAATATCACTCATTGCTACATTTTCACTTTAAAAACTGAACAATATCTGTCAATATGATGTACCATCTTATATCTTCTCTTCTGCTGTAGGCTACATTCATCTTAGATTCAGGTTCAAACATGTAAAAGCTTCTGCCCAAATTCCTTCATCAAAATTGTGTCATGGATTGAATAAAATTAGAGTAGTCCAATGGTTAGTTTATGTAATTGATTTAAAGGTAGAAATAATGAATTTCAGTAATGTCATGAAATAAATTTGTTCTGATTTAAACAAATTAAACTGACAAACCACATCTGGTAGTTCATCCTTGCTTTGCAGAACCTGGCTTTTCACGAATGGATATTGTCTGCCTATACATTTGAAGCAGGCAGCAATTGATAGCTCCAGTAAATTTCAGTAGCAGTTAATGTGACCACTTTGTATGCTGCTGGGTATACATGTTGTCGCACCTAGACTTTTAATGGTTCCCACAAGATTTTCATTTCATGCTTCCCCAACACATAAATGGCACTCTTTATTCAGCTTCTCTCTTGTGGCTTTCTGTGTATTATTGATGCTTTTTGGGTCCTTGGAATTCATTCCAAGACCATTGTCGTTACCTTCATTTCCTGTTAACAGGTAAAGTTAGTGTATTCACTAAAACATTTCATAGACAAAATGACAATCACAACTGACGTGCTCTGGTCAACAAAATGGTGCTTATGCATCCCTGGCTGCAATATTGTACTTCCCAGTGCCTAAATTGATGTTTATTTAACAGATTCTTTGTGATAGCAGTCAGCACTTCACACAAAAACTGGTTCTGAGTGTTGGACTGTGCTGCCCTCTTGTGCATAGTCACTGCATACCACAGCTGCCTGCAAGTTCATTTCATTAAAATATACAAAACAAAATAGCTTTCTTGTAATGTCCCATTGTGACTTATTTAGTATTTTTTGTACAGGAATTTCATGTCAAAGTCAGTGCTTATAGTTTAGTCAGGTTTCTTGTTCAATAAATAAACAACAATATTTTTATATAAATGCAAAGTTAACATGTCATTTAATCTGTCCCTTTTTTATACAAATCTCGATAGATTAATGAGGTAAAAATTGTCGATATAGATCAAGGACCCTATGCATTGCATGGCATGCTATTTTTGCTTCCTATAGAAGAATTGTATCTTTCTTGAAGATGGCGATATGTCTGACTCACAGTCGATGAAGCAAAGAACAGAAATGGAGAAGCAAAATATCATAATATAACTCTTTTGTGAAGAGTCCTTCCATGGTAACACTCATCAACCAGTATCTTACTTTAATGAATTGTTGATTGTTTGTCCTATGCATATTTCTGGAATGAGGTCAGAAACTTCTTTTGTGCATTTTATTCAAACTAATTACAGAAAGAATATGGAGTTTCTTTTCCCTGAGTTTCCAGCCTTTTGAAATCTTCAAGTATAAAATATAATTATAAATATTACAACTTAATTTGGTTGCTGTATATGGTGGCTGCCAGGCAAAAGTGGTATGCTAATAGAACTTCAGATGAAATTTATTTCTGTAATAGCAGGGTAAACTAGTTATGAGTGGTTGCCTGCACACAAGATTTTAAGCTTACACCTTGCACTGTGCTAAGTCCATCTATGGCAACTTAGAACTCCTGCTGTGCTACAAACCTGCAGGGTAGAGAGAGACTTGCACCTCACCCTGACATAAAGTGACCTTCTTGATTTTGTGTTGCCTGAATCAAAATTTGGCCTTGGATCTTGATCAGATAATGTTGAAGGTACTTGAAGTTTAAGTCTCAGAGTAATTACTAATTGATTTAGATGGAGAGACCTAGAGTTTTTTGTCAACTACCCGAAAATGAATATGGTCTGCACGACTTTAGAAAAAATAATTTCTTGTTGACCTTTACTTCCGTTCCATATTCTAGGAGCTTTGCGCACATTTTGCAGATTCTGAAACTGAATGTAACTTTTCCGCCTGTTTCTGTATCAAGCTTTTATTTACGGTTCTTGTAACAGTTGGCCAGCGATCACTTAGCTAAAGTTTGTGCATGGTCACATCTAGAATTTTATTGGACATTTGTGTCACCACAACATCAATAATGCTCTTATTGGTTCTTCTTTTGGCTGTAAGTGGAAGTTTTTTAGGATTATTGTTTCCATTGGGAGAACAACAGCTTTATGTGTAGTGTGTAGACCTATAACCAGTACTTTAAAAAATCCTTATTCTCACAAACAACTGGAATAAAATAAAATATAAGACTGTCACAGACCTCACCAAGAAACAAAACAACACAATGATATGTGTCTGAAAATTTATTTGGTGCACATTCATTTTGAGTCACTGTTCACTTCATATGATATAATCACGTCAGCTTTACTGAATCCCTGGTTAAGTTACTATGGAAGTTTAAATTTGATCCAGTATCTATTTTGCTACTGTAGAGTTCTTCCTATCCATGGGAGTAGGAACAGAATGAGAAAGAACATTATTCATTGAGTCCAGACCATCCAGGGTATATGAGAGAGCAATAATATTGTTTCTCATGTCACCCACTACAGACCAAATTTTCCGACCATTTTTGTATCCAAATATACACAAGTATGGGAGTACGAAACACTCAGCCTTGGCAAATGCGATTGACTCAGATCAGAGATCAGATTTGCAAACCCATGCAAGTCTCTAGTCACTCACAGAATATGAAAGCAAATCGGAAGTAGACTTTGGACAAGCCTCATATCCACCAGTGCCCTAGGCGAGTACACTTCGTTCTCTCATTTCCATACATATAGAATGCCTCGACATTGTTGTATTGGAACAGGCAAAGACATATGGCTGCTTCATATATATTGCTTTTGGATATAGTGGTCGGCGTTTTTCTCTTTTTCAACAGTTAGTAGCAACTGCCAGCAAGATACTGCATCTTTCCATTCTTACCAGGAGAAATGATTTATGATGTGCTTTCAGTTTGCTAATGTCCACATGAACTATGACCATTTTCCAGAGATTAAATGACATCAAAGAATAATGTTTGTCAATCAATGAATGCAAGTAAACTGTTTTACTTAATTCTATCATTGCTGGTGCTACCTTGTACTGGTTTTTATATATTTGTTGGAATGGTACCTGTTGCTTCTATTCCACCTGCTACTGCATATTGATTTGCTATTCAGTTAGCTTTGCACCAAATTCACAGTAGTATCAACTGGATGGTGGATTGTCTTTGGCAGATCAGGGCAATGACAGTTACATTGATCATCAATTATATCAATGGTGTGATAAAATTCACCCACATGCTTATTTATGTCATCATTAGGTTTTTATGTGATTGCAAACAAACAAACAATAACTGTTTTTGTCTTTGCAATATGAACTTGTACCAATTGATGCAGTTCAATTTTAGAATTGGGTGAGTGAAAGGATGCATTTCGATGGTCTGGCCTTGTCATTGGCTGGTGCTTGTCACAATGGCGCAGGATCTATTACATGTATGAAATGATCGAACGTGCTGATTGCTTAGTTCGGCAAAGATTTTTTTTACCATTAACTTACCTTCATTGCATAAATATTGAAGCTGGGATTATAAGAGGTCTATTTTCAGCAAAGTGATAAATCCAATCTGTGCCATACTCAACCGCTAGCCTGGAGCTGGATTGCAGTTTCTTGTGTGACAAGATTCTTTCATATCCGTCCATTATCACAAATTTCCCTGGGGCTCCTTGATCTAATCCCCTGTTTGCCTGCCCATAATCGTAGATAATCTTTTCTTATGACTTCACCTCAAGGGGGAGATCACTACAGAATCTGAGACAAATTTTTAAAGAAACTAATGCAGACTTAGCAGCTTGTCAACCATCCAATGATTCTAATCTAATCCTACACAGTGTAACAGCAACAGGTTGCTTGCAGTTGCAAGTGTTCTATTTTGGGGTGCAACAGTAATCTCTGAGCCAAACAATTTGTGGCAAGTGGCCTTCATTCACGATCACGTAATTCCCGAAGCTCTCTTCCATTCTGCACACATTATATTATACTTTACTCCTTGGAAGTATGACAAATCTTCATGATCTATGCATACCTACCTGGTAGAAGGGAAGAAGGCTTGAAATATACATTCTTTATAGAAATTACTTTCATGTCTTTTTTACTCAAGTATTTTATCTGAGAATATAGATCGGTGAGTGTGCTTTAATTCCATAAAATCAAAATTTTGTCATAAACTTCTCATATATATATATATATTTATTACACACAATTGATAGGTGTACATTGAAAAAATTGACATTTTGGTGATACAATTAAAAACAGAATGTATATATACAATTTAGTATTCACATAATAAATGCAAGAGTTTGAGTTGTTCAATAATCGTAAATTTTGTAAGTTCATTATCTTTAATGTCTTTGATTGCCTGAACAATGGCCAGATCTTCAGACGAGCACCTGCAGGAGTTCAACTTGACAGAACACTTCACATCAGACAACTGAAAATAGTTCTGAACGTAATTTAAATTGTCACCTATTATTGTCTGAATGTTTGTGTCACCTCTTGCTGCAATAAGATCTTTGTCACTTTTTGCCATCATATTGTAGATTCTCAGGAACATCGCACAAATTTTGTAGTGTGGGTTTCTCATTTCTGCAATGTGGGAGAGAAACCGACAGTGCGTTTTTTGAGGTAACTGACCTAAGCGTCTACTTTCCACAATGTAAGAAAGTCCTTGAAATCTTTATCTCTCAGCCTCCATGCCTGTACTCCATAAAAGTGGCAGCATTGACTTTTGAAAACTGACATAATTATCAGACGATTCATAAAATTTGGGGCATTTCCAAGAAGCAAGTTTGTCCTCCCAATTAAGTCACTCTTTTTGGCAGATATTTCTTTGTGCTCCCGGAAATCACTTGACAAATAATTTCCCGAGTGTTTGACATCTATACACCAGGACAGTGTATTCCCATTGAAGATCATATCAACTTTCGGCTTGTTTTTTCGACTAAAAAGGGCACATACAGATTTTTTTGGATTGTATGTCATTCTAAATTCATCACCATAGGCCTCACAGTTCTGTAACATGATTCGTAATCCTTCGGCTGTTGGGCTGAGAAGTGTCAGATCGTCTGCATAAGCCACTGTTGCACAAAAATGTTCACCTATCCAGCAGCCTATTCCGTTGGCTTTAAGTCTGTTAACAAGTATATCCATATAGCAACAGAAAAGGATAGAAGAGGCAATACCCCCCTGACGAATACCGTTACTGGCACGAAAAGAATGTGACGTTTCTCCAAGCCATGCTGTTCTGACCTTTTGGCGAGTATACAGATCGAGAAGAAGCCTGTGTATTCCGTTTAACAAGAATCTCAAAAAGTTTGTCATGACGGATCTTGTCGAAAGCCTTGCTTGCATCAAGACAGCACATATAGACATCGGAGCCATTGTTCATGTAATGTTGAATAATTTCCTTTACAACTAAAGTACACATACTTGTACCATGGTTCCTTTTGTAAGCAAACTGTAAAATGGATGAACAGAGTCTGTCAACGTTTCTGTCTATAAAAATAAGGTCAAATAATTTTCCAATGTACGATGATAACGCAATTCCTCGATAGTTTGCATCATTCCCAAATCACCTCGATTATCTTCTGGGATCGAAATAATGGTAGCCATCAGTAGTGCTTCCGCCTGGTGACCATGAGCAAACATGGCTGTGTATAATCTGGACAGTTCATTGAAAAATCCATCACTTGCATTTATCAGGTGGCTGGATGATAACCCCTAATCCCCATCACCTTTCCTTTGTTTCAGACTTTTGACAGCTTTTCTCACCATCTCAACAGTCACTACCATATCCACTATGGTGCCATCACTTGATGACATCCCACTGTTAATATAGTCCATGACATTGTTCATAATTCCATCGTCATTTGTCACACTATTATATACTGTTGCATAGTTGTTGGCAAAAAGCTGAGCTATGTCTTGCGGCTAAGTCAATGAATTAACTGATTCAGGGGTTCCATGACAAGAGTTGATTTTCCTGATTTCCTTAAAGAAATCTCGGGAATTATTATCGCTCATGTGTACCAGAAGTTTTTCTTTTCGTAGTTCATTCTCTCTCCGCTTTATGCGTCTCACTGTATAGAGGTACTGCTTTTTGGCATCCCTGTGGTAATTGTACACAACTCCTTGAGTAGGCTTTCCAGCCTGACACCACATCTTGTACCAAAACGAGCACTCCTGCTTGTAGGGCCCCACATGCTCATTCCAGCCAGGTTTAGATTTTTTGAACTGATTAATCGTTGGCAGTACATTATCAGCAAATAAACAACAATCTATCAAGTCATCACAAAATTTGTCAATTTGCTGGCGATGATCCAGTCTGCTGCACCTGCTATCCCTGCAGCTAAGTGCCTGGCATTTCGGTAAACCACTTAAGAGTCTATCTATCTCCATCTGGTAAGCTTGTATGAGCTCATCATCAACTTCATGCCAAGCAACGCCTTTTTTAATAGTCTCTGATTTTCCTTGCTCAGCAACACCAGCAACGAGAGAGACGCACTGGATCAAAATGCATATTGGCCAATGATTTGACATATTTAAACTGCGATCAAGGACACCTGCATGCAAAATGTCATCTCACATATGCGAACTCACGGCAAATCTATCAATGCACGATGATCCACCACAAGTATCCAAGTAAGTTAAATCCACAGGGAACTTCGGAGAACTCCACACATCAATTAAATCGCATCTGCTTGAAGTATCCAAGTGGTAAATGTCATGAGCATTTTTTCTGCAACAGTCAGCATTAACATCACCACCAAAGATTATCCTGTGTGATGAGTACTTGTTTACCAGTATTTCTAGTAAATCACAGTTGTTGAAAAAGTCTTCACTTACAACAGATTTACTATGGTTATCCACAGGCATATATCCATTAATGATGAGTAACTTTTCAGCCCCACAGTTTAGTTCCAAAGCACATAATCGTTTGGACTTTTGGGTATCCACAAGTCTGATTCGGCTGGAAAGTTTTTTGTTCCACAGAATGGCGAGCCCTCCGTAAGGCCTACCCTGGATAAGCTGAGATTCATCCATACCAGAAACTCCATAAAACGAATAGTTGCCACTTATTCTTGCTAATTTTGTGACATTTGTAGACAGCAACCATGTCTCTTGTAAAAGAAGAATATCAACATTCTCCTCTTCAAGAATTTGGCTAATAAACTCCATTTTTAAGCCTCTTAGTCCTGTGCTATTATAGGAAACTATTTTTAGTGTTAATCCTGCCATAATTAATTTTTTCGTGGTTCTAGCTGGAGCTTGAGCTTCACCATTTTGAGGCTTTGGTCTTGCCTTATACCACTGCTTGTAATATATCCTGCTCGGCCAAAATTCCCCTGTGATCACTTTATCAAACTCTGATGACTTGAGCGTAAGCAAGAAACGCTTGGTTTCCCAACCCTCGCTTGAAGAGTCTTTAACTTCCACCGGGTCAATGGATTTGTCTTTGTCTTTTATGTACTCTTTCAGTTGATCCACACTAATGTCTGGATGTACGTTTGTTAACTGGACATAAAACGCCTCAGGTCCAGCTTTCAATGATCCTGACCCCTTTGAAGTTCCAGCTAACCCACGGGTCTGTTGCCTCTTCTTGATTGGGGCAGCAAATAATCCACCTCCAGGTCCAGAAATTTGCCGAAAATTATTGGCTCCATCGTTGACTTGTTGAATTGCACTTGCGACAACATCAGCACCAATGGCTGATGTTGGTGACTGACGATGGGCTATCCCAGATGCAGTACCTGGGGCCATGCTGTTAGGTAATCCATGCGAAGTACTCGAGGGCATGGTAGCATAACTTGGCCTCATAACAGTTGGCTCTTGCTTTTTGAGATCCCTGATTTCACCTGTATGAGCCATCACATCAGTCTGAATGCTGGTCACATTGTCTTGCAGTTGCTGCATGTCTCTCTTCAATTTTGCCATGCTGTCCATTAAGGTCATCACACGCCCTCCGGCTTCAGGTGCTGCTGGTGGCAGAAGTCTGATATCTTCAACCAATATCTTTGGTATTTCTGTAGATTTATCAATTGCTACTTTATTAAAGATGCAGATGATATCATCCAATTCAGCCTCTCTGGAGCTCCTTGGTGTTGAATTATGTCTCAGGACATTGCTGTGAATGAAATCCAATCTATCAATCTTTTCATATAGAATTTCCTTGGCCTGGCTGATATCCTTGTCATTAAAGAATCCCAAAACTGCCAATTTTAGCTGTATAAGAGAAGATCTGTTGATGTAAGTCTTGATGTAGGCCAGTACATTGTCCAAAATCCAGCTTTCTGCTTCACAATGAGCTCCTATCGTGCCATAGCACCTGTCACAAACAGTGGTCTTGGCCCCCTCTTCACTGCACTTGGCACATTTCTTCCCTGGCATTTCTCAGCTTTCACAGCTTTCACACTGTATTGTCCACCCTTGTAGTGAACAATTTTTAAAAATAAAAAACAGTCTTAATTGTAACTTCTCCTTTTCCGATTTTCTCCAAATTTCATATTCATCATATCTGATACGTTATCCACAATATCAGCAACTTTGATAAAGATCCAACTGGTATATCCTTGCAAATCCTTTTGACTTTAGCAGAGCAAATTTTCTGTTCGTGTTTCCACTTCAGTTTTTCACAGCTATCTGTATGGGGTCATATCTTTTCCTCGTCTCTACCAACTCCTTCTCTATCAATACAGTCAAGGGTCAAGTAAGATTCATGTGATGTATCTGCCCCTCTCTATGGTGGCCTATTGACAGGAAAGTTTAAGAACTCGATGAGGTGTCTTGTTCAACATTAGATGCTCATGCTGTCCACTACAACTCTCTACAAATGGCGTGGAATTCCTATCGCATTCTATTTTTGCAACCAGAATGGAATGAGCTGCGTTTTTTTTGTTAGTTTCACTCTTGGTAAAGGACAGCTGGCAGAATATCCTTACTCTGCCATCGGTAGGCATTAGGATTCTTTTGAATACAAATGACATTTGGACAGATTCTAGACTTGGTAAGAATTACTCCTGCTCTCTGATTTATCAAATTTGCTTGGGTTAAAGCTGGGTACTTAAAACAGACACAGAAGGTCTTCAAGTTGAAACTTGGACATACGCGTAAATCATCTCCCTGAAACATTGTGTTATTTTAAGACACATTGCAAATGTATACACCAAATTTGAGGTGTATAACCATCTGATAACTAATATTTTAGTTGGTTATCACCTGACCACATTGTTAGTTCTACACCAAAAAACGAGGTATGGCCGATTCATACCCAGTACATCTTCAATAAAAAAACCAGTTTTTTGGTTTTAGCAGCTTTTATTATTTTATTCAATTTGTTGTCATAAGTTGCCATATTCTGTATCTCTTCTCTTCTCCTGTGCATTCATCATAGACTCAGGTTCAAACATACTAAGCTTCTGCATAGATCCTTTCATGGAGCTGCGCTCCCAATTATTTATTTCTTCCTAAAGCTAAGACCTTTGTCTACCAGGCTGATACAAGAGGTCTTCAGTGAAGTCTCTTCACCTATTAGATATGCACTCATTGTTCTTCCTCATCAAAATGTGGCTGTGGATTGAATAACATTAGAGTAGTCCATCCTTAGTTCATATAATTGATTTAAAGGGAGAAACTATGAATTTCAATAATTTCATGAAATTAATTTGTTCTCATTTAACCAAGTTAATCTGACAAACCACATCTGGTACTTCATCTTTGCTTGTCATGAATGGATATTGTCTGCCTACTTTTGAAGCCGGCAGCAATTGATGGCTCCAGTAGATTTCAGTTGCATTTAATGTGGACACTTTGCATGCTGTGGCGTATATCTGCAGTCGCACCTAGACTCTTAAAGTTGAATCCCACAGAATACAACTGCTCCACCTGTTGTACTCCAAGTAACTAAACGGTTCAACAGAAGTACCCAGCTGGTGGCTCCCCCGCTTGTTCAAATTGTTCATATGCATTAGAAAAGCCACAGATTTTTTGAAAACAGGGATAGCCTGAGCTCACTCGAAGGCTGCTGGCTCAGCCAGGAATAATGGCACTAAACTATAAATACACACATTTTGGGTCGATATACAGGCCTATAATCCAATCATAAAAATCGGAGAAGGAATCTTTGAGATATTCAAGTTTATTTAAGGGGGACTTGTTTTTGTAGAACTGTTTTTCATAATTTTCTCATATTGTACAGCACGCGACTCTCAAAAAACATTGGTTACCCTCCTTTAAAGAGTTGTTTTTCAATAAAGTGTATTTTCAGCTATATTCCTTTCATTTTTCATAAATATCTCTTGGATATTATTCGAGTGACGGTGTTTTTCGTTACAAATCCAACACTTTTTTAGTATTTTACTGTTGTTTTAATGTAATGACATAAGATTTTGAAAAGATCTTAGTTCGAAAATTATGTTGGATAGCCCGCCAATTTTTTTTTACGTTGGAAAACTTTGTTTTTGAAGAACTTTTTGGCAAAGTTTCATGAATATCTCATGGATTTTAGTTTTCTTGCCAAGTGTGGGATTCAACTTTAATGGTTCCCACAAGATTGTCATTTTATGCTTCCTCGACACATAAATGGCACACTTTATTCAGCTTCTCTCTGGCCATTTCCTTTGGATTGTTGCTGCTTTTTGCTTCATTTAGAAGAGCAGTACCTTTCGTGAAGATGGCAATATGTTGACTAATAGCAAACAAGTATGACAAAAAACTGAACTGGAAAAGCAAAATATCATAACTCCTTTGTGAAGAGTCCATCCATGATGATACCTATCAACTAGTTATTTTATAAGTTGCTGATTGCCCTGTAGAGGCATATTTCTGTATATGAGTATGTGGCACTTTGCGTCGCTTCCTATGTCTTCATGTTAATTTTGGGCCTGATCGGGGGGGGGGGGGTGTGTCGTGATCTAGCGACTAGTTTTTGGCCACATCTAGAATTTTAGAATTTCATTGGTTGATAAAGGTTAATGTTATTATCATCACAACATCAAAACTATCCCTTTTATTCTTCTTGGTGTTTCTTTGGCTGCATCTTGGGTGTTTGTGTGGATTCTTGCTTCCATTGCGAGAACAATATCTTTCTTAAAGATGCCAACATCTCTGACTCCTAACAGTTGAAAGTGAAATTGAGAAAGACATAGTTGAGCAGGGACTCCTAGAGACTTCCCAGAAGAGCAGCTATTGGTCCGCAAAATGACAGATTCTTTTGTGCTTGTTGTCATGGCAACACATTAGCGGTGGGCGTAGCCATTTTAGCGGGTGTTTTATGAGGTGTTGATTGTTGTAGTCTGAGTGTTTCTGAAAATGGTTCTGCGTTCCTTTCACTCAAACATCATGATAAATGAGGTGTTTCTGCACCTCCCAGAGTGAAGGAGGAGAGCTGGAGGTAAAGGTGATCATTGGTAGGCGTTATGGTACCTTTGAATGCTAATGGCATACAGTGTAAGATGTATATGGACAACTTGGGCACCTGAATGCTGTGTTAGTGCTATCTCTCTCTGCTCTTTCACGTTTTACCATATATGCCTGGCTGAAATCCAGACATTTTGGAAGGTCTATACCTTGATTTCTGAACATACGTTGAATCCACACATCTGGTCCTGATAAAGAACACTCGAAAAAAATCTTATAAACTCCTTGAGAGATCAGACCATAGTTATGTACTGTCTTGCATACATCCTTCTGCCATTATACAACTATAGTCTTGAGTGTGTTATGTGTCATTGCATTTTGAAATGAGACTCTTTAAAGTGTTTTCTCTGATTGTTTATTTCATGACAACTGCACTCAATTCTTGCCAGGTTATAATGTAGCAGTTTTTCCAGCAACTAGGTTGCAATATAGCTACAATAGAGCTCTTTTGTTTCTGCATGATTAAAAATTAAAGTAGAAAGAAGTGGAGGGTTATTGATGGAGTCTGGTCTGCTCCAAGTATATGAAAGACCAAATGTTTCTCATATCACCCACGTAGACCAAATTTTCTGCCCAATTCAGCTTCATATTATGTATGACAGGGGAATATGAACAACTCACCCTTAGCAAATGTGATTAACTCAGATCAGAGGTCAGATTTGCAAACCCTTGTTGGCCACCCATGACACACATAATATGGAAGAAATGTTTCAGTTTACTTTGACAAGCCTTCATTCTAGCACTGCCCTGACTGTTGTATAAGATGAATGGATGATTCGGGCTTTATGTCCAATATCTATGCTTTTGGTGTGCTAATTAGCACAGATGGAGGACATGGAGAATAAGGCAAAGGGGGTTGAAACAACTGTCCAACATAGGTCCAAGAGACTCTGCCAGATGTTGGATTCAAATGTGGCACACACCGATTTGCAATCAACCAAGCTACCATTGAGCTAACCTTTCCGCTTGTTGTATGAGAACAATTGAAAGAAATTTTAAGACACACTGTTATTTCATTCTTGCTTTCTGATACCATTGTTGTCCATGATATCGGTTTAATATCAACTTACTGAGCACTCAAGCTTCTCCCATACAGTATTGGACATGGCTGTCCAAATCTTAGAATCTAGGAAATTTCAACAAGAAACATCGTGAATTTGGCTGGATCATTCCACTTCAAGTGAGACTGCTTCAAAAACCAAAATAAAAACTAAGGCAACTTGAGCCATGATCAAATTTTGTAAAGTCGTTCTTCTGAAACAATGATGCTTTTCTGCATGTATTTTTTGCATGGCCAATAAAAGAAGTCTTTATGCATACACATGTGCATCTGAAGATTGTTAGTGCCCTTCCGTCATCAAATGAGGCCTTGGATTGAATAACGTTGGATTTGCCTTAGGGTAGTTTCTGTAAATGATTTAAATAAAAAATTCTCATTTTCCACATATAATTTTATGAAATAAAGTTGTTTTGATATAACCAAGTTAACCTGACAAACCATATCTTGCAGGTCATCTTTGCTTGCCAGAACCTTGCATTTCATGAATGGGTATTGCCTGTCTAATTTTGTAGCAGGCAGCAGTTGGTGACTCCAGTAAATTTTCAGTAGCAGTTATTGTGGTCACTTTGCATGCTGCGGTGTATATCTGTTGTCGCACCTAGACTTTTATTGGCTCCCACAAGATTCTCATTTTATGCTTCGTCAACACATATATAGATGGCACACTTTATTCAGCTTCTCTCTTGTGGCTTTTTGCTTCCTTTAGAGGAACAGTATCTTTCTTTAAGATGGCAATATGTAAACTCACAGTAGACAAGTTTGTGGAGAGTCTTTTCTTGGTGAGACCTATCAACCAATTCTCTTACTTTAGTAAGTTGTTGATTGCTGTCCTATGTATATTTCTGCTAATGGTTTAGAATCTTCTTTTTCCAATTGTAAAACGTACAACCTTCATTTTGTTGTAAGATATGCTGCTAGACAGGCAAATGTGGTTGCATGCTGTTGACACTTCATGTGACAGTCGTCCTGTGCATAATAACCTATTTTTTCATTGACAAAGCAGTGTAAACATATTGTGAATGGTTGCTTGCACACTGTAGGCCTATTCAGCTTGGACCTTGCACAGTGCTAAATCTTTGCATGGAAGTGAGAGGTTTACATCTGTTCCTCAACTGACTTCATGATTCTGTGCTGCTTGGATCAAAATTCTGCCATAAATATGGATTGGATAATGCTGAAGTTGCATCAATCCACACTTTTTTTGTTTTGGCTTCTCACATTGAGATTGGAGCTTCCATAGCACTTAAATTACTTGGTCTGCAGGGATGTCATGTCATCATAAGATAATATCTTTTGTGTGGATGAAAACCCACTTCCTTAAAATGGTGTCCCACAACAAGGGTACAGCCAGGCTACATGTAGATACATGGAGGTCAAAGTCGGGACAGTTGAACAAGAGTTTATGGCAGTTTATTATTATTTTGTATAATCAACTTTTTAATAAAATATATTTACAATGAGAGGTACTATTCAGTAAAACTGTTTTTCTAAGTGGTCAAATTCAATAGATTAAAATACATTAAACAATTTATTATTAAAGTTTAATTGTTGAACTGGCCCCAGACTATTCTTTAACAGAAAGAAATGTGTGAGACAAGTCAAATTTAGCCTAAACATGCCATGGTCCTAGCTAAACTTGTTAGGAAAAATAAAGGACTGCAGCCCTACACTTTACCAATCATCCTCCAATGGTTCAACTGGCCCAAATGGATGGTTCAACTGGCCCGAAGGAAAACATTTTTTGACGCTCATAATATGCTGGCCGTGGTAAGATATACACCAAAACCTAAAGTAGGGATATTTAGACAACTTTTTAAACTACCTTTTCCATCTTTGTTCTCCTTGAAAGCTGTGAAGGTATGCACACCGGAGAGCAATTTGTCACTTCCATAGCCTTCCATGTTAATTTTGGGCCTGAGGAGGGGGTCATGATCCAATGCCCCCCTAAATACGCCACTGTAATGATAATTATGTGACCACTTTGCTGAAGTTTCAATGGTTATTGGGAGTTAACATTAATGTCTCCACATCATCAAAACTATTCCGTTTATTCTTCTTGATGCTTCTATTGGCTGCATCTGGGATTCTTTTGTGGATTCTTGCTTCCACTGGCAGAACAATATCTTTTTTAAAGATGACGACATCTCTGACACCGAATAGCAGAGCGTGAAATTGAGAAAGACACTGTTGAGCAGGGACTCCTAGAGACTTCCCAGAAGAGCAGAAATTGGGGAACAACATGACAGATTCTTTTGTGCTTGTTGCCATGGCAACACATTATTGGTGGGTAGCTTGGTGTAGCCATTGCTGGGGGTGTTTTATGAGGTGTTGATTGTTGTAGTCTGAGTGTTTCTGAAAATGGTTCTGCATTCTTTTTGAACAAACGCCAGGATAAATCGGTAGGCATTATGGTACCTGTGAATGCTAATGGCATACAGTTTGGGCATCTGAATGCTGTGTTAGTTCTATCTATATCTGCTCTTTCACATTCTGCCATACATTCCTTGGTGAAATCCGGACATTTTGCAATGTCTATACCTTACTTTCTGAACATACATGGAATCTACACATCTTGTCCTGATAAAGAGGTCTAGAATAAAATATTATGAGACTGCCACACTGCGCCTTGAAAGATCAGACCACACTGAGTTATGTACTTTCTTGTATATGTCCTTCTGCCATTATACAAGTATAGTTTTGGTTGTGTGTTATTGGATTTTGAAATGAGACACCCGAAAGCATTTCCTCTGATTGTTTATTTCATGAAAACTATACTCAATTCTTGCCAGGTTATAATGGAGCAGTTTTTCCAGCATCTAGGGTGCAATATTTTTACAATAGAGCTCTTTTGTTTCTGCATGATTAGAAATTTAAGTAGAAAGTAGTGGAGGGATGGAGTGTGGCCTGCCCGAAGAATAGAAAGAACAAATCACCCACTGTAGACCAAATTGTCTGGCCAGTTCAGCTTTATATTATGTATGATATGGGAAAACGAACATCAACTTACCCTTAGCAAATGGGATTAACGCAGATCAGAGGTCAGATTGGCAAACCCTTGTTGGCCACCAGTGGCACACATAATATGAAAGAAATGTGTCATTCTAGCACTGCCCTGGTTGTTGTGTAAGATGAATGGATGATTGGGGCTTTATGTCCAATATCTATGAGTAGAAGGAGTACACGGAAAATACGGCAAAGGAGGATTGAAACAACTGTCAAACATAGGTCCAGGAGACTCTGCCAGAGGCTGGATTCGAATGTGGCACTCACCGATTTGAGGTCTTCATCTGCTACTGAAGATTAATAGTACCTTTTCCTCATCAATTGAGACCTTGAGTTGAATAATGTTGTATTTGCCCTTGGTTAGTGTCTGTAACTGATTTAAAGACAAAAACTTACTTTAGTAGCAGGCAGC
Source organism: Platynereis dumerilii (assembly GCA_026936325.1). Taxonomy (NCBI): domain Eukaryota; kingdom Metazoa; phylum Annelida; class Polychaeta; order Phyllodocida; family Nereididae; genus Platynereis; species Platynereis dumerilii. The sequence goes on from JAPTHN010000099.1 coordinate 714,093, forward strand.
AATTGAAGGCTCCAGTAAATTTCAGCAGCTGTAAATGTGGCCACTTTGCATGCTGCTGCGTATATCTGTCATCGCATCAAGACTTTTAATGGTTCACACAGGATACTCACTTTCCTCAACACATAAATGACACACAGAGCTCTTCTATCTTGTGGCTTTCTGTGGATTCTTGCTGCTTTTTGCTTCCTTTGGAGAAACAGTATCTCGTCTAAGATGGCAATATGTCTGACTCACAGTAGTTAAAGTTGTAGTCGCCACAACATCAAAGGTATTCCTTTTCTTCTTCTTGATGCATCTTTTGGCTGCATGTTAATGTGGATTTGTGGATTATTGCTTCCATTGGGGAAAACAGTATCTTTCTTAAAGATGCTGACATCCCTGACTCCCAACAGCTGAGCGTGAAATTGAGAGAGATGTAGTTGAGCCAATCTGGAATCTACAGTCTCTTTATGACCTCAGGTAGCTAGTAATGACTTCTGGGATCTGATTGGTCGAGAAAACAAGGGAATCAACATTCGCCGATTCACAAAGTTTTTGTGACATTAGTACTACCTGCTTGTCCACTGATACAATGTATGTCAACAGAAAGGAGTCTCAGTTGAGCAGGAACTCCTAGGCTACTGAGTTTCTTGTAAGCAACACATCATCGGTGGCTGTAGCCATTGCTGGGGTTATTTTATGAGGTGTTGATTTTCGTAGTCTGAGTGTTTCTGAAAATGGTCCTGCATTCCTGTCACACAAACATCAGCATAAATGAGGTGATTCTGCACCTCCCAAAGTGAAGGAGAGCTGGGGGTAAAGGTGATCATTGGTAGGCATTGTAGCACCTGTGAATGCTAACGGCACAAAGTGTATGATATATATGGACACCTGGATACTGTATAAATGCTATCTATCTTTTCTCTTTGACGTTCTACCTTCTATGCTAGGGTGAAATAGATATTTTGGAAGGTCTATATCATGATTTAAAAACACATATCCATACATTGAATCCATACACCTTGTCCGGATGAATAACTCTAGAATAAAATATTACAATGCCACCACACTACGCCTTGAGAGACTACATTGAGATGTGTATTTTTTACATCCCTTTTATGCCATTATACAACTGCTTTTGAGTGTGTGATATTGCGTTTTGGATGGAGCGCTTGTGTTTCTGCATGATTTGAAATTGAAGTAGAAAGTAGTGAAGCGATATGGAGTCTGGTCTGCCCCAAGTATATGAAAGACCACTTGTTTCTCATATCATCCACTGTAGATCAAATTGTCTGCCCAATTCAGTATCATATTATGCATGATTTGGGAATATGAACACTCAACTCACCCTAGCAAATGTGATTAACTCAGATCAGAGGTCAGATTGGCAAACCCTTGTTGGCCACCTATTGTAGTGCCACACAGAATATTAAAGCAATGATGTAGTTTTCTTTGACATGCCTTCTTGCTGACATTGCCCTGGCTGATTACGTTTCTCTCTATCACATTTCGACATATATGCTGAATAGACTGCCTCTGCTTATATATAAGATGAACGGATGATTGGGGCTTTATCTCCTATGTTTATGCTCTTGTTGGGCTATTTAGGACAGCTGGAGGACAATTAGGCTAAAGAGAATTGAAACAACTGTCGAACATAGGTCCATGAGACCCAGCCAGTAGGTTTCAACCTGGAGCCAACCAATTTACGGTCCACCAAGCTACAATAGAGCTAACCCTATCCTTTGTTGTATAAGAACAATTGAAAGAAAGTTTTTGATACACGGTTGTTTCATTATGGCTTTCTGATACCATGGTTGTCAATATTCTTCTGTGAACTATTCTATTTTAATGAAACCAAATTTTGACTGCTAACCTGAATCATCGCATGAAGCTTTCAGTAGATTCTTAGCAAGAATCAATACAAATAGTAGTGTGAAGTTTTCAATGCTGTAGTATCTTGTCAGATATCCATATGGCGTCAGTAGTAGGCCAATTACGTGGCAAATCAACACATTCATAAACTATTCAGTGGAATTGACTGAAACGCAGAGGTACAGTCAATAAATTGACAACATGTGAAGAGGTCAAGTAAATTTAGTCTTCACAGTATACATAAATAATACACATTGTTTATACGAAAGGAAATTACAATTTGGAGCATTTCCGGCAAAGCAAGTGTATGAAGGCTGTCTGGCATGTCTGCAGAACATGGTTTAGAAATAAACTTTCTTGTTTCCTCCCTGCTTTATATCTTCTTCTAATTTGCTTTATATTTTTCTTCTTATAGTTTATTACTTCAGTTTTCCTGGCCTCAAAAGAGGATGATTTGATTATAGGGAGAATCACAGAGAAGCTAAAAGCTCTCTCCTCCCCAGGATGACAAGAAAATGATTATTTTGAGATTAAAGAGATCTGTGTAATCTTCAGTTTCTATCGTCACATTGACTTATCATTTGTTATCTATTTGGGCACCTAGTTGGTGTATGTCGCTGACTTAGTCAGTGTGGTTTATGCAAGATATACATCAAATTATATGAGGGGAGTTCAGAAAGTTCTTACCGCTCTCGCAATTGCTCTGAAGAAATCCGTTTTTTGTGTCCGAGAGCAGGGCCTCGGGCCCTTTGTCATCATCAATGGCATTGTCATGTCAAAGTTGGTGTGGATCGAAAAGCATTTCACAGATGCAAGAACCACCTGAGGTTATATGTAATGACCAGTGTTTACACTGCTGCCAAAGATGCCCTGGCTTTTGTCTTATGTCTCACTGCTCTAAATAGTTAACTTTAATTGCCCAAAATCCTCTTTGCTGAGCAGAAGATTTCTGAGAAGCATCTTCTTCTTCCCTTTGGCCCTTCCGCCCGGAGACATAGTAGGGCACACCACAACCTCAGATTTATGCTTCAGCCAGTTACTAAAGATAGACAGATAGATAGATAGATTGATGGATAGATTGATAGATGAATGGAATGTAACTTTTAACAATTTATAGAGATGTGTCAATGTAATGATCATATCCCATTGAGTTATAAGGGGTTACTAAATTGCTCGAGGACACGGCGCATGCATTGCATGCTTTTTTTTTCAGTGTGGACCTATCATGTCATAGCTGGAGACTCCATTGGAAACTTCAACTTTGGTGCTTGCTGCATATTTGATGTCATAAGTGAAACTGGCCAATAGATTTCATGTGGACGACTTCATAATAGCCCGCCTTACAATTATGTCATGGCCAGAATAGCCAATAATCCCACTGCAAAAACTCAGGTGTTAATTTGGGGGGGGGAGGAGGCAAAGGGGGGATTGTTTATTTGGTGACTCTAAAAGTACCTGAAATTCAAGAAAGCATGGTTAATAGGATAACTAGCAATCAATCACAGTTGTTTTCGAACATGCTCTTGTTCTGGATTTGATATGGAGCTGTCAAGTTCAAACATTTGCATACTGTTTGTAGTTTTGTTGGCAGTCCCTTTAAGTGTAAAGCTGCAAACGATTACACAGTACCTGGTGTGAATATGTCAACATAAGGATCTATTGACCTCTTTTGAGCATAATGCATGCTCCCTCCCCCAGGAGTAGCCTGGCTTTGCCCCTAAGTTGTTGTTGTGGTATTATTGGCCACTTCGGCAATGATTTAACTGCAAGGCTATGATGAAACTGTCCACAACGAATATTGGCCAGTTTGACCTATGGCATCAATGATTGCACCAACCTTTGGCATCATTGTTCCACTCTGGCACTGAGAAAAAAGTTGGTTTGGTCAGATCAATTGTGAAAGCTGTAACAATTATCTGGCAGACCTTTCTGCATATTATGTCGAGCTATTCAATAACAAAGTGTTTTTTGTCAAATCTCCAAATGCACTTGAATTTTAATATTTCTTTTACCTTATAGCATAACTACAGGAGTGGCAAGGGATGGAAGTTAATTGCTCCCATTTCAATTTTGCTGCATTCGGTTTGCACAATCAGGAATTAGCAAACCCACATACATATCAGGTATTTTCAGTGTGCAAAATCATTCAGCATGTTGATGTTAAAAAATTCGAAATCCCAAATTATTATGGCCTGGATATAATGCCTATAAATTTCCTGAACATTGAAACTTGCTTGCCTTCTCTTGAAAACAATCCATATTATTCTGTTGCATCTGAACATAGGCGTAGGAGGTCAATTAATTTTGGGGGGGGGGGGGCAGCCCGAAAAATATTGCCCAAATTGCCCCAAAAAATAATTCACAAAATTTTCTTCCCGAAACTGCATGAAAAATTGACTTCCCAAACTTCCCAGCCCCCTGCCTCCTACGCCTATGCATCTGAAAACCATTGGACTCGCCTACATTTTTCCCTCAAAAGCCTTTCCTGGTCTTAGACTTGAAATAAGTCTAACTATGTTCATTACATCACACCATCAATTTAGATGGACAAAAAGCAACACGTTTGAAGAGTTCTGTTACTACTGATACATACATGATATTGTCAATGGGATATCCATTTGTGAGACCTGTGCATTGTTTACAAGGTTTTGTTATGTTCCAAAAGGAGCGGCCATATTTCGCTTGAGAAGGAAAATGTGGTCTTTCCATTGTTCGGTGCTACAACCATCTGAGAGAGCTATTAGAATGTGGTAACATGGCCATTAGAAGGTCTCAGATATTGTGGCAAACTCTGATGGCTTTTCTTCCTCCATTCAAGGGGGGGGGGGTTGGTCTAGTGGTAGCGTGCCGGACTGCCAATCGCTGGGTCCAGGGTTCGAGTTCAGCTCTGCAGGACGTAATGCCCCATTCATCCATCCTCCTTCCTCCATTCAATAGTCATCAACTGCACAATTCTCAAATTGCCTGAAGGTAAGCAGCCTTTTTTTGATTCACAGTGGGGTATGCCACTGTTATATTCCAAGTGGTAGATCATTTTAATAAATGGTAGATAGTTTTAGGCCTGCACAATTTAGTCTCTTCAGGTGTAGTTGATGTATAATTGATCATAACTCTTCTGAACTTACTTGTGCACTGTAGTTTATTGACAAAAGTTTTATGACAATAAGTAGTAATTGATTGAATGTCCAATTTCCTGTACACGCATAAGCAGCATAGTAGTGCTGGAGAATAAAAACAGTGTCATCAAAATTATTGCGCCAGGCCTCTTCTTGCCATGAGAAATATATCATATTTAAGCTTATGATTTGATATGGACCAGTGGCGTATTAAGGGGGGGCATTGGGCCTCGGCCCCCCTACTCAGGCCAAAAACTAACATGGAAGATATAGGAAAAGCTGCGGAGCAGCCCATATTCACCCCATGTAATGGGCCCCCCCCTCAGGCCATTGCTAGATACGCCCCTGTTATGGACAATTGGACAAGACTTGTCATCACTTTCAAAAAATATCACCTTTTACTGTAGGCATTTTAAGCCGCAGGAGGGCCATACCGGGATAAAATTTAAGGCAAAGCGATTCCATTTTTTTTGGGGTTCCTATGTGTCTAGAGAGTTACCAAAAAACGTTCCAGAAAATTTCATGGGTTCAAGTGCCCCTAATTTGCATATTCAAATGGCCACCATCTGAGAAGGAAACTTATCAATATCTCTAAAACTTACCAAGATAGAGCCACAAATAATAAACCAAAACATAGGTTTTTGGGCATGAGCAATCCAATGGTGCACTCAAATCTATGAATCACGCTCAAGGTAATTACCTAGGATGGGGTAAATCACATTTTTGATCCTGAAACTGGCCCAAAAGGCTGGTAAAAAAAGGCCCAAGATTTGATATGAAAAAAAAAACGTAAAATATATTTTAGTTAAAAACAGAGTACTTCCCCTTATAATGAATTGTATTTAAGTGGATCAATTGACAGTCATATGCAATATTTGGTATCTCATTGTGTCATTTTAGAAGCAGCAGGCAAGAATTGAAGAGTTTCCAAGATTTTTTGTGAATGATGGAAAATTCTCGCAATTTTAATAATTTACGGAATGTTGATCTGAATATATCAACATAGCTGGACTGCATAGTATCATATAATTACTACATGTAGGTATACAATGCTACTAGGTATTACAATGCATGGAGTATTGTGATCTTTCATCAACGACTAGGTTTTTTGGGCTCCCATGGGGTCCAGAGATCTACAAAGAATAGTTCTGCAGAGTTAATGGGTACAAGTGCCCCAAATTTGCATATTCAAAATGGCTGACATCTGAGAAGGAAAATCGTCTATATCTCAAAAACTAACCATGATACAGTGTCAAATGATACACCAAAACATATGTTTTTTGGGCATGAGCAATCCAATGGTGCACTCAAATCTATGATTCGAGGTCAAAGTAATGATCTAGGGTGGGGTGAAGCTCATATTTGGTCCAGAAACAGGCCTGGGAGGTAAAAGATGCCAAAGATTTGCAGTGGAAAAACAGCAAAATATCTCTCATTAAAAAAGTATGTCATTTACTCACCAATACAGCAGAGGAACTGGTCATGTCTTTGCTGTTGAGTTTCAAGTTGAAGCTGAATTGGAACATGCATAAATCAAGACAGTAACACTCTTTCTTCAAGATCTTTTACTCTGTGAGACAAACCATCCAGGTGTAAAACTAAGTACCATACATGTACCTCGAATGATCCCCGGCCTTCCTACAGTATTAAAGTAAAGTGACATTTTAATTACAGTCGGTGATGACAGTAAAAACAAGTCACACTGCCTATAAAACTTTTGACTGACAACTCATGTACATTATTGGTCATTGGTAGGACTAAGGATGCCCTTGAATGAAAATGATGAATATATCCTACTGTAATGATGCTTTTAGAGCATTCTAGTTTTTCTTGTTTATTACATTTGCCTTTCTGACACCCATGTGCCAAGGAAAGGACAGTTGCTACTTTGTTCTCTAAAGAAAAAGCAGACGACTGTCACAGAGATATTTGCAGGAAGAACATTTTTTTATGTATGTATTTTCATTTAGTACAGTCAAAAATTTGAAGTGTGGTGTAATGAACAACTCTACCAAAAATGAAATAATCTTTATCCTTGATATAACACTCAGCATACTTGACAGCAATCATACAAAATATTATAGTGTTTGCCTATGTGAGGCATGTAGAAAAACAATGTCAGCCAATTTTCTTTGCTGTAGTCGGAGTTAGGTATGGTTCAAAGTCTTTGATATAAGTAAGTGAAACACAGTCCCAATGTTATTTCATAGGGAAGGGTGATTCACTTACTTTTTAAAGACTTTGTCCAATAGTCCCATACCTAACTCCGACTACAGAAAAGAAAATTGGCTGCCATTGTTATCCAATATGCCTCACACAAGTCTCACATATCGGCCTTAATGACCCAATATGTTTTCCCCTCATCGGATGAGAATTTTATGCTTCCACGAACAGTTCAGTTGAGGATTTTTAGCATGGATGCAATGGCACAATATCAGGCATTTTACTTACTTACAGGCGACACTGTAGGACTCACAGAGCCTGCCAACAAATTTCTTATTATCAAGTTTTCAATATCTGAATTAATGTCATTCCCAGGTGCCTTTATTTAGAAGCACTGAACCTTACTTCTTTTAAACATATTTTTTATACTGAATTTGTGTCGTTCCTAAACGCCATTACCAGGAGCACTGAATCATCATCCAGATCTTCTCTAGCACAATGCACACAAATGTAAACATATTTTTTTATTAACAAGTTTTCAATCCTGAATAAATTCACGTCGTTCCGAGGTGCCATCACCTCAGGATTGTTAAATCTTATTTTTTAACAACATATCATTGATCCAAAATTAACATTCCCTGTATGGCTGTACAGTCAGACAAAAAAATATTCAGACACTTGCTTTTTTCTTTTTATTTTGAAGGAATTACAAAGTAAGCAATGATGCAATCGAAATCATCCTAGGTATTAAATGTAACCTGTGAAAAGCAAATGTATTACAGATTGATACAAAATCAGATGAAAATAGCTACTTTTGTCGATTTCAAGAAGCAAAAATTCTTCAGACACTTTTACAAAATTGTAGAAAGTGAACTGTTTACTAATATTTATCCCAAATACTGCTAATAAACTACCATCAGATCATTGATACCACATTGGATGACAAGTGTGATCATCATTTTAGAAAATTTGGATGAATATAATATGTGAGGTTAACATCTGATTCAGTTTATCACATTTTCTTGACTAATGTGGCTAAAATCTGTCAGATATCAATTGGAAATATTTCAGAATATCATAAGATGACAATTATTAACTGTTCTATCCTAATAAAACTGAAATACAAGCTTACTTGAAAAATTGTATGTTCTTTGGTGTTTGTCTTTTGCTTTTGGCTCCAACCGCTCTCTGAACCCTTGCCCCTTGTGCCACTGAAATCCATCACTTAATCAATAAAATTGCATGGCCTCCCTAAGGTTGTTCACTCAATTTCATATACAGGAAAGCCAGTTCACACCAGTTGTTGACAAAATGTATGCCTGTGCCATAACAAAATCATGGTATGCTTTCATTGAGCAATTTCCGATGAAATAGCGATGAGCCCTAAGAATCACATTTTTGACCCCTTCACAAATGAAGTTAAAAGTGTCCCATTCTGTTGCCAATAGATCCATTCATTGAATATAACTTGAAAGAGATAATGAATGTTGCTTTTCGAAAATTTGTTTGATTTTTGTGCGACATGGACATGTTTTTGCTTTTGTTAATTGTACAAATAAATATAAAAGCGCATTGAACTTACTATGTGGCCTCCAGCTTTTTATATTCAGACTCAAAGTTTTAAGAATACGTTTCTAAGACAAGCAAAAACAATTTGAATCAATACAAGGCATGTTTGGGTCGAAACAGTGCCCGGAAATGTGATAAACTGAACAATGTTTATCTCCAAATATTTATCCAAATTTTCTCAGTCACAACTACCATTCTATGCTGTTTTAGTGGTCCCTAAGTAGTTTATGAACAGTATTTTGAGATAATTACTAACAAATAATAGTTAATAATAAACTTTCTACAACTTTCTGAGATTGTCTGAATAATTTTTGGTTCATGGAGTCAACAGAGGTAGCTTTTTTTCCACCAGATTTCTTGCCAATTTGCAGTAAATTTGTTTCAAGCAGGTTACATATAATTCCAAGCATGTTTTTTCATGCATGTTTCATTGTTTACTCTTTAACGATAAAAAAAAAAGAGTACCATTACATCAGGAGAGCTGAATTATTTCGTATTGACGTATCTATCATCATGAATAAATGTTGGTCTGAGGCGCCATTACATCAGGAGAGCTGAATTATTTTGTATCAACATATCTTCAATCCTGAATAAATGTTGTTCCGAGGTGCCATTACATCAGGAATGATGAATTATTTTGTATCAACATATCTTCAATCCTGAATAAATGTTGTTCCGAGGTGCCATTACATCAGGAATGATGAATTATTTCGTATCAACATATCTTCAATCCTGAATAAATGTTGTTCCGAGGTGCCATTACATCAGGAGAGCTGAATTATTTTGTATCAACATATCTTCAATCCTGAATAAATGTCGCTCCGAGGCCCCATTACTTCTGGAGCGCCAAATCCTCTTCCGTAACATTGATTTTTCCAATGCACACTATGAGAAGGTCCAATAAAGCCGTAAGCATAACACAATGGTTCTTTGGAACACTGCTCTTTGCACCAGGCCTCACTGGTTGTGTCACCCAAAAAGAAGAATTTTGGGGGATCGCCTATCCTGCTGACAGTTAACAAGCCTTGTACATTGTAATGTCCAGGGTATGATACCCAGCATTCTGCAAGTACAAGATAACAGGGTTATATTGGTGCCAAATATAAATTCATAGAAACAATGCCAGCTCAAACACTTATGTACTGTAGTTGGTTGACAAACACAGGATGTTTCCAACTGATGCTAACAAGGCTGCAGCTTTGCATTCATTGCATCACTACAGTGATTGTTTTAGATGTCTTAGACTCTTTACCCCTAAAACATCATTTTTAATATGCAAATTTAAAAAAAGAATTGTGGCAGAGTGAAGAATGACCACGTTGACCACAAATGTGTCCTATGACATGCGGCTGAGCAGAAAAAAAAAAAAAAAATGCACCACAAGTTATCATATGACCTAGAGTTGCAATTATAGACATAAACTGACAAAATAGAATTGTGGCAAACTGAAGTTGTAAAATTAATCTTGCTATGATTCAGGCCTAGTTGTCAAATTTCTGACTATAATGAGATAAAGCTCAGTTGCTTGTCAGAATAACTGCTCAGAATAAACTTTTAAAAAAAGGCAATGTTTGCCTAAATCTGTGATCTTGATAATTCTGAACATTTCAAATTGCTCTCGTGACTTGTTAAACTTCACGAAAAATGGCACACCATAATGATAATGAAAAATGTTTCTAAGACGTTTGTTTATATTTACCAGCTGAGGTTGGTACTGGATACAGTCTCTGTAACACACCTTCTGAAGTAAGGTCTTCAGTCTTGTTAAATATTGAACAAAAGAAGTTTCCATTCTGATCTTCTTCTACCTTGAAACCCCTGCAACGATAGGTTTCCATGCATTGGACAGCACATTTCATCATGAAACGCATTGGAGCATTTGAGCCTTGGAGGCGTTGGCTGAAAGTTGCACCAAGAACTGAAATAAAAATTTCAATTAATATTTTCTTGATCGTAAAATCCTTGATGTTAAAATGGATCCTTCTTCTTTAATCATAAACTCAAATTTATGCTACTCGCCTGATTCATCACATGAAGTTATCAATAAATTGTCGGAAAGAATTAAAGCTAAAAGTAGCCTGAAGGTTTCCATGTTGGACTTCCTTAACAGATACAAGAATGGCATCTGTTGTTTTCAATATCAATCAAACACATCAATAAATTATTCAGTGGTTCAGAAGAATTGATTGACTTGCCATTATAATTTTCAACAGTCAATACATTGAAAACGTGCGAAAGGTCGAGTATCATATAACGATTGTGTACAAATCCATTACAATATGCAGATAATGACAGAAAGTAAAATCATCAGGTGAAGATGATTGCAAAAATGTACATGTACAAGTATAAACTGTCACAGTTCTGTGTCTTATCATAAATGCCACATGAATGAGAGTTTATGATCTGGATATAAGTCTGTATCTTATTTTGGTGCCAAAATCTACACAGGGGGAGAGGGGAGAGTAAGCAGGCACACATGCATTGTGCTACAGGCGCTATGTGTACGGATATGGCAACTTCGATCCAAAACGAGTGAAGTCAACAGGGGAACAAGCAGTCACCTGGCAAGTCTTTTCACCAATTCTGACCGACTTTAAAAGTCAAAGAAAAAGAGCAAAGACTTTGTTTCCTTTGATGAGTAATTTAGGCATAATATTATCTTAGTGCATTTAAAATATTTCACCGAGTACTGAAGTTTGAACCCTCATTTGAACCCTCCATAAGGCTCCATTTTATACTGGAATTGTCCAACACTGCATCTGAACAGTTGTTGTACATGTATGAGAACAATTGAAAGACATTTTAAGACACACGATTATTTCCTTCTTGCTTTCTGATACCATGGTTGTCAATCATAAAGGTTTAATATCAACTTACTGAGCACTCGGGCTTCTCCCATACAATATTGGACATCGCTGTCAAATTTTAGAATCTAGGAAACATTATTATTGTCTCTGAGAACTATGTACACTGCTCACACATATACAAACACACGCATTTTAATGCAGCCTAAAAACTTACTTTTAATTAAGGTATTGTCATACAATTTTACACTTAGATCACTAACTATCTAGTCTTAAGGTCTGCAAAATTTCATTAAGAAACATCGTGAAATGGCTGAATCATTCCACTTCAAGTGAGACTGCTTCAAAAACCAAAACAAAAACTAAGGCAACTTGAGCCATGATCAAATTTTGTAAAGTCGTTCTTCTAAAACTATGATGCTTTTCTGCATGGCCTTTTTGCATGGCCAATAAAACAACCTTCGGTCATCAAATGAGGCCTTGGACTGAATAACATTGGATTTGCCTTAAGGTAGTTTCTGTAAATGATTTAAATATAAAATTCTCAATTTCCATATATAATTTTACAAAATAAATTTGTTTTGATATAACCAAGTTTTAACCTTACAAACCATATCTTGCAGGTCATCTTTGCTTGCCAGAACCTTGCATTTCATGAATGGGTATTGCCTGTCTAATTTTGTAGCAGGCAGCAGTTGGTGACTCCAGTAAATTTTCAGTAGCAGTTATTGTGGTCACTTTGCATGCTGCGGTGTATATCTGTTGTCGCACCTAGACTTTTATTGGCTCCCACAAGATTCTCATTTTATGCTTCGTCAACACATAGATGGCACACTTTATTCAGCTTCTGTCTTGTGACTTTCTATGGATTTGTGCTGCGTTTTGCTTCCTTTAGAGGAACAGTATCTTTCTTTAAGATGGCAATATGTAAACTCACAGTAGACAAGTTTGTGGAGAGTCTTTTCTTGGTGAGACCTATCAACCAATTCTCTTACTTTAGTAAGTTGTTGATTGCTGTCCTATGTATATTTCTGCTAATGGTTTAGAATCTTCTTTTTCCAATTATAAAATGTACAACCTTCATTTTGTTGCAAGATAAGCTGCTAGACAGGCAAATGTGGTTGCATGATGTTGACACTTCATTCGGCAGTCTTCCTGTAATGACCTACGAGGGGTTTTCCAAAAGTTCTGTCCAACTTGCCATAACTTTTGCAATATTTAATACAAAAACATGATATTTGGGCCAGGTAATATTGGAGTAATTTTTAAATGATCCTCAAAAAATCAGATCATAGAGACAAAACTAATGGTTAATTTGTTGCTATGGAAACTAAAAGACATGAAATGAGGCCCAGGGCACTATTAGAGACAGAGATTCATTATATCTTGTCAAAAAATCAATTCTTATCAGGGTTACAGGACAAGAAACCTATTAAAAATATCCTTAACATTACACTATTTCTTGTAGTAATGAACTGGACTCTGAGTACATTTCCTCAAGCCTTATATGCCTTAAAAAATCAATGCCTTATAGTCCTCATATTTAGATAACAGTTGTTGTTTCGCAGATTTTTTGTTCTTTGAGATGGATTTTCCATAAGTTGTGTCCAACCTGTCATAACTTTTGCTTGATTTTATATAGAAAAATAATATTTGGGTCAGTTGATATTGAAGTAATTTGCAAATGTTCCCCGAAAAAATCTGATCAAAGAGGTGAAAATAAATTGTTGATTTGTTGCTATGGAAACCAAAAGTCACGAAATGCGGCCGAGAGCTTGTAAATAGACACATACTTGATATATCTTGTCAAAATATGTAATTATTACATGTGATACAGAACAGAATGTTTTCAAAACATTCATAGCCATTTCACAACTTCCTAATCTAATGACTGGGACCTTGAAAGTACATTTTACAGACTTTCCAGTCATGTCTAAATAAGATACCTCAGTCTTCATGTCAAGGTCAGTTTTGGCATTGTGCAGGCTTCTTTTTCAGGTTTTCGAAATGTGTGTTCTCTTCATTCAGAAAAAGTTTGTACTATGTTCATTTGGTTCTGTCACTCATACTGTCTTCTTTGAATATATGAGAAAAGGTTCTTACTCTCTCTGCTAGTTTTTATCCTATCAAAATGAAGAGATGTCTCAGGTATATATGATGTCATCCATATCCAAGAAAATGCTCATCTCATAAAAAACTGAGAAACTGCATGAGTGATGGTAAAGTAACTAAGATGTAATGATAATACCACTTTACACTGTTATTAATGAGTTTACAATTAACTCATTGTATTTCATGAAAAAAAATTATGAATATACTTTAATTTGATAAGTCAAGACACAGATAATGCAAGCAGGTGTTCAGTTCGTTTTGAGGGAGCACAACAAAGTCTGGGCCGCATTTCATGACTTCTGGTTCCATGGCAACAGAATAAGCATTTGTTTTTAATTTTATGATCTGATTTTTTGGAAGTTATTTGCAAATTACGTCAATATTAGCTGACCCAAATATCATGTTTCTACATCAAAGCAAAGTTTTTTACACTAACAGTGACTTTAAAGGTTTTCTTTCTTGTAAGTCCGAAACATTTACTGTTGTTAGTCTCAATTGCCAGTCTTTGAATGCCAAGTTTGAACTCATCAAGGCTTATATAGAGGACTTTAATACTGATTCTAATAAAATATGCGCTTTATGTCTACAGGAGACCTGGCTCACAGAGGGTAGCGACCTTTCCTTGCTTCAGCTTGAGGGTTATAATCTTATTTCTTCTGGTAAGTCATCCAGTGCACATGGAGGTGTAGCTATATATTTAGATAATAGATTGGAATACAAGAAAATTAACTATGATTTTGACTCTTCAAACTGGGATGGCCAATTTATTGAAATTTCTATTGAACAAGATTTGCAAAATAGATGCTGTAGAAAGATTTTAATAGCTAACATCTATCGACCACCAAGACAAAATTTAGAAAATATTACTGGTTTTACTGAAGACCTGAATAAATTTTTTAGTGAATTTGAAAATGTAAATAATATTATTGTTGCGGGTGACTTCAATATAGATTTATTGAAATTTAAAGAAATTAATAGCTTTAACAATTTTCTAGAATGTGTATTATCTTCTGGACTTATACCGAAAATTACTTTCCCAACACGACTCACAAATAGGAAAGGAACATTAATTGATAATTTTTTTGTAAAAACTCCAGATGATTCCACTTCTATACCCGCAGGTATTTTATTAAGTAGTATTTCGGATCATCTACCTTACTTTATTTGTCTAGATCATCTCTATTACAAAAAATCTGACTCTAAATATATTCAAATTTCTCCCCCTTTCAAAGAAGCAATTGGAAAAATCAAAAATGAACTTCTGAGTCCATACGTTATACAACAATTCAATGACATATCAGGTTCTAGTAGAAACGCAAATGATTGCTATGAAGAATTTAATACAATTCTATCAAATATTTTAAAGAAACATCTTCAGCCTAAAACCATAAAGTATAAGAAATATAAGCACAAGAAATCCGAATGGATTAGTCAAGGCATTCTAAAATCAATTCATTATAAAGACAAACTTTATGTAAAACTTAAATCAACCCCTAAAGGTACCAATCAATACACTGCCATTCATACAAATTTTTCAACATATAATAGAATTTTGAAAAAGGCCATACTGGAAGGAAAGAAAATGTATTATCAAAGTAAATTTACTAAATTTAAGTCTGATATAAAAAATACATGGGCAACTATAAATGAATTACTGAGTAGGAAAAAAGAAAATAATAACTGCACAAACTATTTTGTTAAGAGTGGGGTACAGATAAATGATGCCAAGGCTATCTCAGATGAATTCAATTCTTATTTTGTAAATATAGGTCCTACTCTCGCACAAAATATAACACCACCTGAAAATAAAAGTTACAATGATTACCTATCAAATCCAGTTGTAAACTATTTGAAATTCAAGTACATTGACAAAAATGAAGTTATTCGAATCATAGATTCTTTGAAGCCAAAATCAAGTAAAGGACATGATTTGACTTCCAATAAATTGCTGAAAAATTTAAAACACGAAATCTCGAGTATTCTGGCAGAATTGATAAATAAATCTTTTAGGGATGGACTATTTCCAGATTTACTGAAAATAGCAAAAATTAATCCTCTGTATAAAAAAGATAATGCACATTTCTTTGAAAATTATCGACCCATATCGATTTTATCTAGCGTGTCTAAGGTCTTTGAGAAAATTATTTACAATCAAATCTATGAACATTTCTCTGAATTGAAGTTATTTTATAAAAGTCAGTATGGCTTCCGTTCTTGTCACTCCACCGAGTTGGCCTCCCTGGAATTAGTAGACAGAATAATACAAGACATGGATAAAAACAAGTGCCCTATCAATATTTTCCTGGATCTCTCAAAGGCCTTTGACACGCTGGACCATAAAATTCTATTATCTAAATTAAAACATTATGGCTTCAGGGAAAACTCACTTAGTCTTCTACACAGCTACTTAAGCAACAGAGTACAATTTGTTGAATTTAACAATGTAGCCTCAAATAAATTACAAATAAAGTGTGGAGTCCCACAGGGCTCCATACTTGGCCCATTATTGTTCATCATTTACATGAATGACTTCCCCAAAGCTACCAATTTATTCACTCCAATCATTTATGCAGACGACACAACTCTTTTTACCAGCTTAAATGCAAACTCTATTAATAACAGTGTTTCGACCCTTAATGATGAATTAAAACAAATAGTAGATTGGTTAAAATTGAATAAACTTTCTTTAAATACTAGCAAAACCAAAGCTATAATTTTTCATACTCCACAAAGACAAGTTACTGCCCCTAAATTATTTTTGGATGGCACAGAAATAGAGTTTGTCAAAAAATTTAACTTTTTGGGAATCATACTTGATGAAAACATGAAATGGAAAGATCACATTCAGGGTCTGTCTAAAAAAATATCAAAAACGCTAGGAATTATGAACAAAATCAAAAAATTATTGCCCTCTCACGTTCTACTACAAATATATAATGCTCTTATTCTCTCCTATTTGAATTATGGTCTCATGGTCTGGGGTTGGTCCTCTAGTAAACTTTTTAAATTACAAAAGAGAGCAGTCAGAATAATTAGTAAAAGTAGCTACAATTCGCATACCTCACAACTTTTTAAAAAAATTTAACTTACTTAAACTGAAGGATCTGTGTGCACTGGGTGATTACAAATTTTGCTATAAACTCCATAACAATATGTTACCAGAATATTTCAATATTGATATGATTGATAGATTAAATGCTTATCGTGGTCATTCCCACAATACAAGAATTGCAAATGATGTGCCGCTACCCTCTGTGAGACATGAGTTTGCAAGACACAGTATTTCATATATTTATCCATCAGTTATAAATGAAATGGCTGCCAACTTTAAAGAAAAATTAACTACTCATAGCCTTGATGGTGTCAAATTTTATTTCAAACGATTGACAATTGATTCTTATACTTCAGAATGTCCTTCTACAAATTGCTATGTTTGTGCAAATTAGTAAATCTGTTTCACTTCAATTTTGTGAGTTATCACATCTATCACACTTAATTTCATTTTTTTTATCATAGAGTTGCCTGCGAGTAATGGTGCATATGACTATATCTAGATAATATAAGTTGACCAAATTCCGTATTTCGTTTTCTGTTTCCTTTTAATTTTTTTTTAATTTTTTTTTTTTTTTTTTTTTATTCTTTTCTATTACCATTTAATTTATGTTATTATCATAATATTACTTTATGTATGCCTAGTTTTGATACCCATGAGCGGCAACTATGCCTTCGGGTATCAATTTTGTATTTACTTGTTTATTTTGTATATAAGCGATAATAAAAAAAAATCTGAATCTGAATCTGAAGCATGCGAAAGTTATGACAAGTTGGACAGAACTTTTGGAAAACCCCTCGTATTTGTTCATTGACAAAGCAGTGTAAACATATTGTGAATGGTTGTTTGCACACACAGTAGGCCTATTCAGTTTGGACCTTGCACAGTGCTAAATCTTTGCATAGAAGAGAGAGGTTTACATCTGTTCCCTAAGTGACTTCATGATTTTGTGTTGCTTGGATCAAAATTCTGCCATGAATATGGATTGGATAATGCTGAAGTTGCTATATATCTCTACATCAATCCTAACTGACATAAATGGAGTGACTTAGAATTTCCAAAACTGATTGAAAATGAAAAGTTAAAACTAAAAACAACTTCCAGCAGGTTCGTCTTCTCTTGCTTGAACCAACAGGAGCTAACAGGCCAGTTGAACCACCCTTGATTTTTCACCAGGTGGAGCAGGCATGGGAACATACATACAACCTTGTGTTAGGCCTTATTAGGTTAGTCTTTTCCATGTGGATCTTTTGGCTCCGAGACACATGGTAAGGAAATAATCACACTTTTTTTCGTTTTTCGCATGAAAATTTTAGTTTCTCACATTGAGATTGGAGCTTCCATAGCATTTAAATTACTTGGTCTGCAGGGATGTCATGTCATCATAAGATAATATCTTTTGTGTGGATGAAACCCCACTTCCGTAAAATGGTGTCCTACAAAAAGGGTACAGCCAGGCTATATGTAGATACATGGAGGTCACAGCGGGGGCAGTTGAACCAGAGGAGCTTATGGCAGTTTATTATTATTTTGTGTAATCAACTTTTTAATAAAATACATTTATAATGACAGATTTTCTAAGTGGCCAATTACAATAGATTAAAATACATTAAAAAATGTATTATTAAAGTTTAATCGTCGACTGGTTCAACTGGCCCCAGACTATTCTTTGAGCAGAAAGAAATGTGTGGGACATGTCAAGTTTAGCCTAAACATGCAATGGTGCTAGCTAAACTTGTCAGGAAAAATAAAGGACTGCAGCCCTACACTTTACCAATCATCCTCCAATGGTTCAACTGGCCCAAATGGATGGTTCAACTGGCCCGAAGGAAAACATTTTTTGACGCTCATAATATGCTGGCCGTGGTAAGATATACACCAAAACCTAAAGTTGGGATGTTTAGACAACTTTTTAAACTACCTTTTCCATCTTTGTTCTCCTTGAAGGCTGTGAAGATATGAAGAGTGCACACAGGAGAGCAATTTGTAAAATTTGGTTCAACTGGCCCAGCTCTCCCCTATGTGACTCTCCATCACTTCCATAGCCTTCCATGTTAATTTTGGGCCTGAGGAGGGGGTCATGATCCAATGCCCCCCTAAATACGCCACTGTAATGATAATTATGTGACCACTTTGCCAAAGTTTGTTCATGGCCACATCTAGATATCTTAGAATTTCAATAGTTATAGGAGTTGTCACCACATTATCAAAACTATTCCTTTTATACTCCTTGATGCTTCTTTTGGCTGCATCTCGGATGTTTGTGTGGATTCTTGCTTCAACTGGCAGAACAATATCTTTGTTAAATATGACACCGAATAGCTTAGCGTGACATTGAGAAAGACATAGTTGAGCAGGAGCTCCTAGAGACTTCCCAGAAGAGCAGAAGAGCAGAAGAGCAGAAATTGGGCCACAAAATGACAGATTCTTTTGTGCTTGTTGCCATGGCAACACATTATTGGTGGGTAGCTTGGTGTAGCCATTGCTGGGGGTGTTTTATGAGGTGTTGATTGTTGTAGTCTGAGTGTTTCTGAAAATGGTTCTGCATTCTTTTTGAACAAACGCCAGGATAAATCGGTAGGCATTATGGTACCTGTGAATGCTAATGGCATACAGTTTGGGCATCTGAATGCTGTGTTAGTTCTATCTATATCTGCTCTTTCACATTCTGCCATACATGTATATGCCTGAGTGAATCCGGACATTTTGCAATGTCTATACCTTAATTTCTGAACATACATGGAATCCACACATCTTGTCCTTATAAAGAACACTGGACTAGTACTACTAGAATAAAATATTATAAGACCACACTGCGCCTTGAAAGATAAGACCACACTGAGTTATGTACTTTCTTGTATATATACATCCTTCTGCAATTATACAACTATAGTTTTGAGTGTGTTATTGCATTTTGAAATGAGACGCCTGAAAGTGTTTCCTCTTATTGTTTATTTCATGACAACTATACTCATTTCTTGCCAGGTTATAATAGGGCAGTTTTTCTAGCATCTAGGGTGCAATATTGCTACAATAGAGCTCTTTTGTGTCTGCATGATTAGAAATTGAAGTAGAAAGTAGTGGAGGATTATTGATGGAGTCTGGTCTGCCCAAAGTATAGGAAGAGCAATTGTTTCTCGTAATCACCCACTGCAGACCAAATTGTCTGCCCAATTCAGTGTCATATTATATATGATATGGGAATATGAGCACTCAACTCACCCTAGCAAATGTGATTAACTCAGATCAGTGGTCAGATTTGCAAACCCTTTACTTGTTGGCCACCAGTGGCACACATAATATGAAAGAAACATTGCAATTTACTTTGACAAGCCTTCATTCTAGCACTGCCCTGGTTGTTGTGTAGATGAATGGATGTTTGGGGCTTTATGTCAAAAATCTATGCAAAGATGGAGGACACGGAAAATACGGCCAAGGAGGATTGAAACAACTATCCAACATATGTCCAGGAGACTCTGCCAGAGGTTGGATTCGAATGTGGCACTCACCGATTTGCAATTAACCAAGCTAACATTGAGATAACCCTCCTCCTTGTTGTATGAGAACAATTGAAAGAAATTGTAAGACACTTGGTTGTTTCATTCTTGCTTTCTGATGCCATAGTCTGTTATTCATGTCAGTAACATACGGGGTACTCAAGTACCTCCTATATAATATTTCTGATACCATAGTCTGTTAGTCATGTCAGTAACATCACAGGGACTTCTAATTTCACAGATACTTAATATTACACATATAATATAAATTGAGATCACCATTTTTGCAGTGTTAACATAACTATTTCCAGTTAATCATACACATTGAAATTTGAGTCGATCACCCTGAAATTCTTCACATTTGTAGGAAAATACCCAGTCTTGAACATATGTAATTTCATGAAGCTACTGCAAGTAGTTCTTCCGTACTGGTTGAACATATGTAATTTCATGAAGCTACTGCAAGTAGTTCTTCCGTACTGGTTGAAAGTCTATTTCAGCCTTCTCCAGGGCTTGAGTCCTATCAGACACCAGCAGTTACCAGGAAATCTCTGATTTTTTGTCATAAAATAACCTGGTCTTAAATAAACATACCTGCCAGTACCCTAAGTTTATCCACAGATATTCCTTGACATAAAAGTCAAATGCATGCTTAGTGCATTATGAATCTTCAGTACTAACAAGAATAACTTTCCCAGGCAAAGTAAATTTTTCTAAGAGGTACTTTCAGCTTTTGTCAGCCATTTTGAAAGTCATCCTGCAACAAGTACAGTGAGTGTCCATAAAAATCTAAAAACATCACTTTTGGTTCAACATTTTAACATATTAATAAAAACGATTTTTTTTCACTTGCTTAAGAAATTTCAGTGTCCATGTGAAAGGCCCTAATCCAACATCAGCCTAAATTTATGGTGACTCAAAGCACAAAAAAAAGATAAAAAGCTTTCCCACGAATTAATTTGTGAGTGACAGATGACCACTACTGTTCTTAATCGAACCTTGGGTGCTGTTTTCACCAGTGAACAACAAAACATGTTCACAGTTCCAAACAAAGTAATTGTTTTCAAACCAAAACTGATGAATATTTGAGATTTTCTGGTAACTGCTTTTGTCCCGTAAGTCCTGGGAAAAATAAAAATTTGCTGATTTTGTTTGTCCTGTTCAACAGGAACCGCTTGAAATACCCAAACAAAATTTTACACAGTTTATATCCAGGTGTTTTTGGACAAACCTAGATAATTTTGGAATTAAAATATCAATATGTTTAGCCACAGGATGGTGTCAAAGTTGGCATGTGTTTTGCGAAAAATAATGATTCCCCTTTATGCTATATATACATATATGTTTATGGACCATGCCTTAGAAGCCCCTATGAGTAACATACGGGGTACTCAAATATAATAATAAATAAATATAATAATCTTGGATTTGCCATTGGTTAGTTTCTGTAACTGATTTAAAGATAAAAACTTTCAATTTCCATAATTGTATGAAATAAATTCCTTCTGATTTAACCAAGTTAAACTGACAACCCACATCTGGCAGTTCATCTTTGCTTCTCAGAACCAAGCATTTCATGAATGGATATTGTCTGCTTACTTTAGTAGCAGGCAGCAATTGAAGGCTCCAGTAAATTTCAGCAGCTGTAAATGTGGCCACTTTGCATGCTGTGGTGTATATCTGTCGTCGCACCAAGACTTTTAATAGTTCACACAGGATACTCACTTTCCTCAACACATAAATGGCACACTTTATTCACCTTCCATCTTCTGGCTTTCTGTGGATTCTTGCTGTCTTTTGCTTCCTTTGGAGAAACAGTATCTCGTCTAAGATGGTAATATGTCTGACTCACAGTAGTTAAAGTTGTAGTCGCCACAACATCAAAACTATTCCTTTTCTTCTTCTTGATGCATCTTTTGGCTGCATGTTAGTGTGGATTTGTGGATTATTGCTTCCATTGGGGAAAACAATATCTTTCTTAAAGATGCTGACATCCCTGACTCCCAACAGCTGAGCGTGAAATTGAGAGAGATGTAGTTGAGCCAATCTGGAATCTACAGTCTCTTTATGACCTCAGGTAGCTAGCATTGACTTCTGGGATCTGATTGGTCGAGAAAACAAGGGAATCAACATTCGCCGATTCACAAAGACTTTGTGACATCAGTACTACCTGCTTGTCCACTGATACAATGCATGTCAACAGAAAGGAGTCTCAGTTGAGCAGGAACTCCTAGGCTAGAGACTTCTTGGAAGAGCAGAAATTGGGAAGCAAAATGACAGATTCTTTTGTGCTTGTTGTCATGGCAACACATCATCGGTGGCTGTAGCCATTGCTGGGGTTATTTTATGAGGTGTTGATTTTCGTAGTCTGAGTGTTTCTGAAAATGGTCCTGCATTCCTGTCACACAAACATCAGCATAAATGAGGTGATTCTGCACCTCCCAAAGTGAAGGAGAGCTGGGGGTAAAGGTGATCATTGGTAGGCATTGTAGCACCTGTGAATGCTAACGGCACAAAGTGTATGATGTATATGGACACCTGGATACTGTATAAATGCTATCTATCTTTTCTCTTTGACGTTCTACCTTCTATGCTAGGGTGAAATAGATATTTTGGAAGGTCTATATCATGATTTAAAAACACATATCCATACATTGAATCCATACACCTTGTCCGGATGAATAACTCTAGAATAAAATATTACAATGCCACCACACTACGCCTTGAGAGATCGGACTACATTGAGATGTGTATTTTTTACATCCCTTTTATGCCATTATACAACTGCTTTTGAGTGTGTGATATTGCGTTTAAGATAGAGCTCTTATGAGCGCCCAGAACTGGGCTTAGAGGGCTGCACTTACCATATCTATCTATCTATCTATCTATCTATCTATGTTTCTGTATGATTTGAAATTGAAGTAGAAAGTAGTGGAGCGATATGGAGTCTGGTCTGCCCCAAGTATATGAAAGACCACTTGTTTCTCATATCACCCACTGTAGACAAAATTGTCTGCCGAATTCAGTATCATATTATGTATGATATGGGAATATGAACAGTAATTGAACACTCAACTCACCCTTAGCAAATGTGATAAACTCAGATCAGAGGTCAGATTGGTAAACCCTTGTTGGCCACCAGCGGCACACAGAATATGAAAGCAATGTTGTCTTAGTTTTCTTTGACATGCCTTCTTGCTGACACTGCCCTGGCTGAGTACATTTCTCTCTATTACGTTTCGACATATACATGTATATGCTGAATAGACTGCCTCTGCTTATATATAAGATGAACGGATGATTGGGGCTTTATCTCCTATGTTTATGCTCTTGTTGGGCTATTTAGGACAGCTGGAGGACAATTAGGCTAAAGAGAATTGAAACAACCGTCGAACATAGGTCCATGAGACCGAGCCAGATGTTGGATTGGAACCTGGAACCAACCAATTTATGGTCCACCATGCTACAACTGAGTTAAGTTTAAGAAACAGGTTTGTTTCATTATGGCTTTTGGATACCATGGTTGTCAATATTCTTCTGCAAAGTACAGTGGAACCTGACAATAAGGACCACCCATGGGACCAGTCAAAATGGTCTTAATATCGAGGTGGTTTTAATTATGAATCATTAATATTTAAAGACTGAAATTTTCTTTGGTAAAAGTGTGGAATTTGAAAAAAAAGTTGACTGCTTCATCAGTATAAGCTGAAAAGTTCAGTAGTGGACCAGCATGAAATAAGATAGGGGCTTCTTTGATATCAGATTATCTTTCTTTCACTGATTACATAACATCTTGAAGGGGTAGACAGACAGGCACCAGCCCTATCTGATGCAACATTTGGGGTGTTTGGCCCATCAGGTGGTCTTAATTCTGAGGTTATTTGGTCATTTGGGACCAAATTAGGTGGTCTTAATTCTGAAAATAGGGTTGGTCTTAATTGTGAATCAAATTAGCTTTACTGTCAATGGGAGAAAATTTGGGACAAAATAAAGAGGTCTTAAAATTGAGGTGGTTCTTAATATCGAGGTGGTCTTTAAGTGAGGTTCCAGTGTTCCACTGTATTCTATTTTTAATGAAACCAAATTTTGACTGCTAACCTGAATCATCGCATGAAGCTTTCAGTAGATTCTTAACAAGAATCAATACAAATAGTAGTGTGAAGTTTTCAATGCTGTAGTATCTTGTCAGATATCCATATGGTATCAGTTGTTGGCCAATTACGTGGCAAATCAACACATTCATAAACTATTCAATGGAATTGACTGGAATTGACTGACATGCAGAGGTACAGTCAATAAATTGACGACATGTGAAGAGGTCAAGCAAATTTAGTCTTCACAGTATACATAAATAACACACATTGTTTATACGAAAGGAAATTACAAATTGGAGCATTTCTGGCGAAGCAAGTGTATCAAGGCTGTATGGCATGTTTGCAGAACATGGTTTAGAAATAAACTTTCTTGTTTCCTCCCTGCTTTATATCTTCTTCTAATTTGCTTTATATTTTTCTTCTTATAGTTTATTATTTAAGTTTTCTTGGCCTCAAAAGAGGATGAGCCATCAAATAACAATTACCAACTTCTCAGGAAAATGAGAACTAATGAAGTCTGTCTGTTGCAGTAGGACATTTCATCTGCACCACAACCTGAGATTTATGCTTCAGCCAATTACTAAAGATAGACAGATATATAGACAGATAGATAGACAGATAGATAGACAGATAGATAGACAGATAGATGGACAGATAGATAGACAGATAGATGGACAGATAGATAGACAGATAGATAGATGAATGGAATTTGACTTTTAACAATTTATAAAGATGTGTCAAATTGTCAATGTAATGATCATATCCCATTGAGTTATAAGAGGTTACTAAATTGCTCGAGGACACGGCGCATGCATTGCATGCTTTTTTTTTCAGTGTGGACCTATCATGTCATAGCTGGAGACTCCATTGGAAACTGTTCAACTTTGGTGCTTGCTGCATGTTTGATGTCATAAGTGAAACTGGCCAATAGATTTCATGTGGACGACTTCATAATAGCCTTACAATTATGTCATGGCCAGATTAGCCAATAATGCCACTGCAAAAACTCAGGTGTTAAGCTGGGGGGGGAGGCAAAGGGGGAATTGTTTATATGGTGACACTAAAAATACCTGAAATTCAACAAAGCATGGTTAATAGGATAAATGGCATTTAATCGTTGTTTTCGAACATGCTCCTGTTCTAAATTGGATTTGATACGGAGCTGTCAAGTTCAGGCATTTTGTGTACTGTTTGCAGTTTTGTTGGCAGTCCCTTTAAGTGTAAAGCTGCAAACGATTACACAGTACCTGGTGTGAATATGTCAACATAAGGATCTATTGACCTCTTTTGAGCATAATGCATGCTCCCTCCCCCAGGAGTAGCCTGGCTTTGCCCCTTAGTTGTTGTTGTGGTATTATTGGCCATTTCGGCAATGATGCAACTGCAAGGCCATGATGAGACTGTCCACAACAAATGCTATTGACCAGTTTGACCTATGGCATCAATGATTGCACCAACGTTTGGCATCATTGGTCCACTGTGGCACTGAGAAAAAAATTGGTTTGGTCAGATCAATTGCGAGAGCTGTAACGATTTTCTGGCAGACCTTTCTGCATTGTATGTCGAGCTATTCAATAACAAAGTGTTTTTTGTCAAATCTCCAAATGCACTTGAATTTTAATATTTCTTTTACCTTATAGCATAACTACAGGAGTGGCAAGGGATGGAAGTTAATTGCTCCCATTTCAATTTTGCTGCATTCGGTTTGCACAATCAGGAATTAGCAAACCCACATACATATCAGGTATTTTCAGTGTGCAAATCATTCAGGATTTGATGAAAAAATTCGAAAATCCCAAATTATTATGGCCTGGATATAATGCCTATAAATTTCCTGAACATTGAAACTTGCTTGCCTTCTCTTGAAAACAATCCATATTATTCTGTTGCATCTGAAAACCATTGGACTCGCCTACATTTTTCCCTCAAAAGCCTTTCCTGGTCTTAGACTTGAAATAAGTCTAACTATGTTCATTACATCACACCATCAATTTAGATGGACAAAAAGCAACACGTTTGAAGAGTTCTGTTACTACTGATACATACATGATATTGTCAATGGGATATCCATTTGTGAGACCTGTGCATTGTTTACAAGGTTTTGTTATGTTCCAAAAGGAGCGGCCATATTTCACTTGAATAGGAAAATGTGGTCTTCCCGTTGTTTGGTGCTACAACCATCTGAGAGAGCTATTAGAATGTGGCAACATGGCCATCAGAAGATCTCAGATATTATGGCACACTCCGATAGCTGGTCTAGCGATAGTGTGCTGGACTGCCGATCGCTGGGTCCAGGGTTCGAATCCAGCTCTTGTCGGGTCACCTGGGCCTATGTTGGATGGCTGTTTCAATCATCTTTTGCCTCATTGCCGTTTCCTCCTCCTGTCCTAATTAGCCTACCAAGTGCATAAATGCAGGACGTAATGCCCCATTCATCTATCATCCATCCTCCATTCAATAGTCATCAACATCACAATTCTCAAATAGGATTGAATTGCCTGAAGGTAAGCAGCCTGTTTTTGATTCACAGCGCAGTATGCCACTGTTATATTCCAAGTGGCAGATCATTTTACTAAATGGTAGATAGTTTTATGCAATTTAGTCTCTTCAGGTGTAGTTGACGTATAATTCATAATAACTCTTAAAATTCATCTTACTTGTGCACTGTAGTTTATTGACAAAAGTTTTGCGACAATAAGTAGGAATTGATTGAATGTCCAATTTCCTGTACAAGCACGAGTAGCACAGTTGTGCCGGTGAATGAAAAACAATGTCATCATATTTAATAAGCAAGTTGTGTCGAAAAAACAGTTATTGAACCTCCTCTTGCCATGAAAATATATATATATGATTTGATATGGACAATTGGACATGGCTCGTCACTGCTTTAAAAAATATTCCCTGTCCTTGCTAAACTATTGTGATGATAAGCCAGAAAATGGCTGAATATTGATCAGAGATTTATAAAATAATTATATGAATCGGACGAGGACAGATTACTATGTTCTGCTTTGATCATAGCACTCTCAGTGAGAGGATATAGAAAATATGCTGAGCCACAAAAGTTTGTTCGTCCCACTGTTTGTTATAATTTGCCCGTTTCTTCAAGAGTGCACATCTCTGAACTATGCTGATCTTGCAGGCAGAGCATTGCACTTCTATCCACCAGAAAAAAGTATTTTTAAATTGTCTACAACTGATTTTAACCATCATTTTGGTATTTGAATGGAACCATGTTAATAATAAAGTGCATTAGCTATAAATTAGCTTACAAAAATGCATGAGCTAGTAGGGGTGAAAAGGTGGAATGGCTATACATTTATATTTGGTATTTCATATACATGTATAGGGAAAAGAAAGTGTTTCAAAATCTCTGAGACTACTGAAAGAGTGTATAGTTGTTTAGAAAAAATTACAGCTGCTATCAATGTCATGTCTGGAACCAATTCATACGGGTGTGTTCTGTTACAAAACTGAGAACAGGCTTCATGAAGTCCAGAATAACATCAATGCCAAAATGATTGTAGAGTCTTTTATAGTCATTAAGAATATATGTCTAAGGAAGAAGTGGATCTCTTCCAGCTTGAATTGTTAATTTGTATGCCTAACATTGCCTACTTTGCGTCCTCACTGTATATAACTGACTGTAGCAGCACCTTGATCTTTGTCATCAGCACAAGAATAATTGCATGGGCCTCGCCACAACAAGAAAGCTGCCTTTTAATTCTTCATGCTGCATCTTTTTGACACTTTTGACATTTTTGTGTGTTCTTAGTTCCATTGGGAGAAAGATTTTTTCTCAAGATGACACAATTACTGACTCAGATCGAGCAGCTGAGCATGAAATTACTTTCAGAAAGATGATAAGGAGCAAAGAACAACAATGAGGAAGCATAATGATTCAATGATAAATTATTATGAGTTTGCTTTATGAATTTTGTTAATAGGCAATTGCCAAATAAGAGGAGGGGGAGGGTTGGTCTAGTGGTAGCATTCTAGACTGCCAATCGCTGGCTCCTTCTTCTTCTTCTTCTTTGGTTGATTTTCCGCCTCCAGCGCAGGCGAACCCCTGAATTGGTATTCAGAGTATATTTAAAATTGAGTCACTTTCCACTGCTAATTTTAAACACATTTGGCTACACAAGAGGCATGCATTTTTTGTTAATATTGCTATTTGGCCTAACACTACTGCCACTACAAGCAACTAAAGCTACTGAAGTCATATATCCCCATCCATTGAGGATTGCAGAGCACAATTCATCACTATCCATTGGAGCTCTTAATCCGTCTTCTCTGTAAATATCCATGAGCATACTAATGCCTTCGCTCCTTGCGTCATCCAGCGATGGGCATTGTTCTACGATGTGCTTGATGTTTGTCCGGGGTTCGGATCCAGCTCTTGTCGGGTCACCTGGGCCCATCAGGATATTATGTCTTACTTAAATATTATGTGTCTATCATTGTTTCAGAGTTTCATGTTTCCTCAACCAGTTTAGTGTCCTTTTTACGTTCCTTCCAAACAAAAACTTCTATGGATGTGGTGTTACCATTGCCAGGCTTTTACGCTGCCTGGATATAAAGAGCTGTTGGAATGTGGTCAGGTGGTCATTTCCTGAAAGGTGGCAAAAGTCTGACTTAGAGTTTTGGGTAATTTCTCAGTGATTTGGAAAAATCACTCTCTTGTCAAGTGCTGGGGAGCTCTCTGAGCAGGTATTGGACTGATTGGCGCAGTGACCTGCTCCTATCACTGAATTTCTGGTTGAAGATGCAAACATTTAGCATCAAGAGCAATTTGCTCAGCGATTTGTCCAAATCGCTAAGTTCAACTTATGCGACCTTTCAGGAAAAGTGTCATTTCTCACAGGACTGTATTTTTTGCTCTTTAAAATTTCTTGTTTATTACATTTGCTTTCTGACACCCATGCAGCAAGGGAAGGACAGTTGCTACTTTGTTCTTTAAAGAAAAAGAAGACGACTGTCACAAAGATATGTAGGAAGAACATATATGTTATGTATGTATTTTCAGTTAGTACAGTCAAAAATTTTAAGTGTGGTGTAATGAACAACTCTACCAAAAATGAAATAATCTTTATCCTTGATATAACATTGCACTCAGCATACTTGACGGCAATCATGCAAAATATTATAGTGCTTGCCTATGTGAGGCATGTAGAAAAACAATGTCAGCCAATTTAGTTAGGTAAGGGTCAAAGTATTTGATAAGTAAGTGAAACACAGGCCCAATGTTTTTTCATAGAGAAGGGTGGTTCACTTACTTTTTAAAGACTTTGACCCATAGTCCCATACCTAACTCCGACTACAGCAAAGAAAATGGGCTACCGTTGTTATCCCACATGCCTCACATATCAGCATTTTTGACCCAATATATTTTCCTTTCATCGGATGAGAATTTATGCTTCCACAAGCAGTTTAGTTGAGTATGTTTAGCATTGATGCAATGGCACAATATCAGGTATTTCACTTAGGCCATAATTGATCTTTAGCTTATCGGATCCTCTCAAGGCATTTTTTTCAGGGTTGGTCGGTAGGACAAAAAAAGAGAGGTGAAAAAAAAAATTTATAATGTCCAAAATAAATTTTTTTTTTCCGTCAGCAGTTAACCTATTGTGTTGACGGGTCAACGAAGCTAAAAATCACTTATGTGTGGCCTTACTTACAGGCAGCACTGTACGACTCACAGAGCCTGCCAACAAATCTCTTATTATCAAGTTTTCAATATCTGAATTGATGTCATTCCCAGGTGCCATTATTTCAGAAACACTGAACCTAATTTCTTATAAACATACTTTATCCTGTATTTGTGTCATTCCTAAATGCCATTACCAGGAGCACCGAATCATCATACAGATCTTCTTTGACACAATGCACAAAGGCAAACCTTTTTTTTATTAACAAGTCTTCAATCCTGAATAAATTTATGTTGTTTAGGATTGTTAAATCTTATTTTTCATCGACATACTATTCATCCAATATAGACGTTCTCTGTATGACTGTATGAGTGCCATTGCATCAGGAGCGCTGAATCTATTTCTTATTAACATTCTTCAGTCCTGAATAAACATCGTTTCGAGGCAACATTACATCAGGAGTGATGAATATGTTTTATTAACATACTTAATGTCGATCCAAGTGCCATTACATCAGGAGAGCTGAATTATTTTGTATCAACATATCTTCAATCCTGAATAAATCTCGATCCGAGGCTCCATTACTTCTGGGGCGCCAAAACCTCTTCCGTAACATTGATTGTTCCAAAGCCAACTATGAGAAGGTCCAATAAAGCCGTAGGCATAACACAATGGTTCCTTGGAACACTGCTCTTTGCACCAGGCCTCACTGGTTGTGTCACCAAAAAAGAAGACTTTGGGGGGATCTCCTATCCTGCTGACAGTTAACAAGCCTTGTACATTGAAATGTCCAGGGTATGATACCCAGCATTCTGCAAGTATAAGACAACAGTGTTATCTTGGTACCAAATTTAAATTCACAGCAACAATGCCAGCTCAAACACCTGTAATGCAGTTGGTTGACAAACACAGGATGTTTCCAACTGATGCCAACAAGGCTGAAGCTTTGCATTCATTGCATCACTGCAGTGATTGTTTTAGGTGTCTTAAGACTCTTTTAATTTGTGAATTTTCTCAAAAAATATGGCAGAGTGAAAAATTACTGCGTTGATCACTAATTTGTCTGATGACATGGGGCTGGGCAGAAAACAAACAAAAAAAACCATAAGTTATCATGAGTCTTCATTATGTATACTTGAAACAAGCAGTTAACCGTGATATAAATAGTTAAGGAGAAATTGCACAAATAGCAGGGACAGAGTGTTATGTGAATGATTCTTGACTGGGAGACCAAAAGAGTAAGTATTCTGAAGCATTTATTCATGACGACATAATGTACGACGTCTATAGATCAGCTGAATAGCCACAAGATATTTATGAGTACAGGTCGTGATTTTGTGGTTTTATAGTTGAGGTGATTGGTAATTGAGGAAGTGGATGATTTGCAGCTGAAGGAGTTGCAAAATATTTTGTGAAAATGACACAGGCATGAATAAATTGTAAAGAGCATGAAAATTTGTAATAGTGAAAAATGCTACAAAGAACATTATTAGGACATGCAAGTATACAATTAGAGTATCTGAGAAAAGTTGGTTTTGCAGTGGCCCCATTTAGCAATACAATGTAACTGTAGTGGAAGAGTGTTGTTCAAGTGAAAGGCAACTGGTGAGAAAATTTCAATAGTTGAAGTGAGAGCCACCTGGTGGAAAATGAGAAATGTTGAAGCGAGAGCTACCAAAGGGATGAGAGGGTGATTAAGAGCGATTGTAATTAGCGTAACTAATGAGAATTGAGTTTGGCAGATGATAAACACTCAAATGGGAGGTAAAATGGGGGGTCTTAGGGTTGCTTTTAATAGTATAGGTAGTATAAGTGTAAAAATGAGAAATCCTTATGGGTGAGTGTAAAATGAGCACTACAAAATGGCCCCTGATAATACTATTATAGGATTATGGACATAAACTAACAAAATAAAATTGTGGCAAACTGAATAAATAAGAATTAATCTGGCATTGATTCAGGCCAAGCTGTGAAATTTCTCATTAGTAAAGGTTATTCACCTAGGGAGAGGGAATATGTGATTTATCACCCGAGGTCTTTAGGCTGAGTTGTGATAAACACATATTCCTGATCCCATGGTGAATAACTGGCTTATACCATGAGACAAACACTCAAACAGTCAAACATGAGAGGATAACTGGACAACAAAGAATATGGGAATTATTCCCCTGAAATACTGTAATGTGATTGGCTGACAGAGGTGTCGAATAGTATAATAATGAGATAAAGCACAGATGCTTGTCAGAATAACTGCTCAGAATAAAGTTAAAAAAAACAATGATGGCCTACAGCTGTGATCCTGATAATTCTGTATCAAATTGCTCTTGTGACTTGTTATATGTAAACGTAAAAAACATAGGCTGCACAGCAGCAAACGTTCAGCGAATAACACCTTTAGAAGAAGACAATTACCCCTTAAAATTTGTTTGTTTACCAAATTGTATATATGGGTATGCAATGGTGGTCAAGTCGTGGCTTTCAATTATCTCAATTTGTCCACTGTCCTGCCGTCTGCCCATCTGCTTGCCAGGGTTTGTAAAACCAGGGAAAGCCCTCCTTAGACTAATTTGTCCACGTTATTGTACAGTTTCATGCATGTAAAAGCACGGGTTATGAGCTGTTGGTTAGAAACCTAAATATATAATGCTGCCATATTTGTCTCAAGTTTTTCCAATCATTCAAAAAGTGTTTAATAAGCATCATGCTATATTGCATAGGTGTTATGTGTAGAGCATTTCATTGCTGTATATGCAATCTTGGGCAAATTTTGCCTCCAATATGAAAAAAATATTTTTAATATTTTTTCTCAATATAAGAGGAAGTATTGGATATCTCTTAGTCAGACCATGAAAAGGCACAACTAGACCATATAAGCAATATGTGTACCTAACCGTATCCATGTGGGGGAGAGCGGTGCACCATGAGCAACTTTTGTCCCATTGCGTTAACACAGTCAGAAGTTATGGCATTTATTAAAGGTTCTGGGTGTGCCAAGTTATTAGGTATATTAGCACGTTGCATTCAAATATGGACAAAAATGTAAAATCTCTGATGATAATGGCCTGAATATATATTCCTAGTATTAATTTCCATGAAGTTACAACATATTTGGAAGCTTTCAGGCCTGCATTTAGAAGCATTCCACTTCATTCTGCTCCATTGGAATACCATTGGATTTAGCTAAAATTCGATAAACAAAGCCTCTCCTGAGTTGGAAATAAGTCATTTTAACAAAAACACTCCTCCTAGTCTTATTTGATGCCATTGACTTTGTCCTGTGCCGATTTCAGCCAATTCTGGCCTTTTTATGTGAATACAGAGCAATTCAAAAACTTGTCAAATGTCTCATTACGAAGTCCCATTGAAATAACATTGCAAATAGAATGTGATAAATCATAATTTTTTTGATTTGCTGTTGACTTGGTTGATGAGCTACAATCTGGCTGAAATTCCAGAAGCACAAAGTTAATAGCTTAAAGTAACCTACAAAATAATCTTTTTAGTGGTATGACTTACTTTTAATGCGAGACAGGCTTTGTTTGTCAAAATTCGGGCAAATTAAATGGTATTCCAATGGAGCAGATTAAAGTTGCTTCCATGAAGTTCCAAGTGCAGGCACGAAAGCTTCCGAATATGGCATAACTTTACGGAAATTAATATTGGGAATATATCCAGATCATTTTCATTTGAGATTTCATAGGTTTTGTCCATGTTTTTAATGCAACATGCAAATGTACCTAATAACTTGGCACACCTGAAACCTGTAATAAATGCTATAACGTCTGACCGTGAGAACGGAATGGGACAAAATTTGCTCAAAATAATCTTCTACCCTAACCCACACTTGCGCGTGAAGGACATAAAAATATTCAAAATACTTTTGAAGATATGGCAAAAGGCCATCGCTACCTAATAACTTGGCCCTCGGTGTATCATCCTTCTCATTCAACTGTAAAGAACTGATACCTCATAAACCAGATGTTTTACTTGAAATTTTCCCTTGGCATATGCCACAATATGGATCAGATGGTTTTTACATATTTTTCTATGAAATAGCACAAATTTGTCCTAAACAGCTGATGATGGCTTGCACTACAGTTCTGGACTTACTGCAGTAGAGTTGTTGTTACAATTCAGCTTTAATTGTACATTTAAACTTTATAGAAAATGGCTCATGGTGCCCTATCTCCAAGTGGCTCATGGTGCCCCATTTGTAAATTTCATTTATTAGTGCATATCACCATTTTCCAGTTTATCATAGTATCAATGTTATGACATCATCCTAGCACATGCCTTACCTTCTCTAAGAAGACTTGTTTTTATGAAGATGTCGGAAATAGTTAAAGTACCAGAAGTAAAAAGTTCCACCGCCCAATATGTTTATTTTTCACTGAAATTCACTGGTCAAAAGTATTTTTTTCAATTCTTGGTCCTACATTGAAAAGAAAGATCATGATTGCTACCCTAGCTAGTTCTACACTAATAAAGGAATATATGGTCTTCCTATCGAGCACACCGTTTGTTTTGTAGGGGCCATGGCTCATGGTGCCCCTTGGCTCATGGTGCCCCGCTGTCCCCTACATGCAATAGTGACTGAGTCTTGAGCCAGGAACAAAAAATAAATTATGATTTTTTCAATATTTCAAAGAGAATAAAATATTTTCCTTCAGGCCTTTCAAGAGGCACAGCTAGACCTTATAGGCCATATGTTTGCCAAACTCTATGCTTGTGCATGCAATATATTTTTATATTTTTTCTCATTTTTTCAAAAAGTATAGAATATCTATCCATGAGACCATCAAAAGGCACAACTAGACCATATCGGCCACATCTGTACCAAGTTTCATCAATGCACATGCAATAGTGACTGAGTCCTGGCCCAGAAACGAATAAAAATAATTTATGTATTTTTTTTAATTATTTCAAAAAGTATGGGATATCTGTCCATCACACCATCAAAAGGCACAACTAGACCGTACAGGCTACATATGTACCAAATTTCATCCATGTGCATTCAACAGAGGCTGAGAGTGGGCCCGGAAACGATCTGCCCGCCCGCCTGGTGGACGGACAACATTTTGCCCAAGTGATAACAATACCTTCTGCGAACAAAGTTCGCTGAAAAGGTAAAAAAGGTACACCATAATAATAATGAAAAATGTAATTTTAAGATGTTTGTTTATATTTACCAGCTGATGTTGGTACTGGATACAGTCGCTGTAACACACCTTCTGAAGTCAGGTCTTCAGTCTTGTTAAATATTGAACAAAAGAAGTTTCCATTCTGATCTTCTTCTGCCTTGAACCCCCTGCAACGATAGGTTTCCATGCATTGGCCAGCGCATTTCATCATGAAACGTATTGGGGCATTTGAGCCTTGGAGGTATTGGCTGAAAGTTGCATCAAGAACTGAAATAAAAATTTCAATAAACTCATCTAACAAGATTGATACTTTCTTGAATGTAAAATCGTTAATTTTAAAATGGATCGTTCTTCTATAATATTAAACTCAAGTTTATGCTACTCGCCTGATTCATCGCATGAAGTTTTCAATAAATTCTCAGAAAGAATTAAAGCTAAAAGTAGCTTCAAGGTTTCCATGTTGGACTTTCTTAAACAGATACAAGAATGGCATCTGTTCTTTTCAATATCAATCAAACACATCAATAAATTATTCAGTGGTTCAGAAGAATTGATTGACTTGCCATTATAATTTTCAACAGTCAATACATTGAAAACGTGCGAAAGGTCGAGTATCATATAACGATTGTGTACAAATCCTTATAGGTTATTTCATGGCTTTGACCTGTATTTCCCTGATATTTTCACCCGAGACCCCGTATTTCCCGAGACCCGCAGGAAATACAGATCAAAGCCATGTCATAACCTATTTATCCCATGTCATTGGCCCACTTCATTGTCAATCTGAATTTTGTAAGACTCACTTGTCAAAAAGCAGAATTTACGATGTTGCCGATCGCCGAAAAAAGCGCCGTACGGCAAGAATAAAGAAAGCTGAGTACCAAATAACCATTCATATCCAAAAAGCAAATGATAAGCTACATGTCACTTTTTTCCCCAATGAAATCGGAGCATTTTTGAGCGATCTGAGGCCCTAAACACTTGTCAGTTATTTCTTTTGCCTTCTCTCTTGCTCTGCTGATGTTTACACTGCATGAGTATGGTGACGTCGTGTCGTCATGGTGACGTCATTGCTCAGGCTGCTTCTGATTGGTGGAATCTCGTATTTTCCCTGTCAATCTCATTAATTTCTTGTATTTCCCTCGTATTTTCCCTCTTTTGTTCGTATTGCCCAGGGAAAAAGCTCAGTATCAGGGAGAAATGTTGCTAGACATGGGATAAATTACAATATGCAGATAATGACAGAAAGTAAAATCATCAGGTGAAGATGATTGCAAAAATGTACATGTACAAGTATAAACTGTCACAGTTCTGTGTCTTATCATAAATGCCACATGAATGAGAGTTTATGATCTGGATATAAGTCTGTATCTTATTTTGGTGCCAAAATCTACACAGGGGGAGAGGGGAGAGTAAGCAGGTACACATGCATTGTGCTACAGGAGCTATGTGTATTGAAATAGGGCGTGTCAATTTAAAATTTTTATGCAAATTTAAAAAGCACTAGTGCCTAAAAGGTGCGTTTTGACCTGGGGAATCCAAATCTGTTCTCAAAATTGTGATACGACAATTCTTACCTACTTCAATTTTGGTTCAAAGTTTCAATGTTTTCTTCGTTTTTGACCATATTCGCCAATCCGCGGTTCTCTATAACTTTGTCAGTATTTCTCATACAGAGTTCTAACTGCCATGGTTGGAAAGCTCTCAAAAATACCTACATTTTGCATACCAACATTAATGGTCTAGCATGATATCTTGACTCCCATTGGCCCTTCAGCCTACACTTTTCAGAAATGAAAGTGTTGCAGAGAGCCTAATCCTGTTAAAAAAGGCTTTTAGATTTTTTTCACTGATAATTGCTGTGATTTTTCATTCTCCAAGTTCCAGAATAAGCAAATAAAATATTTTTTTAATTTTTGACCATTGAAAATCCAACTTTCTGAGCTTGAAGTTTTAATGCCACATTTCGTAAGAACTATTAAAATAAATCAGGGAGGGGCCGTTATATTTTATATTTTAACTTCATACAAAATAAATATAGGGCAACATGACTGGTACCAGGAGAATTCTAAGAGTATTTTCTTTCATATGGTACCACTCATGTTGCCCTGCAATAAATTCTCAGGAAGATATGATATGCAATGCAACAGACCCCATCTCACATTTTACAAGTTTACAACTAACTTTAACATCAAAACTTCATTACTCACATGCCGGGCACTCTCATGGTAAAAATCAAAAAGTTTTTATATTTGGTCATTCTGGAACCTTAGAATGTGATTCACTGCAATTATCAGTGAAAAAAATTAAAAAGCTTTTTTTTAAGAGGATGCAACACTTTAATTTCTAAAAAGTGCAAGCCAAAGGACCAATGCGAGTCAATATATTGTCCTAGACCATTGATGTTGGTATGCAAAATGTAGCTCTTTTTGAGAGCTTTCCAACCATGGCAGTTAGAATTATGTATGCCAAATACTGAGAAAGTTACAGAGAACTGCGGGTTGGCGAAAATGGTCAAAAACGAAGAAAACATTGAAACTTTGAACCAAAATTGAAGTAGGTAAGAATTGTCGTATCGCCATTTCGAGAACAGATTTGGATTCTCCAGGTCAAAATGCACCTTTTAGGCACTAGTGCTTTTTGAATTTGCATAAAAATAAAAAATTGACACACCCTAGTATTGAAATGGCAACTTCGATCCAAAACGAGTGAAGTCAACAGGGGAACAAGCAGTCACCTGGCAAGTCATTCACCAATACTGACCGACTTTAAAAGTCAAAGAAAAAGAGCAAAGACTTTGTTTCCTTTGATGAGTAATTTAGGCATAATATTATCTTAGTGCATTTAAAATATTTCACCGAGTACTGAAGTTTGAACCCTCATTTGAACCCTCCATAAGGCTCCATTTTATACTGGAATTGTCCAACACTGCATCTGAACAGTTGTTGTACAATTGAAAGACATTTTAAGACACACGATTATTTCCTTCTTGCTTTCTGATACCATGGTTGTCAATCATAAAGGTTTAATATCAACTTACTGAGCACTCGGGCTTCTCCCATACAATATTGGACATCGCTGTCAAATTTTAGAATCTAGGAAACATTATTATTGTCTCTGAGAACTATGTACACTGCTCACACATATACAAACACACGCATTTTAATGCAGCCTAAAAACTTACTTTTAATTAAGGTATTGTCATACAATTTTACACTTAGATCACTAACTATCTAGTCTTAAGGTCTGCAAAATTTCATTAAGAAACATCGTGAAATGGCTGAATCATTCCACTTCAAGTGAGACTGCTTCAAAAACCAAAACAAAAACTAAGGCAACTTGAGCCATGATCAAATTTTTTAAAGTCGTTCTTCTAAAACTATGATGCTTTTCTGCATGGCCTTTTTGCATGGCCAATAAAACAACCTTCGGTCATCAAATGAGGCCTTGGACTGAATAACATTGGATTTGCCTTAGGGTAGTTTCTGTAAATGATTTAAATATAAAATTCTCAATTTCCATATATAATTTTACAAAATAAATTTGTTTTGATATAACCAAGTTTTAACCAAGTTTTAACCTGACAAACCATATCTGGCAGGTCATCTATGCTTGCCAGAACCTTGCATTTCATGAATGGGTATTGCCTACCTACTTTTGTAGCAGGCGGCAGTTGGTGACTCCAGTAAGTTTTCAGTAGCAGTTAATGTGGCCACTTTGCATGCTGCAGTGTATATCTGTTGTCGCACCTAGACTTTTGATGGCTCCCACAAGATACTCATTTGATTCTTCCTCAACACATAGATGGCACACTTTATTCAGCTTCTCACTTGTGGCTTTCGATGGATTTGTGCAGCTTTTTTTTTAGAGGAACAGTATATTTCTTTAAGATGGCAATATGTAAACTCACAGTAGACAAGTTTGTGAAGAGTCTTTTCATAGTGAGACCTATCAACCAGTTCTCTTACTTTAACTAGTAAGTTGTTGATTGCTGTCCTATGTATATTTCTGCTAATGGTTTAGAATCTTCTTTCCAATTGTAAAACGTACAACCTTCATTTTGTTGCAAGATATGCTGCTAGACAGGCAAATGTTTTTGCATGCTGTTGACACTTCATTTGACACTCTTCCTGTAATGACCTATTTGTTCATTGACAAAGCAGTGCAAACATATTGTGAACGGTTGCTTGCACACTGTAGGCCTATTCAGCTTGGACCTTGCACAGTGCTAAATCTTTGCATGGAAGAGAGAGGTTTACATCTGTTCCTCAAGTGACTTCATGATTTTGTGCTTCTTGGATCAAAATTCTGCCATGAATATGGATTGGATAATGCTGAAGTTGCTTTAAATCTCTGCATCAATCCTAACTGACATAAATGGAGTGACTTAGAATTTCCAAAACTGATTGAAAATGAAAAGTTAAAACTAAAAACAAATTCCAGCAGGTTCGTCTTCTCTTGCTTGAACCAGCAGGCCAGTTGAACCACCCTTGATTTTTCACCAGGTGGAGCAGGCATGGGAACATATTTACAACCTTGAGTTAGGCGTTATTAGGTTAGTCTTTTCCATGTGGATCTTTTGGCTCCGAGACACATGGTAAGGAAATAATCACACTTTTTTTGTTTTTTGCATGAAAATTTTGGTTTTTCACATTGAGATTGGCGCTTCCATAGCATTTAAATTACTTGGTCTGCAGGGATGTCATGTCATCATCAGATAATATCTTTTGTGTGGATAAAAACCCACTTCCTTAAAATGGTGTCCCACAACAAGGGTACAGCCAGGCTATTT
Source organism: Platynereis dumerilii (assembly GCA_026936325.1). Taxonomy (NCBI): domain Eukaryota; kingdom Metazoa; phylum Annelida; class Polychaeta; order Phyllodocida; family Nereididae; genus Platynereis; species Platynereis dumerilii. The sequence continues at coordinate 753,935 of JAPTHN010000099.1, forward strand.
GTAGATACATGGAGGTCACAGTGGGGGCAGTTGAACCAGAGGAGTTCATGGCAGTTTATTATTATTTTGCACAATCAACTTTTTAATGAAATACATTTACAATGAGAGGTACTATTCAGTAAAACAGTTTTTCTAAGTGGCCAATTACGAATAGATTAAAATACATTAAAAAATTTATTATTAAAGTATAATCGTCGACTGGTTCAACTGGCCCCAGACTATTCTTTGAACAGAAAGAAATGTGTGAGACAAGTCAAATTTAGCCTAAACATGCCATGGTCCTAGCTAAACTTGTCAGGAAAAATAAAGGACTGCAGCCCTACACTTTACCCATCATCCTTCCAATGGTTCAACTGGCCGCAATGGATGGTTCAACTGGCCCCGATGAAAAAAGCTTTGGAGGCTCATATGCTAGCCGTTGTAAGATATACACCAAAATCTAAAGTTGGGATATTTAGACAACTTTTTAAACTACCTTTTCCATCGTTGTTCTCCTTGAAAGCTGTGAAGGTATGCACACCGGAGAGCAATTTGTAAAATTTGGTTCAACTGGCCCCACTCTCCCCTGTGTGACTCTCCGTCACTTCCGTAGCCCTCCATGTTAATTCTGGGCCTGAGGAGGGGGTCATGATCCATTGCCCCCCTAAATACGCCACTGTAATGACATATGTGACCACTTTGCCGAAGTTTCAATGGTTATTGGGAGTTAACATTAATGTCACCACATCATCAAAACTATTCCGTTTATTCTTCTTGATGTTTCTATTGGCTGCATCTCGGATGTTTTTGTGGATTCTTGCTTCCACTGGCAGAACAATATCTTTTTTAAAGATGACGACATCTCTGACACCGAATAGCTGAGCGTGAAATTGAGAAAGACACTGTTGAGCAGGGACTCCTTGAGACTTCCCATAAGAGCAGAAATTGGGGAGCAAAATGACAGATTCTTTTGTGCTTGTTGCCATGGCAACACATTATTGGTGGGTGACTTGGTTTAGCCGTTGCCGGGGGTGTTTTACGAGGTGTTGATTGTTGCAGTCTGAGTGTTTCTGAAAATGGTCCTGCATTCCTTTCGAACAAACGCCAGGATAAATCGGTAGGCATTATGGCATCTCTGAATGCTAATGGTATACAGTGTAAGATGTATATGGACAGTTTGGGCGCCTGAATGCTGTGTTAGTTCTATCTATATATCTGCTCTTTCACATTCTCCCATGCATGTATATACTTACGGGAGACTTCAACATTAATATTTTGAAATTTAAAGAGATAAATTATGTAAATGAATTTCTTGAATCAGTTATTTCAAATGGCTATATACCCAAAATAACATTTCCTACACGATTAACTCAAAGGAAAGGAACATTGATTGATAATTTCTTCATAAAAATATCAGATAGATTTGAAAATGTAAAGGCTGGTGTAATTATTAACACAATTTCTGATCACTTACCTTACTTTATTTCATTAAATTTTCAAAACCAGAGTAATCAAAATCAAAATAAGTCTAAATATGTTAAAGTAACAACTTCAAATAATGCCGCAATTCAAGGCTTTCAAACCGAACTGTCAAGTCCCACAATAACACAAAAACTCAACAGTGTGATAGGACAAACTCCTGATATCAGTTATAACAACTTCAATTGCATCTTGCAAGACCTAATGAATAAACATTTCCCCACTAAATATGTTAGATTTAACAAATACAAACATAAAAAGAACAAATGGATATCAACTGGAATTTTAAAATCAATTAAATACAAAGATAAATTATACACATTACTAAAGTCAACCCAGCCTTACGACCCAAGCTATGACAGCAAGCTACTAAATTTTCGAACATACAGTAGAATTCTGAAGAGCAGCATCAGGGCCGCTAAGAAAATATATTACTATAACCAGTTTGAAATGTTTAGGAATGATGTTAGGAAAACATGGACAACAATTAATGAAATAATGAATAAATTAAAGAAGAAAAACGAATTTCCAAAATATTTTCTTATAGATGACGATGCAGTTTCTGATAAAATCACAATTTCAAATAAATTTAATCAATATTTCGTTGATATTGGTCCTAAATTAGCACAGAATATAAACATGCCAGCAAACAAATCATTCAAAGATTATCTAAAAAACCCAGTGTTACAACAGTTCGATTTTAGACCTATTGAAATAGACACAATAATCAAAATAATAGACTCTCTAAAACCTAAATCTAGTTGTGGTTATGACAAAATATCCAATAAAATGTTAAAATTGGTTAAAAAAGAATTAGCTTACCCTTTAAAACTTCTTATTAATCAATCAATAGAACATGGTACCTTTCCAAAATTATTAAAAATAGCTAAAGTCACACCTCTCCATAAAAAAGATGATGATAAAATATTTTCTAACTACAGACCTATTTCAATTCTTCCAAGTGTATCAAAGGTCTTTGAGAGAGTAATATATAATCAAATATTTGACTTTTTTTCGCAAAAAAATATTTTCTACACCAGTCAATATGGATTCAGGCAAGCACATTCTACTGAATTAGCTGCTTTGGAACTAGTAAATAGAATAATTTATGAGATGGACAACAATAGAATTCTTATTAATGTATATCTTGACCTCTCGAAGGCCTTTGATACACTGGATCATGAAATATTAATGTATAAGTTAGCTCATTATGGAATGAAAAATAATTCATATAATCTTTTAAGAAGCTATCTGACTAATCGAATGCAATATGTCCAAATAGATGAAACAAGTTCCGAATTTCTTGAATTAAGATGCGGAGTCCCCCAGGGCTCCATTTTAGGTCCTCTTCTTTTCATTATCTATATTAATGACATGATTAATGCTACTGATAAATTTTATCCTGTTATATATGCAGACGATACCACTCTTTCTGCGACCTTAAATACTTTTGGAAATGACAATACTATGACAGCGAATATAAATGAAGAATTAAAGTCAGTGACTGACTGGTTAAAATTAAATAAGCTCTCTTTAAATATCAATAAAACAAAAGCCATGGCATTCCATTCTGCAAAGAGAAACATTTCATTGCCTGATCTTTTCATGGACGAAACTCGTATAGAATTTGTAGATGAATTTAACTTTTTGGGCCTTTTACTTGATAAACATTTAAAATGGAAACAGCATGTTGATAGCATTTCTAAGAAAATGTCAAAAACCATTGGTATAATGAACAGGCTAAAACACTTCTTACCATCCAATATATTATGTATGCTATATAATTCACTGATACTTTCTTATCTTAACTATGGTTTAATTATATGGAGTTGGAAAGCTAATAAACTTATAAAACAACAAAAAAAGTCATTGAGAATAGTAGCAAAGGCGAAATATAATGCCCATACCAGCCCAATTTTTAAGCAATACAATATTTTAAAACTCCCTGATCTATGTGCACTGCAAGATTTCAAATTCTGCTATAAACTTCAAAATAATATGCTTCCAAAATATTTTCAGTCTCAACAATTTCTTTCCAGTAACTATACTCACAACTATGCTACTCGCCATTCAAGTAGCAACTTATTAGTTCCTGCTGTGAGGCATGACTTCGCGAGAAATGGTATGAGTTACAGGTATCCAAAAATTGTTAATAATATGTGTAAACGACACAAAGAAAAAATTGCTACCCACAGTTTCGATGGCTTCAAATTCTATATCAAGCAAAACCTCATAAATTCTTATGAAACCAATTGCTCCATTTCTGATTGTTATATCTGTGGGCATCAGTCTCCTCCTGACCACCAGCCGCTGCCAATCAATTGATTTGAGTGAAAAAGTAAGTTTCATTATTTACTCTATTCTTTTTTTTTTTTTTTCTCTCTCTTTTTCTTCTTCTGTTATTAGAAAATTAAAGTTATTTTTATAATTAAATTAATAACCTAAATTGTTGAATTGTTCATGGTTTGCTTAAATACCTTAATATATATATTTTTCTCAATTTACCAGTTATTTCCACTTCAATGTAATTATGTAATATATTAATTAATTTTCCTTCAAGGTGGCCCTCTAGTAGCGACAAGTACTTTTGTCTTGAGAGGGTCCCCTGGCTCTAAATTGTATAATATCTATATGCCATCAATGTAATTGTTTTATTTTAAGAGCAAATAAATTATGTGTCATTGTCATTATATGCCTAAGTGAAATCCGGACATTTTGTAATGTCTATAGCTCCAAAAAGCAGCTGGGTGGCCAAGTGGTTAAGGTTCCCGCCTGCTCTGCTGAAGGTCTTTGCCTGCATGGGTTCGAACCCCGGGTGGGGAACCCAAAATTTTCAGTGGACCTTCATGAGCAAAATCCCAGCTGGATGTCGTTCGGATGAGACGTTAAATTGGCGGCCCCTTGTATTAGGGTGCATTAGCAGCCCCACGAAAAATAAAAAATGGAGCTAGGTAGCTGTACCTTGGCTTGAACTTGTGTTTTGGTAGCCAGATGAACATACTAAAAAATCAGCCTGATCAAATAATATTTAGGGGTGCCTC